>VZTH01009184.1:122480-541416 GCA_013397815.1 Aleadryas rufinucha
CAAATTTTTTTTTCTCTTTTTTTTTTTTTTTTTTAAATTTTTTTTTTTTTTTTTTAATAAGATGAGGTCAGTTTAATCTTCCTCTCCTCCCCCGTACATGTCCGCCAGTTTCTTGAACCTGGGCCCCCAGTCGTTCAGGTAGTCGTAGTCCTGGTCCCCGGAGCTGGAGGAGTTGAGGGAGCTGACGGAGCCGGCGGTGGAGCCGCTGCCCTCGTAGTCAAAGACGAGCAGGGAATCGTAGGGGGGGGCTGTGGGGTCGTTGTCTGCTGCACGCAGGCCCTGGGGGGGTGAACACATGGTGTTAGTGCCCACCACGGGGTTTGAGGGGGTCTGGGCTCAGGGGGTGTTTGGGATCCCTGCAGCAAAGCTGAAAGAGAAAAATGAGGGTCCCGGGGCTGCCTGGATGCACCTCTGGGAAGAGACCTTTCAGCTGCTCCCAGAAGAAAACCCAATAACTCCTAGTGCCCCTGAAAAGGAGTTGTACTGAGTGGCAGGGGAGTTATTTTCCATTGTTGATCCATTTTTGGATCTGGAAAGCTTTCTGTTCCGGCCAGCGTGCCTTTTCTGGGGTTGCCTGTTGAGATTTCCAGCTTAGCCAACGAAACAAAAACCAGCACCCTTCCTCTCCCACCAATATTTTAATTCTGATGATGTTCATTCCTCGAGGAAAACAAAATAATAAAAAAAAAATCACTCCCAGCAAAGTTCTGCAATTAGGGCAGGCGTGGGGTGCGGGATGCCGGGCAGAGGGCTGGGGAGCGTTGCTGCTCCTGGGCGGTGTGGGCAGCAGTGTAGGCAGGCCATGGAAATGGCCTCGGGATACGGAGAAAAAGAATTGCTTTGCTGCAGAGCCCAGTGTCAGGAAAAGCCTGGTGGAATAGCCCTGCAATAAAGCAAATGTTCCACATTCCCACCTTCAGAGGCCCTGGCCTCAGCGTGGGGAGATGGAGCTGGTTTCAGCAGCAGGGGCGTGTGTAAGAAGAGCGAGTCTTCACAAGTGTGGATGCGCGTAAATGTGAGTGAAGGATGGGCAAAGGGACAAAGGAAGAAGGGATTTTAATGATAAAAATGAGAAAAGCACAGCAGGAAATGCATGTAATAATAGAATTAAATGGCTGTAACATTTATTTTTCTGGCTTAGGAAATGGATAGCGTGCTTTGTCTCGGAGGAAATAATGCATTGATTGGTTTGTAACCACTCAATCACGCAAAACTAAAAATGAGATAAGAAATACCAAATGGATAGATATTTGTACAGGCAGATAAAGGAGCAGTAATCTAACATAAAATAAAGAAGCCCTCTCTGATCTGAGTCTCTCTGTGCTGCAAACTCTTTGAGGCTTTACACCAAGCAGAGCTTAGGAGGAAGGCACAGACCGCTGAAATAATTACAAGCCCAGGAGCCACAAATGGCTCATTCTGCCCGGGTGCTGAAAAGCATGGTGTTTGTGACACCCACAGGACAGAAATCCTGGGCTTTTTGCTGGTTCAATGCCCTCATTAAACCAAGCCCTGCATCCTTTGCTCACACCAATCCTTTCCCTGGCTGGCATCAGACTTGTGGTGTGAGCAGTAACACCACTTGGTCCATGCAGTCAGGGAAACCTGACTTAAGCTGGCTGCTCAAGCTTTGAAGATGTGACACAGGACCCCCTACAGAACATACCTCATTAATAAAATCACCAATATCCCCAGGATGTGGGATTACTGGTCTTATAGGATACTGAGGTTCAGCACCAATAGGTCTTTCATCCACCCTTCTGACTCCGGGTGTCTTGTTCAGCACGTGATCCATGGTCTCTGGCTGCTGGAGCTGGCTTAAATCGTAATCCTGTGACAAATGGGAAGACACAGTGTGAAACCCAGAGCTTTTCGTTCACATCACCTACTCACTCAATGTGCAAACAAGTCGAGGGCTCTAATTCTGTTTCATCTGAAATTCGATGGCAAATCTTATCCCTGGATATGTAGCACCTCTATCTAAATCACAGATGAACCTGACCTCTGAGTAACTCATAAAATTGACTTCCTAACAGTGTATCTTATAAACTAAATCAAGTATTTAAATATTTTCTGAATATTTCACATAGCCTCTAAATATTTGGGATAAAACCCTGGCTTTTGTTTGTGTGTGCATGGTGTATGCATAACTTTTTTGACAAAATACATAATATAATGCAAAGACACGGTGTTGGTAGACATATTATTGCAATTACATTTCTACAGAAATAAAAACATTAAAATGTGTATTGCATTTATGGCCTTTCAAAGTAATTATGTTCTTTTTGCTTGTGAAAAATCCCAACAGAATAGGTTTCTATCACGAAATGAGAACCAGGTAATATTTCATTAAAAATGTATTCATGTAGGTAATGGTGTTTTGCTGCTCTTCCTTTGCTGTTATTTTTAACGAATCCTTTCTAAAATATTTAAGCCTACAGTGTAGTTGCCTGAAACCAGATACTTCAGCTACTTGGAATGCTTAGAACAGTACTTTGTTCTACCAGGAAAACCATCCCTGTGCTCAGACGGGGATGATTGAATCTCCAGGAGCAATATTTCTAAATAACTTGACAGCGACAAGAAAAAGAAGAAATGTTAATTGTGAGGATTTTCTGTGGAATAAGAACTTTTCAAGATTTGGGTAAACTCCTGCCTCAGAGTTTGCCATGGCAGCTCTCACTGGGCTCTCCTGCTCGCCTTCGGAGGCCACCGGGCTCCCCACGGCAGGATGTGCTGCAGTGGTTTTGTGGGATCCCCAAGCACTGACCTGGAACCACACAGCCCAATTCAACAAGCAAAAATAAAGCCATTACACAATGTACAGTCACACAATTTGCATGAAGATCGTATTTGAGAGTGTCCTGGGCTCTTTGCTTGTGTTTGGTAGGAGTAAAAAACCGGCGATTTCAACGTGAGTGACCGAACTCTGCTATTTTAGCTGAGGAATTGGACACGTAGCAGTGGAAAAACGTCCCAGGAGTGCAGGCCAGGGAAGTTTTCATGCAACATCAGCACTGGTGTCTGTAGGAAGAACCTCTGGAGGAAAGCTGACGTGTTCAGGCAGCCTGTGGCTCAGGGCTCTGTCACCCAGCAAAGCTTTGCCACCGCGCGCTTCGTGGTGAAAGAGAAAATCCCCAAATCTCTTTAGACACTTCTCACGAACCATGTCCAGAAATTAAAAGAAATTAAAGGCACATTAGAAACGATTAAGTAAATGCAGGGAAAGCCCACAGAAGCTCAAGGCTCAAGCAAGCCAAGGCAAGAGCCTGCAGCCACAGGGCTGGGCAGGGCGGTAGCTGCTGGCTGATTTTATGAAGATCTCTGGTAAAATACACAATTTTAATGACTTAAATAACAGAAATACTGTTTGAACATGAGTGTCAATGGAGTGATTTATAGACTTTCCCCAAAGAGCTGCCTGAGGGGTAGAAAAACCCACGTGGCACTGGCCTGCTGGCATGGTCCTGCTTGCACAGGAGGGTGTCCCAGTAATATCCTGAATCTCCTGGACCTGCTGGCTCTCACCACACCAGGGAAGCCAATAAAGCTGCCTGCTCACAAATAAAGGAATACAACCCTTTGCATGTATTTTACCAAAAATAATGCGGGTCCTGTCTTTCTGAGAGTACAGATTGCACAGCTGCTCCCTGGCCACAACTCACAAGCTCTTCTCACCTGATCCTCCTCTCCACCTCCCTCTTCGTCGTACTTGAGGATGTTGTCCCTGACGTCGTCCTCGGGGTCGATGAGGAGCTGCTTGGTGTGGCGCTCCTTCTCCCGGCGCTTCATCCACACCACGAAGAGCAGAACCATGGCTGCAACGGGGAGGAAGCTGGGTGAGCTGGGACCTCCTGCAGCACAAGGCCAGGCTGAGAGTGTCCTAACAACTCACCTGCCCCTGCCCGCTGCAGACAACCTCACTGGCTGCTGGCAGGAGGAATAAAATGTTAACCTGATGCATGGTCTAATTTTTAAAGGAGAGATCGGTGAGAGCTGTAAATACTGTGACAGAATCCAACCACAAACGTTTCTTTAAGATCCATCACCAATGCTGATTGAGCTGATATTTATCAGGAGTAAAACATACAATCAAAGGAGAAGAAACCAGAAAGTGTGGAAACTGCAGCTTTCTGAAAATATTTGATCTAAATCCTGAATTTTCAGGATTAGATTTCCACCTTTATTTTATTCAGGGGCATAAAGCAAAGATGGAGGGAAGAGAGCTGCAGAGAAGGAAACAGGTGCAGATACCAAACATTGTGCTCAAGGGGCTGCTCCAGCAGTGTGGCACAGGTTCAGCCCATTCAGGTCACGAGCCCTGACTTGTAACAGTCTCTGCTGTTTTCTGCAGCTGGGCAGGCAAGACTGATCTGGGGAGGATGCACAACACTGGGTCCTGTAATCCAATTTGGCCTCCCTCATTTTCTTCTTTGGTCCATGAGGGAGGCTCTTTAGACTTCTGAGATCAGATTAGCCAGGACATTAGCACATGCATTTGGCCTTCGACTTGGAAAGCAAATCTCAGATCATCTGAAATCCTTTCAGAAAGCAGGGCTAGCTTTGCAGAACGAGGGAGAGCAAATCGGGTAGCACACAGCCAAGCTCCTCGGGCATCAGCATTCACATGCCAGGCTTGGCTAATCTCTCTCAGTACAGTAACAGGGAGAGATGAGCAGTTCTTGAATCGTAAGAAATTTTTTCCTTCCTAAACAATTTTACCCACAGGGAACACTGCCTCACTGCTCCACAACCTCACCCTTTGAAGGGACACCCTTGTCCCAAGGGCTGTGTGATCCCAGTGAATTATTGCATGGAAGATGACCTGGGAACTCAAGTCTCCACTAACATGAGGCAGCCAGATCTTGTCTTCTTCAAGAATGTGTTAACATGTTTGTTTCATTCTTGTACTCAGTAGCTGCAAATAACGCCATGAAGGATGAAGTTAAGCCTGGGCAGCTGATGCAGTTACACCTCCCACTGTCTGCTCTCCCCTCCATTTTCCCTGCAAGCCCCATGATGAGCTGCAACGGTGGCAATTTGCAGGAGAAGGGAGCAATGGATGGACAGTGGAGGTGGGAACAAGTGTCCCAGGTTCATTCCACCTGGGTCAACCCTCAACTGCGCCAAACCAACGCAGCCAACACAACCAAACTCAGGCAGGATGTGAGATCCCAAAGTTTGGGGTTTTTAGCTGAGACCAGACCCTGGGGACATGGATGGGCCGTCCAGCTTGTAGGAGGAGGTGGTTAGGAGGATCCAGATTCTTCCTCCCAGCACCAAAGTGTTTAGACCCAACAGGAATTCAGTGAAGTGAGCGAAGAGGACCGGACAGCTAATTACTGCCATTGTGTGCCAACTGGCGGCCATCCCTGCCTGCCAGCTAACAGAATTGTTTTCAGATAGTTCAGCATTTCTTTAATGCTTATCCCAGATCTATTTAAGAAAGAGAAAAAGAAAAGGAAAGAAAATGTAACTCTTATCTGCAATATAAAACCTCAGCTATTTAGCAGACTATTGAAGTCCTTTCCTCATTGTTCCTTTTCAAGTCTCTCACAACAAGATACCTGACTGGTCCACAAAGACAATATTATAATGGTTACCGGGGTTTATCTTTTTATTTCCATTTTTTTTTTAATGATACTTTTTCACGCACTTGTGGAAAAAACTGTGCCATTAACGCCTTTACAGCTACCTTGGAAAAAAAAAAAGAGACCTTCAAAGTGTCAATGGTGGATGTAGTACACTCTCCTTCCTTTTATTCACTCTGCAGAATGGGAAGTGCTATTACTGCTGTTAGAACCATTTTCGCTCTGCATGTAGTTTTCCTTGAAATCTATTGTCTTCACCCTTCACAATTTTTTACTGCATTGCTCTTCCAAATGTGTTATTTGTGCAGCTAATACATCACGTAGCAAGAAGAAGAAAAAACCCCTTTGAGCAAAGGTAAAGGCATAAACTTCCTTCACAGGAGCAATCTTGGATCTGTCCCCTTGCTTCTTCTTCCTTTTAAAGTCATCCAACTTTGACCTGCTGACTCTAAAATGGACAAATAGCACAAGAAAATCACCCATCTGCCTTTTTCTAGGCTATTGTTTAGAGGTCATGATATGAAAGAGATAGAAAGGAGGCAAAACACTGGAAGGATGTAACTGTAAAACTGCTCCTTGCAAATTACATTTTTCATCACTGATACAGTGCTTTGCAGCTCTCCAAGATAAAAAAAAAAGTCAATTAGAATTACAATGAATGTAAAAATAAGCTTTTGTAATAAAACCCGTAATTTAAAATGGGATAATGTATCTGAAAATGGAAAGAGGAATCTCTTAAATCAAATGTCCTTCAGCTGAAGTTAATTTCAGTCAATAGGATTTTCAACCGTTTTAAATTGTATTTTAGCACTGGATTTATACAAGAGCAGCAAAAAGAAGACCTGTGTTTAATCACCTCTGTGGCTCCAGCGCAAACTCTGAGCCCAGGGGCAGCAGCAAACCTGCACAGCAAAAGGAGGTGGGGCTGATGGACACCTTCATCAGGGTGTGAGACTGCAGTGCCCCGAACAACCACCCTGGCTGAAGGGAGCAGCCAAAACTGGGAATGAAGGGCAGGAACTGGGCATCAGGGCTGGGCACAGGGATGCTCCATCAGCTCGGCTGGGCTGGGAGAGGAGCAGGGCCAGCACAAACACCCGGTTCCCTGCTCACTCTCCATCCTGATCCCGTAGATCAATTACACACCCCTACATTGCCACCACTGGCTCAGGATGTGGATGGACGCCCAGGGATGACCCATTCTCTCAATGCACCATGTCATGTCCCCATTAGGTGACATTTGGAGCATACGTCGCTCTGTCTGCTCGCTGTTTAAACGCATTGGGGGTAAATATTAAATGTGATTTAGCACCGTAACTCCCATTAGCTTTAATGAGAATCCCATGGATTCATCCTGTGTTTCTTGATGAATATTTACCTCATTGTTCATTTCAGCGCTTGTTTTTATCTATTCCTACTGTGCCAACTCCTGCTTGAAGTTATAATGATATAATTTTTATTTTTAAGTGTGTGCACACATGGTTATTGGTAATGCTCATGGAAGCTTGGGACTGACAGCATTCCTGGGCAAAAGGGGTAGTTTTGCCTTGAGTAAAAGGATGGTCAGTCCTTCCCTGTGATGTACCCACCAGGCCTCCATCGTCCCTGACAAACTGGAGGTCCTTCCTCTAAAAACACTCATAATCCCCCATGATCCTCCAGTCTCAGGTCATTTTAAAAGCAATGGGAATAAATACCATTCTTCTTTTCCTTGGAACAACCAGAAAAACACAGTTATGCACTAGCTCTGCAGGGGACTAGCCAGACTCTCATAACCAGTATATCTGGTACTGGGAACCAGTATATCCACAGCCAGCCAGGGACATGAGAGCTATGGGAGAGTCTGACACAGGGATTTGGAAGAGGCCTTCAACTTTTTCCTGCAAAATGTGTTGGATCCTATCACACTCACTACTTCCAAGTTGTTGTCAGGTGCAATAATGTTTGCAAAGCTACTGGAAGTCTTAGAAAGACAGGTCTGATGCAGGCAGAGCTCATTTTGCTGACGCTGCAGTGAAGGAGGCTTGAATGCAGATATGTGAATGACCCCCACAGCCCCAGCTCAGGGATCTGCCCTCTGCATGGAGCTCAAAAAATGCTAGCTATAGAAACAGAAAAACAGGGAACAGGGAAACAGGGAGTAGGATAGATTTAGAGCAGATATTGGGAAGAAATTCTTTACTGTGAGGGTGTGGCACAGGGTGCTCAGAGAAGCTGTGGCTGCCCCATCCCTGGAAGTGTTCAAGGCCAGGTTGCACAAGCCTTGGAGCAACCTGGCGTAGTGGAAAGTGTCCCTGCCCATGGCAGGAGGGTTGGAACAAGAGGAGCTTTAAGGTGCCTTCCAACCCAAAGCAGTGTGTGATTTTAGGCCAGGCCCTGTGGTACTCACTCAGTAAGATAATGATGCAGATCAGGATGGCAATGATGGCCCCGGTGCCCAGCCCCGCAGCAGCCACGGCCCCGATGGTGGTGCAGTCGCCGTTCTCGTCACACGGGCACACCTTCACCTTGATGACAGAGGTGTTGTACAAGGGGGGGTTTCCTGAGTCCGTCACGATGATGGGCACGTCATACACTCCCGCTTCCAGGTACATGATCCGCAAACTGAGCTGGGCATAGTCCCCTGGACACCAAGACAGACAGACAGGCAGATGACAGACACTGGTAGAGCCTTGCAGCCACAACTGTGCAGGCTTCTCTGCTAGAGCCCTCTTCTGAGCCCTGCAGAAGTGGTTATCAACAACACACCTGGGCAGGACAGCTTCACACCTCTGCCCCAACAGTCTGGCCAACAACCAGCCCGTGCTTTGCAAAATACTGTGTGTTCTCACTGCTGCACTAACCTACCTGGATGCCATCTGCAAATCTGGTTGCACGTGCTCAAAATGGCATCAAAGACAAACAGGAACACATGGATAATGCTTCCTGAGGCTGGGCTGCCCCTGGCCACTGTGCAGGTTCTACACTCATCCACCCTCCCACCTCAGGATTTTGGGAACCCACTGATGACAGGCCCAGCCAGGTAATCCCACTGCGACTGAGCCCTGAGCTGCGAGGGCACAAGCTCTTGCCCTTGGTCTGGCACCCTCTGCCAGACCTCAGCGAGAGGGACCAGCTTTGAAGCCAAAACCAGCCCACAACTCCACAATATTTTCCATCCTCTGCTGGAACTACCAATAAGCAGAGCAATTAGGGCCATTTGTGGTTGCACGCTGCAATATAAAAATCCTTCACATACTGGTAATCTTCACACTTACCTAGCCCTCCTGGTTCCACGGTAAATTAAAAGGCTGCCTTGATGCAATTATGGTCAGAGAAATGAACATTGATTCTGATTGTGGCTTATGACAATTACACTGGAGGAACATAAGGAAGACTGATAATAGCTTTTTTCCCCTTGGCCATTATGGATGATTTATACTCTGTTCACTACTGATAACTGTTCATAATTATGAACTGCATTAAAAAAAGCCAAGTGCCAAGGCTCTTAGAGTTATGCTGCAGGTCTGATACAAATCATTTCTGATTAACTATCTTGTCTATAATGTCAGCCGTAATGTGCTTTAAAAAATAAAAAATCAGATAAAAAAAGTGGGAAAGTTTCGAAGTTGGAAGCCGCGCGTGGGCTCATTAGTGAACCAGAGCCCGAATGTGCTCGGGATTGCCCGCCCCATTTACCATTGAGCCGCGTGATGGTCCAGTTCTTCCTCACCGCAGATGGCACACTTGGCAGCTCGAAGACGAAGGGCCCCACGTTTGGATCGATGTCAGCGTCCGCGGCTGTGATGTTGATGACATTCAGGTTTGGCTTCTCGCAGATCTGCGCCTCCTTTGGCAGCAGCTCCGGAGCGTTGTCGTTGATGTCGATCAGGTAGATCTGCAGCGTGCCGGTGCCGCTGGCGGGGGGGATTCCTGCACGGGAGACACGGACCCGTGACCACCACCTGGGACTGGCAGCGCCACGGACCAGCCCCTTCTCTGCCTTCCAGTTCCAATAAACCAGGATTTTCAACTCCTCTCCCTGGACCTCATTAGGGACATACTGCACTTTCATGGTCCCTTGCTTTACGTGGTATTATTAAAATTTCCCCAAGCCTCCTAATGTTGCTGTTTTTCGCTCCTGCAGAACAGGAGGTTGAGTTCTGCAGATCTGTAGCCTGCAGCAATGCCCCGAGTCAAACTAAAAGTACAAGCAGGTGATGCCAAGCTGCTCCTGCAAATCTCGGTAATGGCTGTTTTGAAGAAGAAAAACCTTTAGGAACAGAGCTGACAAGAGGAAGAAGAGGGCTTGGAGGGGAGAAAAACCTACATAGTGTAACCCATTGGTCAGCATTTACTGTAGCACTTGCTGGCCAGTTTTCAGCTTTGCAGACCATTACTCTGCTTCAAAGAAAGCCCAACTCTCCAGCATGTCCCACATCCAGCCCCAGCTTTAGTGGTGAGACGACCCTGCTCAAAGCCCATGGTATGAGCCATCACCAGACACGCTGGGTGATGCCACTGACCCCCAGCAGCAGTGTTATGTCCCCATACACAGTTCTCCATCCTCTCCACATCTGTCCCAACCATCAGGGATGCCACAGCACAGCAGTCCTGGTCCTCCAGCCCCTTCTTGAGGGAGAGTCACATTTGTCTGACTAATGACCACTTACACAAAGCAGTACCTGCCCTGGCAGGAGAGAACAGAAATGGTGCAGTGCTTTTCATTTCTCTCCCCACACATTTATCTGACAGCTCTGTGTTGGCCTGCCCTCTACCTGCCTCTCTCCTTTGGCAGCATGGCTTCAGCAATTCTTTTTAAAGTTTGTATTTTCAGTCCTGGCCCTTCCTCCCAGTGCTAGATACAAAGCTACACAAACCACTTCCCCACCAGGCTTCTGCTTCCACCGACTTTCCTTCCTACATTCCTTTCTCCATTTCTCAAGGGAGCCTCAAAAATTCTGAAGGAGCCCTGGAAATCCTTTTTTCATGGTTCCCACATAAGCTCTTCAATCACGGACTCTCATCCTTTCATCTTGTAAGCATGGGGTAGGTCTCCCTCTAAAACAATGTCTTTTGATCAGCCTTGAAAGCTTCTGGAGAGGCAGACAGCCCACCAGGATACTGGGGCTGAACATGAAAACTGACTTTTGGGACCAAGCAAAGTGATTTTACTGCATTCACATTACCCAGAATATCTTCTGGGATAAAAGCAGGGCTCCCACTGTAACCTCTGAGACAGACTGAACACAAACCCTCAGTCCTGAGAGACACTAACTGGCACGTGGCTGAAATAACCTGCAATTGCTGCACATACAAATGCACTTTTGTTGGGCCATTGAGTATTGTTGGGCTCTGAGTCCTGGTATTTTTGTTTCTTTGTGCTCCTGAGTGCAGTTCTGGGGCAGTTTCAGGAGAAATGAACAGTAAACCATTCTTTAAATGGTGAAATATTACGAACTATGGAACATTTCACATTATTTCAGCTGTCTAATATGGAGAGAGCAAGGACAGAGCAGGTACTGATGTACAATGAAGGATCCTTGGACTTTATCCTCAGGAGACAAGGACTACAATAGCATCACTGACTCGAGTGGAGAAGCTGGTCTGATCCCTGAAATTAAGACTGAAATACTAATGACAAAAGGAAGAGGAATATACAACCTCTACATCTACATTTAACTGTTGCATTCTCCATCACTGCCCTTTTCACAGGGCCAGTGTCTGCATTCCCACAGCAAAGTATAAGCCAAGGTTTTCATGCTCAGCTCTCTGTTTCATGAAACCTGTTGGAATATGTTATATTTAAGTTCTCAGCTTCCCTGGGAGATAGGCTGAAGTTGGCTGAGGGGTTCAAACACTGCCAGGCTCCACACTTGTGTGATCCAAGGGACTCTCTCCTCAGAAACCAGGTTAAAACCATGCTGATTATTAGGATTCCCCTTTTGCCCTCCTTACATTGCAGCCAAGACACTTTTTAAAGACTGTCTCTACACTGTGGCCCAGGGAGAGAAAGAGAGCATGTCCAAGGAGTATTTGGCTAAACTTCTTCTTTATCATGTACGGAGAACAGCAAAAGGAACTTCAAGGAAAGAAGATGCTGCTGCTTCTTCAAGAAAGAGAGAAAAATCCCCACCAAAACCCTTGACCCAAAGCTTTCCTTTGATGAGTACGTGATGCCAGAGAACCTGGAACTTGGGAGAAATGTGGTAAGAGTCTATTAGCCTAGATGAAACTTCAGCTGTTACCCTAAGCACTCTAGACAGAATTTTAAATAAGGTGTTGCTTTATGTGTGTTTTAATGGCTGCAATATACCAGTGATAGATTAATTTTTCAGAATAAAGAGATTTATCTAGGCCCTCACTTTCTGAGCTGCTGAATGATGGATGTGGAGGTGCTGATGCACTGCAGCATCAGCACCATGGCCAAGGAAAGGGGTTAACTCCACATCACCTTGCACCAAGTGCCTGGGATTTGCAAGGTCAGATGGTGAGGATTAGGTTGATGGGTTCAAGCTCTACCACTGCATCTGTGAACAGCCTTGGACAACTCATTTGACTGTTTTGCCCTGTGGCTTTTGCAGATGAAGTCCACTAGACCCTCTTGGGAATATTTTGAATTTCCCTGTCCTGGCTGCCTTCATGGAGGGGAAGCTTCGGATGGGGCTGTGGGGTGAGTCCTACCATTCACGGCACAAGGAAGGGTAAAATGCACTTCTTGGTACAGCTCCTCAGCACTGAAACCCTTCCATGAGTTTCCCTCACCCCTGTGACCTGGGATGCAATGATTGAAGTGATGCATGGAGCCCCAGAGGGAGGAAGTTTTCATTAGCCCTGCAAGCACCACTGAATCTGCTCATAATGGCCATGGCACCTCCAGCCTGAGGGAATCACACAAACACTGCCCTGGAAACACCTGCAGAGTATGAGCAATATATTTAGGTGCTCACAGCCAAGCCCAGACTTAATTGTGCTGCTGAAGCAGGGCTCTGGTTTGAGTGCTCAGCACCCTGCAGCGGGAAGGTGAGGGCGGGTGAGGGGGAGGAAGGCCTTCTCCTTGCCCTGAGAAACTCCTGAGCCTTTTCCAGCTGCAGGAACTGCGGAATGAAATACCAGCATGGCTACATCTGGATGTGGTTAGGAAAATTCATCAACTCCTCCTAACCAGGATTAGGAAGAGAAAAGCAGGGCAGCAGCACTGGGCTGCTTGCCCCTGAGCAGCGAGGCCAGTGCAGGAGTTCTCAGTGCTGACTGGACCAAAAGCACTGAGTGATCCTCAGTGAGGGGAGAAGAGCAAACAGGACTTCTCCAAGAGACCTGAGTGGCCTCAGTGGCTTTGGTAAGAAGCACACCAGCAGCCAGGTGATGGCTGCACGTTTCAGGAATGGCAGTGGCCACAAAGCGCCCAGCTCCAGTGACAGACACACCTTTTATGAAAGCCACCCCAGTTCAACAGATGGGCATATTTTGAATACCCTCCTGCCATCCCATAAAATTATTTCTGGTTTCCCGATGGAAGGCTTCCTGAATGCTCTGAGCAGTGCCTTTGGGAGGATTACCAGGACCTGTGTGCTCGGCACCCCTTGGAGAGCACACCCCTTTGACACTTTTTTAAGTTCAGGCTCCACCGCTGCACTGAACTCCCCAAATCAATTTTCCATTTGTCCTCCCTTTCCCTTAATAACGCTCTCCATATACTGTGCACATTTAATTTACTCCAGCAATTTCCCGTCCCACTTTCACATTTTTGACCATAAAAACCTGGGAAAAAGATAACTTATACTGACAACTCTGTCAGGGCATCATTTCTCTTAATGCATCACATTAGAGTCTTATTGAAGCATGAACAATGTGAAGCCTGGGCTCACCGTTGTCAGCCGCCAAGAATGTGGCCTCGTAGACATTATTCTTAATGTAGTCTGACTCTCGATCAAGGACAGCAGCAGTAGTGATCTGACCATTTGTGGCATTAATGTTCAGCCAGTTTGCAGGATCTGACAGCTTAGAGTATCTACAGAGAAAGGAAATAAATACATGGCAGTCTTTTCACTGACATATCCTTAATATTGCTTGAAATACGTTTTTTCTGGACTCCTGATCCGTGATTCAAAGGACTTTTGGATAACTGGTTTTGTTGACAAACACAATGCTAATTGAGTATCCGGTTTTTGACCTTTACAATTATTCAATTTTTCAATTTCTTTAGTTTTAAAGGTTTTTCTTTCCACTAAGTGCCACTTACACGACTGATTCCTGCTGCTAGGAGAGGACATTTCCTGAGGTCTCTGCAGCCAGGGAGAAATGGGGTCTGCAATGACCACTGCATTTATATGCCTGAATTAGAGGATGGACTCCTGTTCTCTCCTTCTCCTGACCTTGCCCTTCTAAAAACAGGGTTTTAAAGTCAAGGTTATCCCTGTTTTCTGCCCACTACTAATAAACAACAGTTTGGGAATACCACACCATCAGAATCACCTCCCAAATACTCAGTCAACTCACAGTTGTTGTCTATTCATGTCCCATGCAACCAGCTGAGAACATGGTTTGTTTTGGGCAAACTTTTCCTGTGTTCTCCAGATCAGTGTGCTCAGTTCATCTTTCTCCCTTGCTTTTATTTAATTCATTGCTTTTGATTTCTACCTCTCAGTTTTGTACTCTTTGAACTGAGATGGACCATAACTATCCAACTGGAAGCTAATAAACCAGACTACAAATTACTGAAATAAGCAAACAGAAGCTGAGCTTATTTCACGGGTAACTCAGACCTGCTGATAGTTTTATATAATTTGTCATTAGATACACAGGTGAGAGCACTACTGGCTTCTGGTGAATATCCCTTTCCAGAATTGGGCTGTTTGAAGCAGAAACTCAAAGGGAAACTTGAGCTGCATCAATCCATGTGAAGAGGAAAGCAACACACAGCTGCACAAACCCCTGCCAAAGGAAAGAATTACATTTCATGGAGCTAGACTCTTTGGGATGTTTTCATTTCAATATCACTGCTGTGAGGCTCCTGCCCTTCCTCTGTTAAATGACCAGGGATCCAGTTTCAAAGCTGGCTTTGTGAATGTGTCTGTGGCTAATGAGGATAACTCGAGGTGTGACACTGGCCATGCCAAGCTGTGCATTACTGGAGATGCTCCTGCTTCCTCATCTTGTATTTGTAAAAACTCTGTTTCATCAAAGACTATTTAGAGACTGAAAATTGTATGCAAGGCTCTAGCAGCTGGATCAGCTCTGCAAAGTGCTTATCATGGATCTGTAGGCTTAGCCTTTTGGGTATCTTTTTTCCTAACTCACCAACACCAACTGTGAAGTGAAAAATAAAATATCTTTTTTACATCTCACAAAGACAGGACCTCAGGAACACCCCACTGCTTCGTGCAACACCTGGGCATTGCCTGTCCTGATGCAAAGGGACAGAGATTGTACTGGGGTTTGGAAATGAAGTGCTGGTGGATGCACAAAATGTGTGTCCTGGAAGCCCTAGAAAGAAACAACTCAAGTAACTGGCTGTTCACACTCACAGGAAGCCTTACAAGACCCTACTCGTGCCCTGTGCAATGACAGGAACAGCAGGCACTCATTTGGATTACAGATCACCCCCCTCCAGGTTAGAGGGAGTACTCAATCAGAAATGAGCTGTTCTCTCCTCTGAAAACCAGCCTTGGTACAGACACCAGGGAAATAAAGACCCTTCAAAGGCCAATATTTCAAAAAGAACATAAGAAAAATGGGCTTGTTAGTTAGGATGGTCTCTTTCCTCCAAAGTCACAATACCTGTCCAAAGACAACAAGATGAGGCAGTGAATAAACTATCACTTTCTAGACCAGACAGCTCTGTGCCAGGTGAAATATTTCAAACTCTTCCTGACACAAAATGTCACAACTGATGCAAGTTTAAGTGGTCTCAGCCGTGGTCACATCATATACTCAGGTTTTGCCAAAAATACTGCAGACCTTACAGACTGGGAGTAAAAAAGGAACCAATTTCTGTGGATGTAGAAGTATCCAAGAGCAGGAAATGCATTTCCTGTCTGCACAGATGGAGCTGAAATAGTTGTGAAAGTGTCACAAGGACTCTCATTTTCACCTACACTTTCCTGCCAATTATTTCCTGGTGGGAAGGTGTGTGAGCCGGGGTCCTGGACTGTGGCTTCAGTCCCCAGCCTGCCCAGGTGGGACAAAACAGAGTGAGTGACACCCTCCTGGTCACAGCATGAGCTAAAAGTGATCTTAAGCTGCTTGGATCAAAATCTCACTTCTATAAGGTTAAAATTTTGCCAGCTGAATCCCATTCACAGGGAAAGCAGCTAAGGAGGAGGTTATGTTTGGGAGCTGCTCTGAAGAGAAAGGAAAGGTTGGAACAAATTGCACCTACTGGGAGCAAGCAAGGGGAGCATCAGTGAGATACAGACCAAGTGCCAGTGGCCTGTGAAGGGGTGTTTGACTGCTCAGGCAATACTGAACTATATGACACTTTAAAAGCCTGGCCAGCAGCTGTTTGTATCCTCACCAGCCTTGCTCTGAACTAGCCAACAGCTCCTCTTGCACTGTGCTTTTAAGCCAGGTTGAACCTAAATTCTCTGGAAGCAACACAAGGCATGATTAAAAATCCCAGCCATTCCCTTTGAAAAACCAGGCCTAGCCCTTTCCATGCCTCAGTTTCCCCCTCATGAAACAGAAAGAATAAAGCTGCCTTTTTCTAAACCTCTGTGTTTATGAAGTGCACAAACCACACAGGCCAGAGCACCCTGGGCGAGGCAGCCCTGATCTCTGTAACAAGGCAGAAACCTGCTTCATTTGAAGGTGTGATCTGCCCCACTGCAAGCCAGGAACACAGGATCCAGCTCTGTCTGCTCTCTGTGACCCAGCTGCTCAGAGCCTGGCTTACCTGGAGCAGGGGGATTGTGAGTTTGCAGGCGTGCAGGACACTGTGCAAGCGCTTGACCGCAGGTGCCACTCCCTGCCAAGCATTTCATTCATATCCCACCAGTCAGTCTGGAAATCAGCTTTCAGCTGCTTGGCTCCCCAGACTCGTGCAGCTGAACCCCCCAGCTGTAGGGGAGCCCCTTGGCTGCCTGGTGTCCCACCTTACTGCCTGCTGCATGAAGCGATCGGGATCCACCGCCGAAAACGTTGTCAGGACCGTCCCCGTTGGCACCCCTTCCTCCAGCCTGATGAGCTTGTGGTTCGTTGGGAAATACGGTGCTTCATTGACATCTGTGACTGAAATGGTGACTCCTGCTGTCGACTGGAAGGACATCTGGATGCCACTGGCCAGGGGAGCTTGGTTTGACACCATCACTGTCAGCATGAAAGCTCTGTTCATCTCGTAATCGACTGCCTAAAACAAACAAACAAGCAAGTATAGAGCCAAGCAGAGAATAAATTCTACCTTCTGGCTGGAAGCTGCAAGATTAGAAGGCAGATGATATCAAAGTCATTGCCTCATCTTGTCTCCTCCTGAGCTCAGCTCTTTTGAAGGTGTAAATCCAGAGCAACTTCAATCCAGTGGAGGATTTGGCCTTCCAGTGTTTGGAGGGGCAAATACTTAAAAGAATTCCCCAAAGGAAGAACTGCAAACAGCAGGGAGCATTTCCCCTGTGTTTCATTCCAAAGCTAAGTGGTTTCCAAAAGACAACCTGCCTCTGAGAGTTGAGAAATGAACAAACCCACCCAGGGCTGCTCTGATGCAACAGGTGGAGCCTGTTAAGAGGGATGGGACGGGCACTTAGCAGTGCTATTAGCACTGGAAACTGCTGACTGTGGAACCAGCACGGTCTCTGCGGACTCATGAGCCTGAAGGGCTCTTTATTTTCCCTCTTAAATGAGTTTATAAGCAAAGGTGGAGCTGCCAGGAACAATCCCTGGTCAGGTTAAGCAGGTTGTCCTTCCAATGGGACCTCTCATCCTCCTTGCAAGGCACCTCGTGGTCTCTGGAGGTTGCCTACAGCTCTTACAGCTGGGTTTTGCTGCTGGGAGGCCACAGATCTCTTCTCAACACACACGTGAAGACAATGTGTCTCAGGAGCCAGACAGAGTGAAAAGCCTTTGCTGGCACGACTGACTGAGCCCAGTATAATAATAATTTCTAAACCATCCCACTAATTATTATGAGGGAAGTCGCTAATCATCTGCCAGGGAGGCTTGAGTTATGCAGGATCACACCTCTGCTTGTTAAAAACTGCTTTGCCGTGATTTATAAATTTAGAAGCGTATCCATCCTCCCTGATACCTTCTCCAGAGCTGAGTCTGCAAAGCGCTCACTCAGGGTGTAAAACGCCACAGCTACACCGACTTGGGCAGGGATTTACAGCAGCAAGAGCTGCCTGCCATGTCCTGTTTAGAACCCAGTATTGTCAGGAGGGAAATCAAATCACAGGAGGCTACACGAGAGAAACAAATTTCAGGGGCAAAAGGTAAAACAGCGGAATCTCTACTCGATTGAAGTGCAAATGTTCCCGATGCTAAATGGCTTCCTGACAGGCAGGGCCAACATTTAATAAATAAAAGGAAGCATAAAGATTCCCAGTACTCCCACCCGTGCTGACTCACGGACTTGTGCTGCATTCAAAACCGATGCATGGTAAAAGTTCCCATTTAAACACCATTCAAGGCCTTGAAACAATCTGACTAATGCATTTCCTCAATTTCTTTTCACACCCCTCTAATTTATATTCCCTCAATTTTCTTTTTTTTTCCCCTTTTATTCATGCTGGTCTGTTTGCTAACCTCCTCACAGCCACTGTGCACCTCCCTCCCCACAGGGGCTCAGAGGCAGCTGGGGGCTGAGCTGAGCAGCTCCATGGGGAATGATGTGGGGAACTCCCTGCTGCCCATGCTCAGGACACACTGACCACACACAGCTCTGCTAGGACGTGGCCTGATGCAAAGTAGTGGAGTTTTTTTTCCCCCACTAAAATGTAGGGGCATTCTCTCAGCTTCTTCCTCTTTCTTCTGGGAGCAACAAAACCAGGACTGCAGAAAAATCGTGCAAGGAGAGGGGCTGGACCAGGATCAGCTACCCCAAAGGCTGTCCAGGAGGCATCAGTTTCACCACACAGTGTCCACCACACTTCAGTCTACAAGACAGAGCTGATCTGCCTCTATCTCTTCTGTTTCCACTGAGTCCTATTTCACACAGTTTTGTAAAAAAAAAAAAGGTAAAATGAAGAGTCTGTGCTGTCCTGGCAGTTTGGGCTATTGAACCCCATGAGATAGCAGCCCCTTGCAGCCAGACACTGTCCAGCCCTAAGGCAGAACTTCTTTCACACCTAAATAAGCAATTTATACCAGAACAGTTCATACCTCTGCTCCCTAGAACTGCCTCCCTCTGAGGATAATGGTGCACAGAGCACTCTGTGTTCCTCACACCACACTCACCCCTTCCACCTCCCTGCATCTCCCTGAAAATGCTGTATATTGGTCATTTGATGTGGTTTTAGGGACATGGTGGACTTGGCACTGCTAGGTTAACAGTTGGACTTGATGATCCTAGAAGTATTTTCCAACCAATGATTTCCAAAATGATTCTTTGATTCTATGACAGCAGGCTCCTGAAAAAGCCCACAGAGCCACTACATTTGGGACAAGGACATGTGGGACCGTTGCCTATTTTTCACTTTTATGTCCAGGAAGCACTTGACATGAAATTAAAAAGCAGCACTTTTGCAGATACTCCTTGCTGGATGTTTGGTGTCTGATCTGGCTGTGAAACATCCCCCTGGAGATGCTGCACATCCTCCTCCTTCACGAGCGCCTCCGACCGGGGTGCAGCAGAGCGATGCCGAGGGCTTCCCACGCGTCCTCCTGTTCTCGGGGTACTTTCAACTGAAGTGAACAGATTTGCCTGGTGTTGTAGTTGAGGCAAATAATAACTGAAGCTTCAGCAGCATCTCCATTATAAATTCACAGCTCTGATCCATGCAGAGTTTATAATAACATTTTACTTAGCTGGCTGCCACAGGGCAGCCACTGCTGCTCTGGGAGATTGTCTTCAGACTCTGCGGTGCCTCATCCGAGTGGGAAGTTTCTCTCTCCCCTTGATCAAGGCTTTCTTTGAAGATTATGGTCTTGCACAGTTATGGAAATGGTTTGGAAAGGCAAGAACAGAAAAGGGAAATGTTATACTTCTGGTGATCAGACTGGAGCTACAGATGGGGTTTTGCTGAGGGCAGCTGCAAAATGGCCCCCATGAGCATAATCTGAACTCCAAAGGGAAATCTGGTTTGGAAGGATTTCTGGCCCTTCATTTCAGGCCCCTAAAGTGCTAGTGAACTGGTGGGATTCTGCACAGAGCCCCCTCCCCGTGCTGTTGCTGTGACTCCTTTGCTTGCAGCATGAGTTATGCATAAGCGGCTTTGAAGAGCCACGTGAAAATCCAGCCATGTAGGGTCTGTAAATAAATGGTTCATTAACTTAAATTTTTACCTGTGTTTTCAACCCACATCAGTGATCAAACCAGCAAGAGACTGCTCCCACACTGCAAAGAACAAGCTCTGACTGGCCACCCAGTCTGATGAGAGTACATCCCCCAAATCTTTAAGCATATTCACTTATTAACAGAGAACAAAATATTTCAAAGAAGAAGGTGGAATCCTAAGAGTCTTCCCTTCTTCACCATGAAAATTTAATCACAAGCAATTTCACTCATTCTCCTTGCTGAAAATACACCAAAAAGCCTCCCAGCCTGATAGGGGTAGGGAACCTTGGTGCCCAGGGGGATCAGGTGAGGAGGTGTAGTGAAGACATCCAGTGCAATTTCAAGCTCTGAGCTCAGCTTGATGAGACTGGATTTTCATGTGGTTCTCTGGTTTGTGATCACTGTGGGTTACATAGCAGTGGCAAGTCAACACCAGCATCAATGGTATCGTGACAAATCTGCCCTGCTTTTTGCCTGCAAGTTGTGAATAAGGGATGATTCATTATGCACAAGTCCTTGTGCAGCAGTGTTGATCATGCAAATCCCCTGTTGTTTACTTTGATGTGCCTTTAAACTACAGCCCTGACACTTTGCAAGATTAAGAATAAGGGGTCCTCTTCTGCTTGCAGTGAAAACATTGCCATCTCGATTTCAGACTGGCTGCTGATGTCAGTGGAAGTTAAATTTTTGCACTTTACTTAGCTGAGTATTTTCTGTTTAAGCAGAAAATACAGAGATACAGATATGTGTGAACTTATACACATACATGCAACCACATACTCATGTCTAAGCTTGAAGAGGTTTCATAATGTTGCACCAGGTAAGGCTGCCAACCATCATCACAGAGCAATAAAAAGTGATAAATAAAAGGACCTTGCTGAAATACCATCTGGCAGGTAGGATGATGTCTCCCTTGAAGTTTCAGCAGAGCAGCATCTGCAGACACACACATAGCCCAAGGGTCAGGGAACAGGACAGGCTCACACCTTCCTGCCAGCGTGACCTCATTGGCATTTCACCGATGTCATTTTTCCTAAGACCCAAACTGTGCACATTAGCAATGACTGCAACTTGTTTAGCTAATAACAAGGAAACAGGTCTCAGCACAGAGCTATTCCTGAATCATGCTGCTCTTTAAACATCAGTATTTCTACCTGTGTTGTTGATAAAAACTCTCCGTAAGGCAAGGCCAGACTTATCAGAAGGTGCTGGCTTTATCCACCCCAGCAGGTATTAATCCTTCCCACGTGCAGTGCATGGTGTGTGCTGTGCAGCCCCTACACATCTCAACAGCCTATGTGTGATGTCTTTGCTGTTTTTTGTAGTCAGAGGGAGCATCCACAGGCATCTTATCTGGGCAGAGCTTCAGTGAGTGCTGAAGGGATGCATTGATGTCCTGGCTGTGTGTAATGACTGCAGAAACACTCACTGGCCTCAAAACTGAAAAAGAAGTGAATCCTCCAATGAAGATAGAGTCATGTTCTTTGGAGGCAAAGAAGGAAACACAATTTGATACTTGCTGCAGGCATCTTGAGGCTTCCAGCTCTCCCAGCACATGGAGGGAAGACAGGATGGTGGATATTTACAGTCTGATTTCTTGGAGTCTTCAGACAAGATCCTCTGCTGATCCAACCTGGGGCTTTCACTTGAGTGGAGCTGTCCTGAATTGAGGATCTGTCCCATGCTGTGTGTTTATCGCTTAATACCAGCAACAGGAAAATTCCTCCAGCAGTTTTCCTGCCAAACAACTCAATCAAAGGGAAAATTTCCTTTCCTTCTGTTACCAGAAAATTCACTCCTCCTGAAATCTCTCCTGCACTCCCTGCTTTCACAGAGGACCACTTGACTGACCCAGGCAGTGAAACACTGCCCTTGATTCACAGCAAACAGGGGCTTTTCTGGCTCAAGAAGGGCAGGGCTGCCCAGCCCAGACCTGCTCCCTCTTACAGAGCTCCAAGAGCCANCTGCCAGCGTGACCTCATTGGCATTTCACCGATGTCATTTTTCCTAAGACCCAAACTGTGCACATTAGGAATGACTGCAACTTGTTTAGCTAATAACAAGGAAACAGGTCTCAGCACAGAGCTATTCCTGAATCATGCTGCTCTTTAAACATCAGTATTTCTACCTGTGTTGTTGATAAAAACTCTCCGTAAGGCAAGGCCAGACTTATCAGAAGGTGCTGGCTTTATCCACCCCAGCAGGTATTAATCCTTCCCACGTGCAGTGCATGGTGTGTGCTGTGCAGCCCCTACACATCTCAACAGCCTATGTGTGATGTCTTTGCTGTTTTTTGTAGTCAGAGGGAGCATCCACAGGCATCTTATCTGGGCAGAGCTTCAGTGAGTGCTGAAGGGATGCATTGATGTCCTGGCTGTGTGTAATGACTGCAGAAACACTCACTGGCCTCAAAACTGAAAAAGAAGCGAATCCTCCAATAAAGATAGAGTCGTGTTCTTTGAAGGCAAAGAAAGAAACACAATTTGATACTTGCTGCAGGCATCTTGAGGCTTCCAGCTCTCCCAGCACATGGAGGGAAGACAGGGTGGTGGATATTTACAGTCTGATTTCTTGAAGTCTTCAGACAAGATCCTCTGCTGATCCAACCTGGGGGGTGGCTTTCACTTGAGTGGAGATGTCCTGAGTTGAGGATCTGTCCCATGCTGTGTGTTTATCGCTTAATACCAGCAACAGGAAAATTCCTCCAGCAGTTTTCCTGCCAAACAACTCAATCAAAGGGAAAATTTCCTTTCCTTCTGTTACCAGAAAATTCACTCCTCCTGAAATCTCTCCTGCACTCCCTGCTTTCACAGAGGACCACTTGACTGACCCAGGCAGTGAAACACTGCCCTTGATTCACAGCAAACAGGGGCTTTTCTGGCTCAAGAAGGGCAGGGCTGCCCAGCCCAGACCTGCTCCCTCTTACAGAGCTCCAAGAGCCAAGGAGAATCAGGAGGTGGAGGTCAAACTCTGGTGCTGGAAATCCCTTCAGCATGTGAGGCTGTTTGAAAACTCATGGTGGGCTGGGCTAAGCTGGGAAACCCAGAACCAGTGCCACACACTGGAGGTGAGAGTATTCAGGGCTCCTGCATGGACAGAGATGGGAAACAACAGATCCCAGCACTCGTATTTCCAGGCAGAGAAGGCGTGGAAGAACTGCAGGCTCCTGGCAATCCCTGCAGCTGAAAGGGTGACAGACACGGTGTGCTTTGGCTTCCCCCTTACCTTCACCACGGTGACCATGCCCTCGTTGGTGACGGGGTCCGTCCGGATGGTGAAGTGGCCGGAGGGGTCCCCGCTGATGATGCGGTAGATGGCATTCCAGTTGGGAGAGTGGGGCTGGTCCCGGTCCATCACTGTCAGGTTTGCCACCACCACCTCCACTCTGTTCTCAGGCACTTCTCCCGAATACTGCAAAAGAAAGACAGGAGTGGTCACGGTGGGAGCCTTCTGTCCATCCTCACACCTCCCTCCCCTCTCCCTTCCATCACCATGCCCACTGGGAAACCAGTCCCAAGAAGAGGACCATGGAGTTATTTGTAATGAACAACACATCTCTTCCTCAGTTCTGGTTTTCCTGGTTTTTTGCCTTTGAGTATTTTCCCAAACCTTTCGAAGCCTAACTTCACCTCTCAGCCCAAAGGAGAACAAACCCACTACCACACAGCCACAAGATTCAGCAAATACTCCAAGGAAACCAACGAAAAACATTCCTGATATTCTTGCTCAGTTACAGCAACCAGAGAGTTAATTGTCAACAGCAGGGGAAAATGGCAGACTAAAATGTCTAAATTTTTTAGGATGACTATCACCATTTATCCCAAGGTATTTTACCTCACTCAGATTTCAGTGATGCCATTTTATTGCTTCTTCAGTGATTTTACTTCATTTTATTTCTTTCTTGCCCTTGATTTGATTTTGTCTCATTATTTGAAGTGTTTCTTGTGATTTTGCCACAGCCTTTCCTGGTGCTTAATTCTCTCATTTAGCACTGATTTCCATGGAGCATGTCCCGTTCAGGCACATCCTGACACATTAACTGTATTCTTCTCTCCTTTCCAGTCCCTGATTTATCACATGGCTGATCAGGGATCCTGGCCTGTGAACACTTCCAGCGTTTGGGGCTCAAAAGCTGCCAGTAAGACACATTCCCAAATTTTCAACTGTCCTCATGTCTCAGCATTGCCTATTAGCAGCACTTGCAAATCAACACTCTGATTGACATATGGCAAATTAAACACTGGGGAAACGCTGGGAGCGGCTGGCTCGGAGTCTGCAACTGAAATCCTGGCCCCAAACTGCAGGAGCAGAGCACTTCTAAAATCTGGCCTTTGGTGTGCACAAATGCCAGGTTGTGTAAATGATAATAAATCATTTCTTTGTTAGCACAAGAGTCCGTTTCCCCTCCTAACCCATCCCCATCCTTTGGCATCTCTCCGTTACGGATGCTTATATTCAGTATATATTATTTCAGTGCTGACAGCAAAAATATTCAATCTGCCTTATGCTAATGTAAATTTAAATTTGCCCTTTAGTGGTATCCTGAATGGCATCTTGCCCTCTTTTCTGCCATGCACCTGTCCTAAACAAGTTTTCATTAGTGGATGCAGATGGCATCTCTTTCCAGCCATGCCGAGTGGCGGGGAAGAACAGTGGGAAGCTGCAGGATAATTCTTATTCCACTACATGCTACAGCTCTTCTTTTCTCTTTATTTCCCCTGATTTCACTTGTTCTTTACCCATTCTCTTGCCAAATTTGGAGTCTCTGCGGTGCACAGCTTAAGCAAGGGAAATATATGGAAATTTATCAAAAGCCTCTTGAAAAATCCATTAGATTATGTCATATGTACACTCTGCTATCAACCTTGTCTGAACTGAAGGAGATTAGTTAAACAGGATCATCTCTTCCTAAATCCACACTAGTTATTGCCCATTACATTAAATTAATGTTGTATGGCACAGCAGCAGTGACAAGCTCATGAGCCCCCAGTCTCTTTTAGGCTGCACTGCTGACAACAAGGTGTGATATTGTAATTCTAAAGGAGTTAAAAACTCCCTGAAACCATCTCAGATCTCCAACCCAGGACCACAGATTTTTTCTGTCACTCCCAGGCTTGTGCCCTGCAGAACCAAACAGAATTAAGTTATCAAGAACAAACCATCAGCTGTATTTAACCTATTTAAGAGGGCCAGTCCTATATGATCCCCGAAAACCTTCAGTAGGTCATAACCCAGGGGCTGCCAATGAGTTTGAGTTACATGGAAAAGTCCCACACAATAGATTTTACAGCAGCTCCTCTAGCAGCCACCACAATATCTGCTTTCAGCACATAGTGATACAGCTAACACATTTTAAAACATGAGGTTATATGAAAAATTATAAATAAACAAGCACATACCAATATAAAGCCTGGAGGAAGATCACAGCAGCCTATAAAGCTTTTCCATTGGGGTAAATACCACAGTGCTCAGGACATCCTGGGCAATCCAGGAGTTCATCCACTTGTTGTTGACCTCTGTTAGGTCCAGTTAGGAAATTGTCAGTCCTAAGCAGCACTGAGAGTGGATATTGCTTACTGTGCTTATGAAGCAAAGTGTTTTTCTGATGAGAACAGAGCACCTTCTCTGGAATCAAAGGAGCCATCCAAAGCTATTCAGGGTAAGAAGCAAATCTTGGAGAGATGTGCCATGAAGAAAAGAGTAATTTTCATCAGCTACAGATCAGCAGCTACTGGGAATTCAAACTGGAGTCTGCCTTTCCTCCCTCTCACACTCCCCCACTATCATTATTATAGGTAAATGCTGTAATGTGTATTGTCCACAATTGTCTTTACCTTTAATAAAATTAAGTAATGACATTAAATTACACCTGCTAAAGGAAGGATGGCAGCTCAAAGCTACCCACACTTCTTTAATGTCATTCCCTCCCTACCCTGGAGTAATTCAGGATAATGAACATCTTTCACTATGCTGCTTTCCAGCATTCCCTCTGCTCTAAGTTCTCTTTCATAAGATTACAATTGATTTTCAAATAAAGAGAAGCATATCTATTCAAACAAGGTAAAACAATGGGCAACAGAGGAGCTGCTGGAGTAAACACAAGATTGATAAAACAGTGCTTGACCTATACCTGTAGCATTTACTCATATTCTCCTGTATTTCATTTAGCTTCACTTTCAATTGTTGCATTTGAAGTCCTTAATTTCCAGAGTGCTTTTTAAAAGACCATTCACAAGGATTTCTATGGCTGATTGTTACACACTTCGCTTCCCTTCTCAGATAAGGATTCCTTCTGAAACTGGCATGTTCTTAAAGCCTTAAATTCTGTAGGGTCTTTTTTTCTTCCCCTTCTATAAAGGGCTGTGCTGGCAAAACTCCTTCTCCCACTCCTCTGGAGCTGGCCTCTCTGAAATCATGCCTTGCTGAAAAGGAAATAATTCATTCTGATTTTTGGGCTGGTACTAAAATTGGTTAATTCCAGAATTTGTCTTTCATCTCATTGGGACCTGACAGCACATAAACATGCAGACAAATGTCATTCTGGAGGAGAAAGGGATTGATGTGGGGGACTAATGATGAATTCACACCATGACTTGACTTTGTGCAATAAATCTGGAGTCTGGGCAGTGAAGCCATGCACAGCTGAGTAAAACCAATTAGCTACTGCAGCCACTCCTAGGGAGGTGTGGGATTGAGACAGATGAACACAAAGATAATTATTCAGGCTTCCTTCTAAAGGGAATTCCTTTTTTCCAATGTTCTTACTTTTTTCCCTGGCTGGTTTTGCTAAAAAGCTGTGAAGGCAAAGACTTGTTCACGTGAATGTCTGCAGGAAAAGATCTTTCTGTTGTCTCTAAGACTCGCTAATGATGACACAACATTTGTTCCTGGCAGCAGTGGTTTATGAAGGCTGAATTGCCTGGAGAAACAGTGTTTCATGACCTATAGCTATGGATTAACACAGAAGAATAAGGGCAGTTCAGTCCTCTTATTAGACTCTGAGCCCTTCCCCTGACAGCTGTGACTGCTGCAAAGTGCTGAATCTCCTCCCTAGGTCCCTTAGGCCGGGAGAAACTGAAATGAGTGAGTGCATGTGGTGGTGGGGAGTCCCATCCCTCCCCAGTTCCTGCTGCCAGCCTGCCCCATTAGGCTCTGGAGATGAGGTGATGTGCAGCCAGGGATCCCAGCACTCAGGGGGCTCCACTGGCCCACACAAGCTGTGGGAGCAGGCACCCAGCCTGAAAAAACCCCACAGCTCCTCACGCTTCAGGGCATCCACCCAACCCCATGCTGGCATCCCAGGCAAGCGTTTACCTTTTCTGCATGATATTTAACAAAGATGCTTGAAAAGCAGGCAAATTAATAAACAACTGCGGTCTGGTTGCAGAAATCTGTGTAAAATGGGGGGGAAAAGAAAAAAAATGAAATTCTCCTAATAAATCATTAATTGTGATGTGCCTGCCCAACTGCAGCACAGAAACAAGCAAATGCCATCCTAATTGATTGCTTCTTATTCCATCTTTATAGGCCTGCATTTTTTATTGTGGGGGTTGAATAAGCCCAGAGGTGTAAAAAACCTCTAGATTGTACTCTGCGTATCTGCCAACTTGATATTTAGATCAATAACGCTCTTTTTTTCCCCCACCCTCTACTCCTACTACTGGTAATTTAGCTTTTCTTCCTAGCAGACTAATTGCTGTTTTCTTAAGCCTTACTATCAATTCTGTGACCTTTAATTTCCAATATTGTGTGCTGTGGGGATGGCTGTGCTGGGGCTGTGAGCTATCGCAGCCCCGGCTCTCGGCCGCTGCGACAGCCACACAGGGACTCGCTGCCAGGGTCTCCCTCCACTGTGTGCAAAGGAGACCACGAGCTGGCTCAAATCCCCACAAAACCCCTGTAAAGTCAGCCTTATTTTGCAAGTCAGGCTTTGAGTTGCTCATTTCTGGTTTTATTGAACAACGACTCACTCTGGCGAGGTCTCGAGTGACGGGCACCGATGTCCTCACTCATTTTTGAGGCTGCTCTGCATTACACCAGCCAGCAGCCTCTCCACAAACCTCTTGGCTGTTGTTTTTCCAGGCTCATGGCCACAACACCCCCTGCACTGCAGCGTCCCTGCTTCAGCTTCACATCCACGTGGATCTACTCTATCCATGTTTACATTCACACCCAGCTGTCACGGTGCTCCTTCACAAAGGAACTGCCCGGGCTGCAGGCACTGCCTTGTGGTGGTCAGGCAGGAGTCAGCCTTGCCCAGACCAGTCGAGGAAGTGCATGAGAATGAGCTCACCAGCTTTGAAAAGATGCTTTGGAAGTTCTGCCTTTGTGCTCTGCAGTTTGAGCTGTTAGAGCACCTCACCTGCCTGCAGAGGAGCCCTCTCAGCTCTGAGCGTGGTGTGGTGGAGACAAGGCACCCACCTGCTGCTCACAGGGAGTTTGTGCAGGAAGCCTGAGTGATGCTCAGCGTGGTCTCCATGTGCTGGTTCCTTTTTCTTTGGGTGAGTTTGAAAAACAACAGCAAACCTTAAAGTCTGGCACTTCTGAAGCTGATCTCAGGCTGGAGCACAGACAACCTCTGTCGTGTTCATGCCGCAGGTGACAGCCACTGGCTTTACACACTGTCTTTACTGGAGTTACTTTTTCAAAATCTCAAGTAATGACTAATTCTGGATCAATATATGAGTTTTACTCTTTGAATGTGAAGACAAAGCTGGAGCAGAGGAGAATAAAGCAATACCCTCTCTGTCAGAAGCAGCAGAAGAAAACCCTCTCACTTCAGACTGGTGTGAGGAAGGAACGTGTAGGTTTCACCTTGGTTCAAAGACTCTTTGAATACTTGCCAGGAGTTCAGAGCACATAATAGTAAAAGGATATAAAAGAAAAAAAAGTAGTTTGCATGTCTAACAAAGAGCACTAATTTTTTTTTCATTATCAGATGTTACATTCTTTTGATAGCATGGAAAGATGCCACAGAAATGATGACACAAGACACCATTCTGCTGCAAGATAACCATTTCCAAATAAATATATCTTAAGGAATGAGGTTTGAAGTTTGCATAGAAATTTAGATATTTTATAAAAATGCATTAGAACACAAAGGAGCTTTTTACAATGTTCATATGAAAGGTTTAAAAAGAGATTAAAATTATGTCCTTGGAGGGCATATAGCCTTGTCAAGAAAAAAAAATTTCTACATTAACCCCGTGTAGGAAAGCTGTACTTTATCTCTATTTCAAAGGCTATAAAGAACCACTTTAATCAACCTACTTGACTTTGGGGACTTGCACATCTCACTGAAACTCATGAAATCTGGCATAGTGTGGTTTCCAGAACACAAAAGCCTTTAATCCGTAAACCGACACTCTTGTACATTCAAATCCTGATACTATCTCCTTGTTAGGAACTAAAATTGTGAATTTATCCAAAATGGGATCTCATCTCGTCTAAATGATGTAGCCTTTGCAACAGTGACCTTTAACAATGGTTATACCCAACAATGAAAGATTTTATGTCAGGAGCCAGTGGAAACAATATACATTAAAATTCTGATCTGATAGCACAGCCCTTTATTTTCCAGTTTTAGACAAGGATCCTTTGAACATTTCATTTGCTCTCTTGTCTAACATACCTTTGTTTCTTGCCTACGGAATGAACAGCAGGAAAAGGTGGCTGATACTTTTCTGCAGACTATTTGATTGTCAGGTGCAATTAGTAATGCTCTCTTTTAAATAGAGACATAGATTTTAAAACAGCTGGAACTGCCTACAAAGCCTCATTCTTAAAAAAACCCCAACCCCTTATATACATACATTTATATAACAGAACAGTTTTGCACAGACACATCATGGCTTTACAGTGCTTGACAGCCCTATGCTTCCCTTCAGCTGCAGAACCAAAGGCTAAAGTGACTTGCCTGTCTCCCAAGGCAGCTGCAGAATGGGCTGGAGCCGTGCCCTGCGCTGGGGCAGAATCCTGAGAACATCATTAATTCATGTGCTACTTGATAAATCCATTAGGTCAGCCTGGATTAGCCTATCGATCTCCCCAGTGCATTGTCACAGAGCCCTGTGATCCTCGCTGAGCTGCCGGGATGGAAGAGCCCCCGGCCGGGAACTGGGATGAGCTGGACCACAGCACGGCTCTTCCCGGGCTCTGAGTTCCACTGGGGAACCCAAACAGGTTTGTGAGGGCTGGGGAAAAACAGGGCAAAAGAACAACCAGCTGGGAAGCTCCACCACCTCAAACCAAACCACCGCTGTTCTGGATACCCTGACCTCGAACTGCCAAAGCAGTGCCCCCTGCATCCCCCACCCCGGCACGGGGCAGCTTTCCAATGTACTTTTACTGTCTAAAATAACCAGCTCCCTAAAAAGAGAATGCAATTAATTCATTTGTTGGCACGTCAATCCTCGCATTTCCTTCTCCTTCTGCAACCTGCAAAGCAGCAAATAACCATGCTGCTTTGAACAACGCTTTGAAAACGTGATTTTCCCGATTTACATGTAAACCAGAGCAGCAAAAGTTGTGTGAGAGAGCTCAGCTCCTCAGCGAGCAAAATGTACTCCGCATGTCTGGCTCTGTACCTCTTGGTGAAATGTGTCGAGAAGGGGATGTTTCAATTCAGGCACCTGTAATAAAGTTTCATGAAGAAGGGCCTTAAGCTGATAAGTCTGGTTTAGGATTTCCTTATTAACTGCCCATTCCTCATAATGAGTTTTTAATTTAATTTTTTTTTCAGATTTTAAGGCATACAAAAGCTGCTCATGTGCCTCTGGGATCTCAAGATGGGTATTTGGGAAAGGAAGAATTTTGAGAGTACTGAAACCGATTTTTCACATATGCTATAATCCTAGTATTGAGATTTTTAACAAGTTTCCTGTGCAGCACAGCTCAGCCCATCTGCACACTGACTCCTGCTCAAACCTGCTCTGCACTGCAATTGAAATCTCTGTTATTTCCAGATTAGTCTCAGAATTAGCACACGGTGGGGGGTTTGGATTTTTTTCACGAGTAGATTGGAACTCCATCATCAGGCACTGGAAGACCCTCTGGTCTGGCCATAAAAAGGGTTCCTGATTGGACAGAGAACTCTTGTAGGAGAGAGCCACTGAAGCAGGTGTTTTGTTCTAAAAGTGTGGTTTATTCTGTGGTTTAAACACACAATCTTCTGCACTGGTGCCACAATGGCCAATTTTTTATGTCCTTATTGATGTTTAAAATATAATGGCAATGTCTGCCAGTGGGGTGAGAACTTGCACTCACGGGATATTTGTGCCAGGGTTTCTGCAGGAAAGGATGGAGTTCCCAAAATCTCAGAATTACAGAATGGTTCGTGTTGGAAGGGTTCTTTAAAGGTCCAACTCCCTGCCACCTTCATCCAGGTGAGAATCTGGCGTCCTAAAGAAATGCCTGCCTGCTTACAGTAACTCAGAGCACAGAAAAAACTAAATTAAATGCTGTGTAATTAATCAGCCTTGACATGAAAAAGAGGCTTCTCACTGAAATTTTGTTTTCAACATTTCCTGTGGAATGGAGCAGAGAAATGCAGTGAGAAATGCATGATACTGGGTCAAAGAAAACATGGAGTCACTCTATATTTCTAAATTTAGGAAAGAAAACAATATTATTTCTCCTTTTTTATTTTTCAGCAATTAAAACCTGTTATTGCACTATGCTGAGCAGTATGAAGAACTACAATGCTCAAAAAAACCTTGTAAAACTTTTCAACCATTCTCTGATTTTAACTGGCTGATCTCTGTGTTGTGACCCTTTCTTCTACAACTGGGAAGCTTTAAGACATCCTGGACAGTTAGAAAGATTTGATAAGAGAAAACTCACAGCACTCCCAAATCCTTTGCTAAATCTCTCTTTTTTCCCCCCCCAGCATGTCACTAAAGATTTCATAAGTGAAATGTACTTAATGAAATTCCAGATATATATCCTCTTAAAATGACAGCCCTCAGAAGCAACTGTTTTTAAGGCAATAGAATATTGAAGAATTAAAAACCTGCCGACCCAAGGAAGTTAGCCAACCTCAGGAGGGGATTTATTTCAGTGCCTTGCAATAATGGAGTTACAGAATGCATTTAAATTTCTCAGCCTCACACCAGTGCCTGAGATTCTGTGGACTTTTAAGACAATGAAGTAACCCAGCACAAATGGGTGTTTGCCTGGGACATCTGGCAGACATGGACATGCCACAGCTGTGTGGGCATCCAGGCTAAACCAGGATGGTGCTGGGTATCTACATTCAGAGAACTGAATTGGGCTCTCCAAGGCCAGGTCTGGGTTCAGGAAGAGAATTAGGATATTTCATATACAACCAAAAGCAGAAAGAGGCACAAAATCTACAAGAAACCATTCAAATTTGAGGGAAATGCTACAGGTGGAAAAATGTCAGACAAGAAACGTGGGTAGATAGGTGATACAGGAGCATCAGTGTCTGATTTCTCCTTGAAATTTTAGCCTGACTGAGGCACCAGAGATGATGGGAACAGCGTCTGATCCACACACACGGATCTGGTGGCAGAGCCCTCAGGAATTTCCACGGCAGCACAGCACAGAGTAACAAGGGCATTTCCCTCTGAGGCTTCCTTTGATCCCAGAGATTCTGTCAGGGACACGTGTCCCTGTCACACCTCACTGCACACAGGTAGCTCACACCTGCCTGGAACCTCCTTCTCCCTGGACAATTCCATGCAAAGCATGGGATGGGGATGTGGTTCTCCCTCTAGATCCTGCACAGACTGAACAGGAGAGGAGAAGGAGGAGAGGAATCCTCGCTAAATGAGACATTGAACCAGGAGACAGCTCTGCCAGATGCTGCAAATGAGAGGGCTCATGACAAATGGGGGACAGTGAGTGACGGCTGATGGGCGCTGTCATGGGCCGGGAGTTGTCTGTGCTTTGATAACATTATATGATATTATAACATTCATTAAAATTTTATAATTATATTATTAATACAATCACACTATAATATTAATTATAATATTAACCCAGCTGCACAAACCTGCAGACCAGCAGGTTAGAACACCAGATGTTGAATCAACTGACGTGTCCCATACACGCAGGGTGACGTATCCCCACGGTGCTGAGGGTGGATGTGCCACTCACCCCCCGAGTGACAGCTGCTGAAAGCACTGCAGAGACAGGAGGGCCTCGTGCTGAGTGCTCCAGGTGGAACACAGGCAGGAAGCACGTGGAATCTGTGCTGTTCCTCCTGGCTCTGCCTCCCATGTGGTGCTGCAGCTCCGACTGACTGAGATGACCCTCTCCAGCATGGAGAGGAGGTTGTATTATTCCTGATTTTACACCAAGTAGTACATGTGTCCAATCTGAGAGACACCAATAGAGTATTTTTTTATACCCTCCCCCGCCCCCACTTTTTTTTTGTGACAGAAAATTGAAATTTGTAATGAAACTATCGTTTCCAGGGTTTTTTTTAATCACTGGTCTTTGGCAATTTTAAACTCTGAGGTCCGAAAAATTCATTACCACTAACTTCCATCAAGGGTGTTCCTGAGACCAAAATTACTTAATCAACTCAATTTAGCTTCTTGTGTAGACCTAATTCAGAAAAACTTTATCTTCTTGAATTGTTATTGCAATTAATTTCCCCCCCCTTTTTTTTTCTGCAGCAGACGACATTTCAGTAATTAGATATTCTATAAAAATGAGTTATTCATTCAGAATAGCTTCACTTTTATATTTGATTAATCATATTACCACTGAGGTCTGGGTTTTGTCTCCAAGGAAAGTTTAATGACCTCATTTTAATCCTTCTTTTAACCACCAGGCAGGTATCAATGAGGAGAAATAAAATTATCTTCTTTTTTCTTTTCCTCTGCTTTATTTCACAATCTCAAGATTACATTTGATGCTTTTTCTGTGTGACTGACCCATTTACAAGGAAGAATCTAGCTGATTCCAATTAGGTTCAGGGCAGAATCAGGCTAAACAGAGCCCTGAACTGTGCCTTAATAACTAATGCTCAGTGTAATGGAGAGGAACCAGAACTGCTTTACCACGTGGCAGCCAGTTTAAAGCTCTGTACATGATTAATTTGGTGATAATTTGAAAATGAATGCACTGAAAGGAAATAAACAAAACAAAAGGCACTGTAAATTTAGGTTTTGATTAATGAGGTCTGTTAGGAAGAGACTTCTATCAAGGCGATGACAATTTTTTTTTCAAATCAATGCATATATACCCACACAATGCGATGGAATAATTCATATAAACCACAATTTATCTGGGAGTAGAGACTTGGATATGATTGATGACTGTTTGCCTTGTATCAGCATCTATCTATGCTTTGGATCCAGCTACATGCACATCTATATTTTGTATTTATACACTTCCATCTCTGTATCTCTATCTGTTTTGCAGACTACACTAAGCAGTCTCAAAGGTATCTCATCCTTTCTGTCATACATTACACTGGTGTAAAGGCTTAGCAGACATCACAGAAGAGGCTGATGCTTTTTTCATTAGGACATGAGGAATTATTGTTTTCTCATGAAGTGAGAAATAGCTTTCATTTTAGATGAAAGAGGTGATAAAATAAAGAACAAAAGTTGAGCATCCACAAGAGAGTAGGAAGCGTGTCCTGTGTTCCCCAGCACTGCACTGAAAGGGCCTCCAGGCACTCGGAGATGCTGTGCCTGGGACAGCCACAGTGCTCCCAGGGAATCTGCACTCAGAGCCAGGGATCACCCTCCTTCTCTACCAGAATGAAACTCTGCGGGCTTCACACTTCCTCAGCTCCGTTGGACAGCCTTTGCACTGAGGTAGGGATCCATCTCCAAAGGTCAGTTTGACTCCGAAGGCAGATCCAGATGTAAATAATTTCCTAACCACGGTTAATCTGCATGTCTACAGCTGCAAAGCCCTGCAATTATTGTGGTGAGTTCAGCACAAGGCTGAAACAGGATGGGAAGAATGAATCTTGTTTCTCCTTGTGCTCTGTTTGTTACTGCTACCTCCCGCCCTAATATCCTTAATCTAATTCATTGTTCATGGCAAAGGTTTTCACCGGGACATGCAACAAGAGGCAGAAAGCCCATTTCAATTTATAAGCACTGGGGTCTTATTTAAGAAAACTAGACTGATTTGTGGTTTTTAAGACTTCACTGACTATATATTTAATGGAAATGCACACAGAATTAGGTAGATGTTCATGTACCCAAACGCTACTGGGCATATTCGATTCACTTGAATATAATAATTTATTTCAGTTAGAGGATGACAGCTCTGTAACAGCCCAGGCTTTGCTGGGTAGTTTGGCTGAGCCTCATTTTGACTGGAAAATTGCAAGTGAACACAGTCATCTGGGAATTTCCATGAAAGCATAATTGATTTTTAACAATAAAGCCTGTCTGCAGCACTGTGCAGAACTCCTGGGTTTGTCTTCAGCTGTAAAACAACACAGCCCTGTACATTCCCTGACCGCAGCACCTGGTCTTTCCCCTTGCCAGCTCTGACCCATGCAATCTACTTGATTTCTGTCTCTTGTGACAACTGCCTCTAAATTATGCCACAGGCAGAGTTTTGATGATTTAAAAATGCTGTGTGATCTGGGCTAATCTACATTCAAATGTCACTGCAGACTTTCTGAATGGCACAGGTGCAGTGACGGGGACAGTGAGATCTGAACGGACAACTACACACGCAGCTTTAGTCTGTACACTGGCAAATCATGTACATAGAGCTCAAGATTTAAGCCCTTGATCTTTTCCAGGGTTTAGGAACAGGGAGGAGACAGATGGACATGTGCCAAGGTCCTGGGAGATAGCAAGCCACCCACTTTCACTAGTTTTTCATGGATCAGCCTCTTAAGATCTCTTTTTAGGAAGCCCTCGTAGGCATCCTGGTCCAAATTTCTGTCTGCAGGAAATCCCAGTGACATCCCACTCCTGCTGGGTTCTCCCTCCACAGTGTAAGATTAATTTGTAAAACATGAGCATGCATGTAAAAGGGATTTCTCATAACACTCCCATGTTCTGAACGCTCCCGGGTACATCTGCCTGTAAATGTGTTTAGGAAACCCCAAGGCAGCCTGACGTGGATGCCGATTTTGGTTTCCTACGACCATTAAATACAATTTCTCCAAAGTAGACCTATTTGCATCTTTGCATCCCAGTCACTTGGAAGTCACAGTCTTTCAGCCTGAAGGAAGAGCTGAGGGCTTTCCCTGCTACTTTGCTATTTTGAAACTCACCGTTGAAAACGGAGCTCAGCAGGATTTGACTGAGGGGGCTGGAGCCCAGGCAAAGCATTCACCCCACTTGCAAAAAAGTCACATTTTCACAGTTCACATCAGCTATTTCTGTGCAGTGCTGCTCTTGCACAGGTTGCTGCACAGCTCTATTCTCTCCTCAAACAAACAACGAACGTGAGAACAAATGCATACGGAACAGGGAATACAGATTTGTGTTATGCTTGTTTGCTTTGTTTCCACAATTTTGGCAAGTTTACAGAGCAGGAGGCTAAGTGAGAGCTACACCATGGCTGTGAAAAAGGAAATACTAGTGCCCTTGTTCAAGGCACTGAAACTGGATTACTATATCCAAACTGGGTCAGAAGAATGAAAACTGAGCAGAGTGAGGAGCACAGCAGGGTTAGCAAGATAACCAGGGAAGGGAAGCTGAAAAGTAGAAGGGGTTGAAGGATCTTGGCTTGTTCTGCTTCACAGAATGATGTACACTAGTAAATCATGGGGGAGAGGGGAGAGAAAATGAGAAGGAAACATCAGAACAGGAGAACGATGAACTATTTCTGGTAAAGGACAATGCCAGCATGGCAGTGAAGCTCTGAGAACATCCTCACTCCCAAATTCCAAAGCACTTCTCTGAGTTGGCTCATTAACATCTCCCACAGTACTCCAGGAACCAGGACACCTGCACAAAGGTCAGACATTTTTGGCAGTGTGGTGCCAAAACCAAGAAGCCCTTTTAACTTGGGTCTCTCTCTGTGTTCTTTTGTACAGGAAGTGCTGAGCTCTCCTCTGCAGATTCCAGTGCTGCCCGATCCAGCCCAGCACGAGCCAGGTTAACTCAGCCTCACTGCAGCAGCCAGGGGTGAGCCTGGTCTGACAATATTAATTAAATAGGCCAGTTAAAAACTGGAAAGGACTGCTTTTCCCAATGTCCTTGCAACAAGGACTTGCTCCTTCACTGATCAGCCAAGCCCATGCTGTAACCAGATTAACCTTACCCAGCAACACATCCCTCCTGCTCCAACACAGCCTCTGAATTCAGGTTCAGCCTCTCTGAATTCTGAATTCAGTACTCCAGAGCAGCAACTCTGCTTTGAGCTCAGCCAGTCTTTGGCCAGGTGGCCTCTTCCAGGCCAGCAAATGCCACCACTGCCCTGTGAGCTGGGAAGCACCCACCCATCCCCGCAGTCCAGTCCTAAACCTTTGGAGCTGTTCCTAACCGGTGTCAGTGTCGGGATTAGCCAGCGAGGCAGGGAAGGGGATCCTGTCCTAGAGCTGCCTCTTTAAAGCAGACTCCATCGGATTCAGCTTTGGAAGAGGAGATTCTCAAAGCAGTGCCAAAGGGCAAATTTTAAAGTAGCTTTAAATAAGACCTCCTAAGGCTCAGGAGCTTAAAGAACTTGAATAGCCCAGTTTCTTTCTTCCCTTTCTTTCTGCACCCCCCTCCAATTTTTTTTTTTTTTGAGAGGTTGATTGCCAGGCAGGTTTTCCCAAGAATCCACAAGCTCAAGTAATCATGAGCACTTTAGCCCTGTGAAATAATATTTCCCTTACATGGGCTACTATAAAAACAAGTTCTGCACAGTAGGCAAATTTAAAATAACTTTTAATTAACATTTCAGACACAGAAGTCTGATCATGCAAATTCATCTGCGTCTCCTCTCTGCGCCTGATTGTTCCTGATTGAATACGATAAAAATAGACTTTGAATGAGTCAAGTGTAGGCATGGATTTCTTTCACTTCTCCTCCCCTCTGATTATGCATTTTCTCAGATAAAGTGGAAATCCTTGGATGGCTATTAACAGTATCATGGGTCAGACTGGAAAGGGCATCCTGCCTGAGAGGAGTTAAAGATTCCACTGGAATTAACGGTGTTCCTTGTGTGAGCAAGAAAGATGCTTCAATCTTACATAAAACCTCACCTGAGACTATCCAGCATTGTTCTGTCTCAGCTGATTTTTACTCTCTGAAATACCAACACTAATTTCACTGCACCCCCTGTGTCTGAGGTGAGCAGCTGGCCAGAGGCTATGGATCTATATTAATATGGAAAAACCACAACTCACCTGCACACAGGAGATAAATATTTGAAGGGAGACTGAGGAATTTCCCCATAATTAAGATGTGTCAGAGGACATGACCCTGTTATAAGTAACAAGGACTCTGGATAATGGAGGGCACAGTGATACCTTTATCTTACAACAGTATGAGAGCCAGTTTTCCAGTAAAACTTCCTACAAAGCCTTTGTAACACAGCCCAGTTAAAATCTCGATATTTTACAACAGCTGGTGACTTGGCAGATTCAAAACCCATGGAAGGTTCCATAGAATTGAATGAGCACAGCTAAAAACTCTCAAAGAGTCATGGAAAACTTGGGCATGGGGGGTTTAAAATACCTTTTTCTATGGTATCTGACCCAGAGCCTGTGGGCATGGGCTGGTTGGGCACGCTGAGGAGTCAGTGCTACCTCTCCTCTTTGGCAGAGGGAAGAGCTGCCTCCCTTCATTTATTTTTGCAAGCAACAATGTCACATGAAGAACACGACACTGTGGACAGGCTGAAGTCCCTTATCTAGCCAGAAGAGCATTCCCTGGGTCACAGTCCTGCATTAAAAATGCCCCAAACAGCTGCCTGTGATGTGTACAGCATTTCAGGGGATGCTCCACTCTTGTGGTGTCTCTCAGGAGACACTTCCCCATTGTTGGCTGCTCTCTGATGCTTCTCAGCACAGGCACAGGTAGCATGGCAAATCAAGAAAACATTCACCACCACAAAAAAGAGCTGGAAAGGACCAGAGGAGGCACCTTGCCCTTGCTGTGCCCCGGTGCCTTGCAGCTCGATGCAGGTAGGACTGGTCACGACTATGAGGACTGGCCATGCTGATGGACACCAGCCTTAGAGTTAACAGCAGACTTGAGTTCCAAACTGTTTCATCCAGAGACTCTGATTTCCTTCTTCCCATGTAATTTCAGAACCCTTTGTTTGAGGAGGTGGGGCTGCTTCTTCCCCTGCCTTTCAGGTGGTGGGCCAAAGGATGTGGAACCCACTGACATCAATTTTCACAGAGGCACCCGGGCATTTTGGAGTTCGACTGAGGTATCTTCATTTTGTACCTTTAAGGATCTTCCCTGTAATTTTATTGCTCTTTTACCGCTTCTCATCCAGCACTACACTTTGATGCCAGCCCATCTGGCATTTTGGATGTCCATTCACCAGCACACCTCTGCAGGTCACCCCACTCTGCTGGACGTGTCATTTTGGCACCCCTGTGCCTGTGTCTGAACTTCCACATGCTCCATATACACAGCCTCTCCCCGCTGCCCCGTGCTCAGCCACAGACGTGCCCTGACTCTCTCGACCATCGCAGTGGCTGTTTTCCTCTTTCCCATCCTGTTGTTAAATTTTACACAGCAACATTAATTCCTGCTGCTGAATACATGAGCTGTGACACCAGCGTGGTGCAGTGTCCTCCTGAGCTACATTCCCATCCAGAAACGATTAAGTCTAAAACCACCCTGGCTGAATGACAGGTAATTTAGGAGCGCTATAGGGTGGGCCTTTGTATCTGTCTGGGATGAATACAGCTCCTGAGTTCCTCTCATCTGGCAGCTTGCCAAGAGCAAGCCACAGTTTCAGTTATTCAGCCTATTTTTGTTTTTACAGCAGCATCTCAATACAACTATTTAAAATAAAAATATACAATATCTCTCCAAACAGTCCGCAGACTTAACAGAGACCATGGGCTTTCTTACTCTCTGAGGAGCTGTAGATTTCCTGGAAAGTGATTTTTGCTATTCTTTTTAGAGGTGTTAAAATGCAGATCAGACTATTTGAGGACAGCGAGGAGATGCAGCTCAGGCTTAAAGAAACTCATCAGCCTGATGCTGTTCTCTCTGCAAGTAAGGGAGAAAACATATTATACTTTCATACTCACATGAAATTCAGCCTGGCTATACCCAGGAGTATATCAAAGATATTTGTTTCCATAGAATCAGAAAGTATTATTGTAAAACACCCTTGGTTCTCAACTCTTTATAGAGAAGTCCCATGTGTCACTGTGTAAAGCCCTTTGGCCCTCGCAAAACTCTTTCTTTGGTGATCGAAATTAGAGAAATAATGGTACACATCAACTCTGCTTAGAGGAAGAGTAGCATTTTCTAATCCATTTAACACATTTCTGTGGGTAATTCTCTTGATGGCTTTTATTCCTTCTAGGTTTAACACACACCGAGACATTAAATACTCAGAATTCACCTGAAAGCAAATTTCCATTATCAGCTCTGGGAAGTGTTTTGGAAAGCCATTAAAACACAGCACATCTGGAGGGATGCTGCCCTGCAGAAGGCACCAGTGTGCTTGTGCAAGGAACCCTGACCCAGGGGTTTTGGTTACTCCCCAAAACCTCAGCTCCCAATTTGCACCTGGAGACAAGGACCCCGCAACCTGGGTCATGTGAACAACCTGTGCTGAAGTGACATGGCCACTAGATGTCATTCCTTTTTCACTCAAATGGAGGGCAGAGAAGTATTTACCCGGCAGAATAAAGTCCCAAACACACACCAGGGAGCTGCAGCAGTGCTGTGGTGCAAGGTCCCGTGGCCCCACAGACACAAACCTCCTTCCAGAGAGAATAATCCTGTCCTGGCAGGAGAAAGGACCACAGAGCCCAAGACCTGTGCTGTGTTTTTATGGCTCTTCATGACTGCACCATATTGAAGGGGATATTTAACCACAACTTTACAACAGAAAGCTTGGAGCATCCATGATGGACACGAAGCACATGTGTGCTGCTACATCCACTGGAGCAGCAGCACAGCCTGGGGATTGGTGTCCAGGCCTGACAACGTGTTGGGTGCCTGTTTTGGTGTGACTCAAGAGGAATTTAGTGCCTTTCTTCACCTTAGAAGCTAGGTCCACGTCACTTCATTAGAAAATGTGGGCAGTGTTTGGGAACTGAGCATATCACAGCCCCGAGCCCAGCTCCTGATGGTGATGGGAGGGAAGGACCCAGATTCCAAAACTGACATGAATCCAATCTGGGTCCACAGGGGCACAAACTGGATGACTCTGCATGACTTCCTTGAGTTCTGCAACATATCTGTAGTTTGTAAGAGTATAACTAAGGGGAAACTTTGGTCCTATGCTAATAAATATTTAGAGACCCTTTGGGATGCAATGAAAATTCAGAATAATATAAATAATAAAAACATTCCTCCAAGGATGTTCAGTGACTTGAGCACAAAGCAGTCAGACCTTCTGTATTTGTAAAGATTTGATGTCCATTTAAGATACATCACTTACTGCTCCTTGTTGACCCTCACATGAATACAGACAGGGGGTGCACAAGCATTTCTCATTTATTAGCACACAGACCTCTGCACCGCTCTGTGATTTCTAAACTTACTATGCACATTTCAGATGTTCTACAGCTATGGATTATGAAGGTCGGAATGAACCAGACTACATCATTTCACCTTCCAATTCTTCATTTTTACCTTAACCAGCGCTAAAAATTTGTGACTTGCAATCTGTTTTTTTTCCCCTTGCCCTCCAGAAATACCTTGGAACACATGAGAACAGAACAGAAGAAGACTGTGCTAATATAATATAAGAAAAATCTTTAACTGATTAAAACCAGATGTACTGAAGAATGTCTACACATTTACTGCCAGCACACACAAATACATCTGTTAGAGCTATCAGTGAAATACAAATTTTACCAGCTACCTGTTGCCATTTAGAGTACTTACAGCCCTCTTGAAATCATATCTGAGCTATAAACCCCAAATATCTCTCACTGCTCAGGATTTCACTCATAAGTATCATTAATTCTGATATGTCTACAGCCAATTGCTGTGAAACAACTGCATCCTCTTCGGTGCAATCAGACATGGGCTGTTTGCCACGTTATTTCAGCTCCTTCAGCACCTTGGCCAAATGGGTCACCAAACAGTTTTGCTGCTTCATGAATCAGTCTTTTCCTTTTTCCTTTCTCTCCCCTGAAAGTCTTTATTCCACAGCTATCCATCAAAGCTCCTCCTATCTGCCCAGCCAGCTCGGAGAGACAGCAGATACCAACATCCACGAATTCCAAACACCGTGTCCATGCATCACCCTGCGGATGTGTCGATACTCACAGTGCTGGTCGTGAATTCAGGGGGGTTGTCATTCACATCTGTCACCGTAATGATCGCTGTGGCCGTGTTTGAGAGACCATAGTTAAGATTTCCTTCCATATCTGTTGCTTGAACAATGACTATGTACTGCTGAACTTTCTGGGGAAAAAAAAAAAAAAAGAAGGAAAGATGAGAACCAGAAACGCACCCTATAAAATGCCTGGGTTTATTTTCCATATACAAGTGTGATCTTTAGGCAGACTAAAACGTTAATTGGATTAAAAATGTTAGTAAAAAACAAAATCAATAACATTTTCTGCAACGTTTTTGAAGTGATTTTTGCATAGATTGGTGGACATCACCTGTCTCATGGGAAAATAAAAGTCTTATGGGCAAAATTCCCTGGTTGAAGCTGACATTTTTATTAACTTTTAAGCATTTTCTGCAACATTAGCTTCTGTCTTCTGAAAACCAGTAAAAGTTTTGTTCATGTGTTTTCACTGAAAACATTGCTAAGAACATTATACCCCCAAAAATTGACATCAACATTGCCTGGCGGCCCTCCAGCTTGTTCTGCTCACACAGTTTGATGCCCACAAAGCATTAAAATGCTCTCCATGTTTCAATCCTTAACACAGTCTTGGTAAGTAAGGAGAATTTAAGTCCAGTATGGAAGAAAAAAATAATTCAATGCAATAAACAGCAGTTCAGCAGAACTAATTTAAATTCCTGAGCACCCCCTGCAACACAGCTCTCAAAGGAAAAACCTCACAGAGCCAGCCATAAAAATCACACAGTGAAGTTCTAAGGGATGCTGTAAGTCAATGCAACTGGAAAATAAACCTGAATAAAATAGGAGAGGCCATCTGATGTTGCATATGTACACATCTCCCTGGGATGTCTCTTTATTTAGGAATATCTGCCTGCACCAAGAAAAGTCTCCTGATCTTTACAACTGGCCTCAACCATAAATTTTCATTTAGATCTGCAGAATTTACTATTGATTACACGTTGTGCTCACAGAGCAGTTTACAGGCAGATAGGAAAGCAAAGATCCTCTCCTGAAATGTGGGCAAAGGGATGCAGGAGAACCAGGGAAGGACCCAGCCAAAAGCTCAACAGGAGCCTGTTCCTTAAAGCTGCAGGTGGCACATCAGAGAGCCCAGAAGGTGTGCAAACCAAGTGGAGGCAGAATTTTATGCAGGAAAAGCTTTTTTGTGAGGTCAAGTGGAGGGACTTTGATGCAAGGGAAGACCAGCTACTCCCAGAACACAGCTCAGGTACCCAGGGCTTCTCCTTCAAGGTGCCAATGCTACAAGTGTGTGTAAAATGTCAAATGTCCTCAGAAATTTCAAAGGGCAAGAATTAGGTCAAGTAGGTCTCTTTATTCCCATATAAACATCCCTGAAGTGCTGTAATTGGCTGAATTCTTTAATTCTTCTGAGTTGCCAGAATAAGAGATCTGCATTTTAGCTTTATCTTGATTCCAGGGCTTTTAATTGACCTGCTAAATTGACAAGACATCACACTCAAAGATCCATCAGCACCTTACAACTGGAATATATTATGGAAATGCACTTTCATTATCTCTTCCTATCTTGTATAATAAAACATGAGGGAGAAACTATTGTTAGCCCTTGTTTTGCCTCATGCAAGAAGGTGCCGTTCATTACTCCATTTGTGGAGCACTGCACAAGGCTGAAATGTCCTTATTAGTGAATGTAATTTCTATTTCATATTTAGCTTTTCCTTCCTTATTCTCTGTTATAGACAACCTGGGAGGCTGATGGAAGTATTTCCTAACAGGCCAAATACTTTGGTTTAAATCACAGAAGGTTTAAATCATAGCAGTGGGGAGGATACTTTAAAAAAGTAGCAGCAATCAGATTTCACGTAAATGAGAAAAACATGTGTGTGTGTGTGTGTGTGTGTGTGCGTGCGTGTGTGTGTGTACCCACAGACCCCAGGTTCACAACAGCTGTTTTATTTAACAAAGCACTGTTCACTGAGCTCTGTAGCACATGTTAACAAGAAACCAAAAACCTGCACAAATTCAGAACACTAAATTAAAGAGGTTTAAAAGAAAGATATCAGTCAGATCATAACACCAAAAAAAAGAAACAACAAACTAAAACCAAAAAAAAGGAGAGGGAAAATGCCCAGAATTTAGTAATATGCAAATGTACCAGCCACAAAGAGCTGCTGTAGAAGGATGGGAAGAAGGGAAGGATGGTATCTCAGGATACCAGAGGCAGCTGCAGCCGTCAGATTCACACCACAGGTGAGCTGCTGGGGGAACCCTAGAGACATCCCCAAAGTTGCATTGATTTCCATCAACTGAACACAGAACTACTGTGTTTAGAGCAAAAGTGGATTCTGACATGGAGAATGGTGTGGGGAGTTGTATAGCACTCAGACATTTGAAGCCATAGAAACATTTAGGTTGGAGAAGACCTTTAAGATCAAATCCAGTCATAAAGCCAACATTGCCAAGTCCTAAAACGGACACAGTCTGAGATCTGATCTGCCAAACCTTCAGGCACATGGTTTCCATCCACATCCAGCTCCATCTGAAAGGCTCCAGCACTGTGGGCATATAAGGGTGCTCCTTTCAAGTGCCTAGTTTTAGTTTATAACTAATTCAATCTCCAGTGAGATTGGCCCCAGCAGATAACAAATTACTGACTTTTTGTTTTTCTCTAGCTAATCTTTTTGCTTTTGTGCATTAAGCTGATTTTATTGAACTATTCAATCAATTTCAATTTCACCATGTCCTTCCAATTTGTCACATCATCTCTAGGGGCATCTCAGTTTGTTGTCCTAATAGTATTATTATTGTTACGACTATTAAAAAAGAAAAGGCAGCCTCATGCCCCCAAGCACGAGAGACATTTTCTCGATGGCATTTTGATCATACAGAATAATTCTCCTATTCTCTCTCTTTACAAAAATGACATTTTAAATAGCACAGGGCAGAAGCTACAGCGTAGAGGTAAACCAAAATGGTCCTAACATTTATTATATGTTTGCTCTGACGGTGATGCTGTGGAACTCAAGAAATGAGCCTGTGGCCCAAGGGGGTCTAGACTAAAATCCCAGCCCCAATGAAGCCTGTGGGAGGTCCTGTGGCAAGTATTTTCAATAAATCTAACAAACTTTCATGCTACAGAAAAGCATATGTGCTGCTTCTACTTCAGCCAAGGAAAAACCTCATCTTGGGAAGTGCAGAGCTTTTAGTCTGACCTAAAAACTAAGAAGGGCTTTTGAAGGAAAAAATTATGAAGGAAGGAATAATTAAAGGAACTGTGGCAGATCTAATCTGTCTGCTCTTCTTCTGTCAATCATCTGATACAGCGCCCCAAAGAAACACATCAGCTAAATTCCAGAAGATGGGAATTAGCTGAAGAAATTTGTTAAGCTGGTTAATGGGAAATTAGTCAAGGGCTTGTTAAAAAGGTAGCAGTGCAGGAGGAATGGCAGCTTGGAAGAAGGGCAACTAGATAACAGAAGGATGTGATTTAATAGCACAAAATACAGGACAATGCAGCAAGGCACCAATAAAAAAACCCCTTTCCTGGAAGTTGTTTTGTTGGACACAAGGAAAGAGAGCTATCCCCATGTCCCACCAGCTCCCTGCTGCCGAGCAAGGCACGGACACCACTGGCAAACACCCTGTGTGCAGCTCTCAGCACTGCACATCTGGCAATCCTGACTCCCTGTGCCAAGCACCCAGGGCTCATGGGGATGCTGAACACAATCCAGGCCCCTGTGCTCACTGCTGAGCCCCCCGGATCCAACCAGGTGCCGGCACTGAAGAGCCCATCACCGGAGAAGCGCCTGGAAGAGCCTGGCTTGTTTAGTCTAGCAAAATGAAGGCTGATAGCAGATATGATTGCTGCCTATAAATAACATCAGGAGGATAAATACTAGGAAGGCAAAGGAGCAATTTAAACTAAAGGACAATGTTGACACAAGAACAAATGGGTATAAACCGGCCATGAATAAATTTAGGCTGGAAATTAGTAGGTCCTTCACCACTAAAGGAGTGAGATGCTGGAGCAATCTAATACAGGGTCTGGTGAGCAAAAACATTTAAAAGAATATATTAAATTAGGGCTAAATCCTCTTGGTCTAGGTAGAAATTATGACAAATTGAGCTAAAGCAGAAGGCAGATCTCTCAGCATTCTCTGTGTACAAACAACTTTCTAAAAAGAAAAAGAAGAAAACCCCTTTCGGTCCAAATAGCACAGAATGTTCATGTGAAAATGGTTTAAGGCTTAAAACTGATCGTTATCACTGAACCAGCCCATGCCATTGGCACACACAAAGCACCAGGTGCCCCAAACAAAATTACAGTTATTGCAAGTGGCTCTCCCCATCGAGACAGAGGCTGGCACGGAAAGCGCCGGCTCAAATCCCTGGCTGAGCTGAGCACACTCTTGCTGAGAGAGGGTATAAACAAGAGTAAATCATATTCAGAGACAGAGTAGAAAAGAACAAAGTATTTTAAAATGAAGTCCTAGTAATGGAGTGCTACCTGTGATCCCAATTTTCAAACGTGCACGCACAGTATTTGAGAAATGGGGCTATTGCCAGTTTACACAGCCAATTATTATACATCACACACGAGCTGGGGAACTGTGTATACCCAAGTCCAGAAATGCAGTAATTATGTGATTAAATTAATCTGCATTATGGACAAAGGGTTTGCAAAATTAGGACCTACATTTTCAAAGCTCTGTACAAATATTGTCCAATTAATTACTACTTCCTGAGAAATGTATGACTAACTAATTTTAGCATCACGTCTGGTAAAGCAAATAAGGTTACCAGGATGTAGGATGTATTAGCAGGAAGCTATTGGTGAAGGAGATAGAAAATCTAAATTCTATTTCCTCCCGTGGTTATCCTCACATCTTCTTTAGATCTATGTTTTTTTAATCTCCCCTTAATTCTGCAATATCAATGAGATGAATATGAGATGTTCTTGTGATTTGTTTTCTAAATCATTTTTTTTTGCATGCTAGTGAAGACTTGACGTTCACATTTTTGGGTATCAGAGATGGCAAACACGCCATTAATAAATACTGCACCAGAGCCTGGAAAGCCAATTTAAAAACAAATAAACAAACTCCCCCTAAAGCCTCTGGGGTATTTGATTTTATGAGGTACCTGTGATGGCAGAGCCCCAGGCACAGGCAGTGTTGGTCTGTCCCTGCCCAGCAAGGCACAGTTTACTCTGCTGGGAACAGCCCTGTGCTCCCCAAAGGTGTTGATGTGGCACCCTGGCCTGTGATGTGCTGGTCAGACCCCGTGTACTCCTGTGACCCTCTGACCAAACTGGCCACCACCCAAACACCAATAAACTCCCCTGTGTCAGGAAGAGCCTCAGTCCCAGCACCCACAGCAGCTTCATCCACACCTCCAGTATGGAGGAGCTGTTCCATTCACCTTCAAAAACCATTTTTTTCTCATACAAATGAAGGTCCACAGCCAAGCTCAGGATTTTCACTTGGCACTGGAGCTATTATTGACATCCACCTTTAACGGGTTTCTCCTGGCAGCCTGATTAACAACCAGCAATTAAACTTCTTTCTAACATCCTCCCTCTCTGCTCCTGGGACCCATTACCTGGGGGATCTCATGCCTTATATGACTCATCCTCTCTTAAGCTACTGCACTTTATGATAGTATATTAATGTGTTACAATTTACACCTTTTAACCCATTTGGAACCACCAGACACACCATTATCTTTTCCAGCTTCTCCCAGGGCGGGTGTTGAATCTCCCACATGAGTGTAAATGGGACCTGCTCCAGCTTTTAGCAGCTATCTCCTCTTCTGTGTGGCAGCTTCTGAGAGCAAAACAGCCTCTGGTGGTGGGTACAACACCGAGCACTGGCAAGCTGAGCTTTCCTATGAAAGCACAAGGAAGTGCTTTAAAAGTTACCTGAAAGAAAGCGAATATGATCTTTTTATCACACAGAGGTTACAACATCAAAGAATGCCAGAAAGCCTTTCAGGAGTCTACTCTGTTTGGCCTTTTAGTAGCGTGAGACCAAACAGTTCAGGGTCTGCTGCCCACGGCTGCCTTTTCTTGTGTCACTCAGACAGGGGAAGTGGTGAAGTGGAAAACTTTCCTGCACTAGGTACAGAGCAGACCCCAGCAGGCATCCCAAAAGCCTTCCAGCATCCTGGCCACATCTCCCTGGAGCCTCCCAGACAGAAGGTCTGTGAACCAAACAGAATTGCTCATCCACCTCGTCTCATGGTGAGTGCCAGGACGCTGCTGAACAGCTCCAGGAGCAGGGCTATTGACTGAGCATCTCAGCTCCGAGAGCGCTCTGCCAGTTGTCAGGGATACACAGGGAAGCTCAGAAATAGCAACTCCAAGCACTAAAAAGCCCTGAAACAAAACCAGAAAAAAAGGAAAAAAAAAAAAAGAAACAAAACCTACCCACAGCAGACAAATAACTGGAAATGGTAACACAGACTGGGGATCCTGATGGATCATTTTAATGATTCTTCTAACAGTGCCTGGTGCCAGCAATACTGTGCAGAGGAAGGGCTGTATTAAACTGGAACAAAGGTGCTTTGAGTGCAGTATGCTGCAACCACATTCATCTGAGATAGATATTTTTTCTTTTTTCTGGAGTTTTACCCCTAAAGGATTAGACACCGAGCCTGGGCTATCAAGGTTTTGAAAAAAACCAGCCAAGCTGCAATGGAAAATGTGGAATTTCAGTGCAGCAACTTCTGCCCAAAGAAAGGGGCCTACGAGGAAAATACATCCACCAAAACCCTAAAGTGACCCAAACACACCTTGCAGAGGGTTTGCCAGGCTCTGGCCCCAGCTGGCCACCACTGGTGGCAGCAGCATGATTTGAAGTGTGCTGTGTCCAAGGTTAACAGCCCAGCAGGGTTTGTTATTAACCTGATACTTGTTCTAGATTTCGACTCGCAGAGGGCGGGCAACAGAGGCCACAACATTTCTTACTGGGTATTTGAGCACAGGCATTTGTCAAAACTTGAATGAATTTACTCAAGTGCTATGAGCTGACTTCAAAACTATTATTAGAATTATTATCAAAATTATTGTCAGAAACTGTTATTACAGTATCTCTGCCCTTGGATAACATCAACTTTTCTGTTTAGAAAGACTGTCAGTTAATGAGCTTCTCATACAGTTCTCTCATTTAATACCAACATTAGAAGCACAGAATCACTAGGAATGGACATCTCTCTTTTCAGTGATCCAAACTCCAGATCAGATGTAAGACCACAAGGAAGCAGGAGAGAAATAAGGAGACTGAATTACCTGCTTCTGACAGTCATGCAAGGGGATGGCAGTGAGCTGGCATGAGCTACAGATAAATTTCATTTAAAAAGAAAGAGATTTGATGAATATCTGGGATAATGTATTTCGATTCTGACTGCAGCCACTGTGCCAAAACAGAGGAGAGTTGTGATTAAGGCTGCAGGCTGCAGCTTGGAAGACCTGGATTTCTTTAGCATTTTCCCAAACCCTCCCCAAGTGACCTTTAGCAGGTCATTTAATTTTTCTGTGCGTCAAAGAAATTGGAAATAACACTTCAAAATGAAATTAAAACTATTTCTTATCTAACAGTGATACCGTGAGAATAGAAATCCATTTGTTGGCTGAAGCACTCTGCCACTGGGATGAGGGAGGCTGCAGAGCTCCCATCTCCAGCCCCTTCCCTCTGCACTGGCACTGAGCTGGTGTCCATCTGCATCTCCCAGAACGGGAACCAGCTCTGACCCAACTCCCATCAACACTTTCCAGCCTTTATGCCCCAGAGATTCCAGGTCATCTCACCAAGAGCACTTAAAAGGAGACCTGAGGAATAATAAGCCTTCTAACTTTTGGCTGAGGCAATTTCTGTAAAACCATGAAATTACATTTGGCTTTTCTTGGGCAGGGAGAGACGAGCAATAGTTCAGAGTCTGGGTGGTCACACAGCAACTGGTGCTGCAGAGAGGTGCCCTTTGGTAAATATGCCAGCAGTAAATTGATGCTGCTTCCAGGTGGTTTCTGCCACTTACTGACAAAAGGAGTGAGTGCTGAGACAGAAAAAACTCAAAATCTCAAGGCAGAGAAGGCAAAGTAAACAACAATCTCAGAAACATTTTCTTTTTTTTTTTTTAAGTGAAAAACAACCTTCTTTGGACTTGTGCAAAGCAAATTCCTCCTACAGCGTGCAACTTCTTGGTGATTACCCAAAGGCCAGGCTTTAGGATAAAATAAATATCCTAGTTATGTCCATTGCACTCTTATAATCCACAAAACCTTTGCTGTCAAATACTGCCAGAGCAATTTAATAAACAGGGAGAATGCCTTAATGTATTCTGAAACCTGAAAACCACCCATCATTAGCCCCACATGCTGTTTTCCTACTTTCTCTGCTTTAAGCCATTTAGCTGCTACAGCTGTTTTTCTTGTAAGCCTCACTTCTGTTTTTATCAGCCTGATTTGTTTTCTGGTATATCACGCTTGATTAGAAAGAGGAAGAAAAACCTTTCACAATTCAGGTAAAACTGCCTTCTTCTTTAAGCTCTGTCAGGCTGGAAGCTTTAAAAAGATCATCAGGAGGATCAGTGTAGGTGAATAAATATTCATAATATTGCTCATTATTTATACTTGGTCTCATTTTTGCAGATAAGCTTGAACTTCCACACTCATGACACCACTGCTGTAGCCAGACCTTTTTATTCTGAGGAACATGAGGTTTTTTAAAACCTATCAGTGCAGCAACTAAAAAAATAAAATCAGTGTAATATATTCAAACCATTTTGTCTTATCCTATATGTATACATGTGGCATGTACAACACCAAGATCCTTGATTTTAAAATTATTGGCAGTCAGGAGCACAACACAAGTCTGGGGCATCTGTACTGTGTTGACTCCTTATGGTCTGGATAAAATAAACTCATTTGGTGTCGTTCGTTATTCACTGGTGAGAATTATTTTAAGAAAGCAGCTTGGCTAAGTCCCTGCTGGCTGCATATCATATGTGCCTTATGAATTGAAGGGAATGTCCAAACAGTGAAGGAACAGGTTATAGCCACAAAAGCAGCTGATTTAATTAAATTTGGCAGAAGGAAAGGTTAGTGGAAAACAGTCAAATAACAGAGAAGAGATTAATGTGAGATGCTCCCTATTGTATTTCTCTTAAGAGCTGTTTCACCCAGTGTGGGCAGGGTCATGTTGTGTCGATTTGCTGAGGGAGAATGTGATTGACAACTTCTGGAAAAGAAACTCAGTTTGGTTGTGAAGTTGGAAATAGTAAAGGGAGCTTTTGTCACAATCAGCTCTGCCTGCAAAGGCTTTGTTTCCCTGACTTGGAAAAGGGCTACACGAAAACAGGCGCAAAGGAAAAGATGTCCAATGCTGTGGGAAAATTAACTGAAAGCTTATCCTGTGAATGAAGGATTTTTTTTTTTTCTGGCTCAAAATTCTGACCCATGACAAGAAACAAAGGCATTTGAACGTGTGATATTTGATCTTGCTAATTTTGTGTATATTAATAATGTTAAAGATGTCACATGCAGAAAATAAAGACGTGCAGTTGATTCAATACTTGACTGTTGCACTATGTCTTGGTGTAGAAGGGCTACAATTCAGACTAAACCTGATGGAAAAAACCACTTAGGTCCAGAGCAAAATACAGTAATAAGGTTTGTGATAACTTATCGAATGCTACACAGCTATAATTACTTCAATGGTACAAATCACTCACTGAGCAAGAGCTAGGATTAATGGAGGATAAAGTGTTATACTTTACTTTTCTGAAGGAGGCATCTCAGCTTTTTTTACAAGCTAATGATCCTGATGTTTATATCTAGCTGTATTAGACAAATAGAAAAAAAAGATTTTTTATTAAACACTGTATTCATGGATTTCAGTGAAGTCACAAATGGGTAATTATGTGTACTCTTACAAAAGAAAGGCCACCAAAATGAAGAACTATTTGCAGAGCACAGTCTTCATAGCACAGGGCTTCCCATGGAGCTTGCTGATGGCTGCCAGCACTCACTGCTCTCTGGGGTACAGCATTTGGGGAATGAGAAACTGTGATCCCAGGAAAATATTGACTGCTATATTGTCCCATCACGGGTTTGCAGCAGGAAGTGGCTGCAGGGAATTTGGGCAAACTCAGTTTTGGGTTCAATTATACCCAAAGACCCAGCAGAGAAACAGCACAGTGAGGTCTGAACCCCAACCTCTGGTGACTCAGAGGCTTCCCAGACATTTTTCAAAGGATGCCATGGCCCAGCTCCAGCGGGGCTTCACCACACTCCAGGTACCTGCTCTCTGCTTTGGAGAGTACAGCTCACTACCCTGCCTGCTCAGAGGGCTTCAGACAAGAGATAAAAAACCGGGCAAGTGAGGAACAGGAACAAATGACTTCATGATAAACCGAAAAACTGCTGATAAAGGAAATGATTGAGACGCCGGGCTGGCAGAGCGCCGCTGCGAGAGCTGCTGTGATGAGCAGGGATGTTTTCCTTCCCATACTGAGCCTGTCAGCCTTAATCAGATCTGCCTTAGCAGAGTCTCTGCACATCCAGGTGAGACTCCAAAGAGAGTAGTCACTGCCATCCACAGGAAAACTGCTCCATGTCAGTGGCAGGAGAAGGTCCAGTCAGAGCAGAGCTCCGGAAGCAGCAGATTGATAGATGGAGTGTGAAATTAAATGCCCTGTTTATTAATTTGAAAGAGGAGGGAGTAGCCCAAGGAGGATTTTTGATAATCCTAAATTGTCCCAGCTGCACAGGGAGACCTTTGGAAGGGTACCTTGGGCCCTTTCTGGTGACTGTGCATGACAAGAGGATGGAGCAGCACCCACAAGCCACTGCAATAATTGAAGGCAAAATTTAATTTTCCCAGATCAGGGCCTTAATCAAGCAGCATTTAATTTCTATACTTTTTGTCATCTGAGGGATGTGCAGGATCTTTGCAAAGTGTCAAAGGCCTTCAGGTGACCAGGAGCAGGTTCCATCATAACTGGGGAAATTTTATAAAGGAACTGGCATCGTAGAGACCCCCTTGACAACCTCCCAGGTTCCTGTAATATGGAATTAACTTCACATTGCCACGAGGTGTGAAAGAGGAACTTGCCAATCACCTTTAGGTGACGAAATGCAATTCTTTCAGTAACAAAATTGGAGGAATGTAGCATTTTCTTGGCTATTAGCTGCAAGAGGGAATTTCAGCACTTCCGCTCTCCCCAATTCTGGCTATATTTCCTCTTAAAAAACATTTATGTAGGGAAGTGCTGAATTTCATACACGAAGCAAAATGACCCTGAATTTAGTAGGCTACGTTATCAAATACTCAAAAGTAACAGACTGAAATGAAAAATTGCAAAGCATAATTCCGACAAGATAATTAATCCTTGTTAACCCATGACCTGATCATATATGATGCTGCTCTGACGAGCTTACAGAAATGCTATAAATAATGCCAGCATATTTTATTTTCTTTGTAGGCATAAATATTGACAAATTCATACTCATTAAACTTCTGCAAGCTGAGAATTATTCCTGTTTCTCAAATGGGGAACAGGCAGAGGAATTAAGGCTCTTTTTCCAGAGGGATTCATCCATTTGGAGAGTCCAGTTGGAGATGCTGAATGCAATTTTAAGCCATCTTTATGCACAGAAGTAAAACTGTTTTGATTAAATCCACCCTCACAACATTACTTCCTTTCCCCACACCCTCAGCTCAGACCTGTTTCTATGTGCAAGACAGTCCTTTTGCTGAGTTGCACCAGTTCCCTGAGCAGAATTATTCCAAAAAGAAACTTTTTGCACCTGTCAATAAACTGACTGTAAGTTCTGGGCAGCAATTCATCGCTCTATGCTCAGCGACAGAACCAGTCCAAAAATGTAACTGCAGACTAAGGATTTAGGTACATAAAAAAATTGTTGTGAGACAAGCTGGGGTGTGGATTTATAGTGCTTTTGTCCATCCATAGGATCTGCTTCATGCCATCCATCACCTGCCATAAACCTGGAGTGTCTTATCCCACTTCAGGGTACCATGTGTGAGCTGGAATTTGTTCAGGCTATCTTAGTTGCAAACAATAGTCCTTATTCCAATACTGACAATTTCTGGCAATTACAAAGGAAAAGGGACACTGTGGGATAAAGAATTCCCTCAAAACAAGCTATTTTTGGTTGTGATGTGAAATTCAAATGAAACCATCTCATCTGTGGTTCCTGCTCCAAAATCTCAGCTGCCTGTACAAATCAAGGGCAACGTCCCCAAAACTGCACCGGCATTTTCTTCAGAATCCAGTTTAACAACTTACCCCTGTAGGAGATTTAGAAGGAGCTGATGAGATTCTAAGTTTAATACTCTCCAAAATACTGGTGAGATGTGTACTTTTGGAAAAGCAAATTGGTATTTCTCCTACTCCTACAGCAGTGAGCGATGTTAAGTTCCTGTGGAGCCGCTCACCTCAGGTTCAGGTGTATGAACTCACACTAAGTCAATGTTGTATGTGTGATGCTCTATTTCCTCCACTTCTCAGACAAAACCATGCTGGGAAAGTAGAAGAACCAGAAGCTGAGGTACTTCACTACAAGAAAGAAGCAGGCTCCATGTGGACATTCAGGCAGAATGCAAAGGGATTGAGGACTCTGGTCCTTGGTCTCTCCCAGAAGAAGCTGGAGGCACTGATAAGTACGTGTCAAGAATTTTGTGAGATGGGTTAACTCCCTGTGGGGAGTAAGGTGAGATCATGAAATGTATTTAATTTTATCATAAGTTGAACTCACATTTGTGTCTCAGAGTGAAAAGGTTTTATCTCACCCCACTAAGGGCAGTATTTACCTCTCTCTCTTGGTTAATGGGACCTGTATGGATTTTTTATTTCTTTTTTCTCATAGGAAATGTCAGAACAGTCCAGATTTAGAGATGTATTATCTGACAGCAGAAACAAAGTGCTGTCTCACACCAGCTGTAACAGGTCCTTACTTTGAGTCATTAAGGTCTCTAACTAAGCCATTAGCCCACAGAATCACTGATGGGAGCCTTTCCCATGGAAAACACCACACACCCCACAGAAATCCCATTTTCACCACTCTGTCTGGAACAGAAAATACCATCCTGGGCTGGCACCTTCTTTGGTCTAAACGTTTGAAGGTGCATGTCTGAGGGACAGGAATTATCCCAGACATTCTGCATTGCCTGTGGAGAGATGCCATGAGCCGGGCTCCTGGCACACTGAGAGGGCAGGGGTGGGCACAGAGGGGTTAGATGGATGCAGGAGCATCTCTTCAGGCAGTTTTCCCACCTGTTCTCGTGTGTGCACAAAGCAGAGCCCTCTGCCCTTGGCTGTGTGGGGCAGGCTGAGCACAGTGGACACACAGGGAATTCCTGCTCTAAGAAACCCTCCTCTCTCTCCTGGAAAGCTGCAAACAGGCCTCTGGCTATGCTCCAGGCACAGCAGGAGATGTGGATGCAGGGTTTATGGGTTTGCTCCTGGAGTGGCAGGTGGGGTACACTTGTCTGATGTTGTTTTTCAGGTCCTTTTCCTAAGGAAGGGAAAGTTCAGCCCTGTAGCCAGGGGCTGGGTGTGCAGCAGGACTGGGCCTCGGGATCTTCACAAAATGGGAGAAAAGCAAACAAACACAATCAACAGATGGAAACCCTCAGATGGAAGGGGACATACTGGTTATTTATTTAAAGAGCTGTTAAGTTCTAATGGAAATTTTTGAGAACCATTCCATTTAGAACTAGCAGAGGTTTATTTAGCCCATATTTTCTGTTTGTTTTCACTCATTTTTCATGGTAAAGAACATTTGCTACCAGTACTCATCTCCAGCATCTTCAATTGTGTATTCCCCAGCATCACCGTGGTTGCTACGGAGACAACTGAGATGCCACGAACAACAGAAAGCTCTTCTGGTGCAGCAACAGTGCTCCAAGGAAAGAAATAACCCCAGAAAACATGATATCTACCAGCTCTTGCACACAAGCATGGAAAATGGGGGCATCTATGGGACAATCAATGTGCTGGACCCAAAGTCTAAACAAAATATTTTCCCAGAGCTGCCTTCCTGCTGCCAGCTGCTTTTCAAGCTGCACAAAAGCCACAATCCATATTCCTCTAGACTTGATGCCAAAGAACATTTTCTACCTGGATTTGAATAATGTGAATATATTAATTAAAGTTGATAATGGCTGATAATGATTCCCATCAGCAGTAGAATGTTGCTATATTTATCATTATTTATGAGATCACCGTAGCTCACTGTAATTTATACAGAGAAGACTTGAAGTAACGTGACTTGACATCTTAACAACTTTTCTGATCACACCTTTAAAGCCACAGAATGTTGTTTTCTCAGAAAACCAGATCGTTTCTCAGTATGGAAAGGAAAAGTAAAAAGAGGAGATCAAGTCCCCCAGGCTTCACCTTGATCAGGAAAAGGAGTTGACCTTGAAAAGGAGTTCACTTTGAGACTGGTCACAGCACTGGCAAAAATAAAGGGACAATTTAGCATTTGTATTTATTATGGCCATTGCTTTGCAGAACTCAGATGTGGTTTGCAGAAAGAAGTAGGGCTTAAAGTAAAGAGACATGTGGGAGGGAGAACAGAAAATCTGTGTCTTGTCCTTTCTAAAATCCCTCAGGGGCTGCCCCCATCTTCCCTGGCCTGAGTAGCAATGCCCCAGGGGTTTGGGGCTGGCAATCCTCACAGCTGCCCCTTGGACTCAGGGAAAGAGCATCTCTCCTAAGCTGGTGCTGAGGGGCCCTTCACAATGGGAGCTTTGGCTGCAAGAAAAAGAAGCATCTTGCAAAACCCAGAGGAAGCAGCAGGAAGAAATCTGGAAGATGTCTTCTGCAAGCTCTTGGGCTGGATGGGTGGGCAAGGACTGGCCCTTCCCTCAAGGGGGAAGAGAGGGGATGATCCCACTGAGGAAGCATCCAAATCCTCACACAGTGGTGGATCTGTAAGGTCTATAACCCCGTGGGGTGGAAATCGGGATTGCCTGGTTCTCAGTCTGGATAGAGGAGGCATTTTTCCTGCTGCTGCTGTGCCTGGGCTCAGTGGAGCTCCTGGTGGGGAAGAACCTTCTAGAAGAAGAATTAGAGAGTCAGACACTGAACATCAGGCACTCCCAATGCTTTCACAGTAATTTAACCTAAAACCAGCTAAACTGTATCTGACTTTAAAAAATCTGTTTTATATCAGGTCACTGGCTATAGACATGCGAGTGAAAACTCTGAAAAAACCGCCAAAATATCAAAATAAGCATTTCCTATAAAGCAGTTCCTAGTGATATAAAATTTATAAAGCACGAATTCATAAAATATGCAAACCAGATTCACTTTTAGCTGGCATGGCCAAAACTCAGAAACATCAGTACCTGACAGACTGAGGTCAAAACAGTTCATAAAATAAACCAAGAAAAGAACCATCCAGGAACCCCCTAATGTCTCAAAGCTGCTGACATCGCTGCTTTTGGTTTCAGCAGACGGAGGCACAAAGACAGAACAAGAGAAATCTTCTTAAACATTTGTTGTTAAGGTAAATCTAAAATGATTGTCTAGCACAATGTTAATTACATTGTACAGCAATCAAAACAGAGACGCCGAGTCTAATGAATCCCTGCTCTCACCTTTGGAACTGAACTGGAGTGTCTTGTTCACCTCCTTATTAGCCCATAAATATTCTAATTAGGAAGCAACTCCAGATGAATAGGATTAGCAATAAGGACATTTTAGACTAGGTACACAAGAGATACTCAAAACTCTCATGTCTTATCTAAGGCTCTCCTGACATTTATAATCATGTAGAAACGCTAAATTTACATAGCTCTGCCTAATTAGACATGGTTGCAATTATGTTTGTGGGCTTCCTTTTTTTCCTGCCCAAGTATAACTTACACTGTCAACACAGGAAGCAGGAACTGAATAGAAGCTCAGCAAGAAATAAAAGTGTTTTCTGCTATTTATTTTTTCCTGGTTTTAATTTGAAATTCATATTTCTAAGATTTTTTTTTTCTTTCAGATTCCAGGCAAGAACTGGCTGTTATGGATCCGAGTCCAGATCACTGCTGCTTTAGATGTAAAAAATGTGCTTTCTTTAGATCATCAGCATCTCAAGAGCAGGCACTAAACCAGGCCAAATTCTGCAAAAGGTGACACATTCTGCCTGCAGCAGGTGGGTCGCTCGTGCTCTTTGTGAGAGCAAGAAACAAAGAAACTTGTTTCCTTTGAAAACTCTAAGGTCCCTGAAATTCTCACACTGCTTATGAATTTTGCTAACTGCCCTGGGGTTTTTGATTTCAGTCCCTCTCCCCAGCCTGAACTTGACATTTCTACAAGAATCCTGTGTTTATCTTCCTTGGCCTTCAGAAAGCTGGTGGGAAGCAGGTAATCCATCATGTTGTATTTCTGTGCAGCAAATGTTGGCACTATTGGGCAGAGATTTGATAAATGATGTGTACATTATAAAACTGAATTTCAATATATTGTCTTTGATGTCCATAATCACAGATAGAGTTCTTTCACCTCAGCTCAAATATAAATCAAAGTAAGCTACATGCACTCAATTCAACGTGCTTACACATTCCTCCTTCAGAACTAACCCATAATCATGAAAACTCACCCGTGTCAGCAGACCCACCTGCACAGAGCTCAGCCTGCAGCCAACGTGGGTGGAGATGCCCCTACATATAAACACTCAGTACTGGAATATTAGGGAATATTAGGGAATTCCCAGGGCAAACATCCACAAATCCTTTTTACTGACTGCTAGATGTCCAATTATCTCTACCCCTAAATACTTTGTTTATTAGAAAACCAGCATCTTATTTGAGTCCCACGTCATGTTTCAAGCTCCATGCCAGTGATCAGAGAATCGTGGAATCATGGAACAGCCTGGGTTGGAAGAGACACTGAAGTTCATCTTGTTCCACCCACTGCTATGGGCAGGGGCACCTTCCACTACCCCAGGTTGCTCCAAGCCCTGTCCAACCTGGCCTTGGACACTTCCAGGGATGGAGAAGCCACAGCTTCTCTGGGCAGCCTGTGCCAGGGCCTCCCCACCCTCACAGTAAAGAACTTTTTCCTAATATCTAATCCAAACCTGCTCTCTTTCAGTTGGAAGCTATTAAATGTCTCATGCCAGCAGAGTCACAGAGCCCTTGGAAGCCAGGCTGCCTGGTGGCAGAGGTCAGTGGCTCCAGGCAGAGCAGGACTAAAGAAAACTGTCTTGATAAAGACTCCCGAGGAATGAGAAGACAACCAAAGAACAGGATGAAAACCTCCTGTTTCCAGCTTCACTGTTTGGAACGTGGGAGAGGTGGAAAAACAACAGTTCTGCTCCAGCAGGTTTACAGAAGCCAAAATTAAACAATTAGGAAACCAAGTCTCCTCCTTCAGCAAACTGAAGCAAAGCAGATCACGCAGCAAACTGACCCTTGTGAGCTCTCCAGGCTGTTCCTGCACAGCCCACACTGGGAACATCCAGCAAGGCACACCAAAAGCCCAACTGCAGCCTCCCAGTGAATTCCACACTCCAGCTCCATGGAGCTGAAGAGTGAGGGTGTTCCTGAATATCTGCTTCTCAAAGGACATACCCAGCACGTTTTCTCTGGCCAGGACATCAGCCCCGTGCCTGCTTTCTTATCAGGCTTTCTGATCAGGGCTTGTATCGGTCAAGGCAGTCGGATCTGAGAGCCTCTGATGACAGCCCAAGGAGCTGAAACAAAATCAATAACCATAGAAACCCCATCCCATCCCCTGCTCTGCTGTATTTAAGATCAATCAATATGCATAAACGACCAGTGCCAGGCACATCTGCACTAGTTGTGCACATAATCAACTTTGTCTTGTCTCAGCTTAATACAATTTTCCACCATATTAGCAGCCTTTATGATATCCTGTCTTTTCAAATAGACGTGATTCAGAATCACTACATAGTTCAATTGGATTATTGGAGTCGCACACAGACCCACACTCACATCCACCCCCCCCAGAACTGCTCTCAGTGACAGCCTCTCCTCACTCCACTGAGGTTGGGATTACAGCCATGTTTTAAGTGTTTGCAAGGAGGTGACATCCGAGGCCACAGCCAGCTTCCACCGATACCTCTGGCAGAAGAATGCGTGTGTGCACGTATATTTAACAGACTGGGAAAAGAAATGAACAAACTTATCAAATGCCATGCTGAAGCATCCATTAAAAACTGCACACACTTTTAATGACTTGGGTGAGGGTTGCTGTTGCATAAATTTATTTAACGTTAATGTCCCCAGTTTGCTGTAAATTTCACACTGTGAAATTACCAGGGCAGTTCTAATGGAGCTGAAGCCTCCAGCTGCACTCCATGATAAAGGAGGAAATAATTATGAATTCCTCTGGGAAGCCAAAGAAAGTCAAAGATCTCCTTCGAAACTGCTCCCAGCTGAGCTGCTCATCAGCCAGCTGAGGAGGTGCAGAGCCGCTCCCAGTGCCGGGGGAAGCGGGATGAGCAGGACGCTCCCGCTGACGACAGCGCTGCCATCAACTGACATTTAATTTGGAAGGATTGAAAGCTGGTGTCTGCACCAACTTCTGCCAAGAAACATTATGAACAGTCAAGACAGAGCATGGAAGTGGTTTTATGTTCCAAGATCGGATGATACTGTGTAATTTTACATCTAATCACCTAGCGCGAGACATAACCGGCACACACAGCTCCAAGAGCTCGTGCCTGCAGCTCTGACAGATGCCTGGATCATGAGAGGATGCTGCACTATGTGTGTTGTTCCATCTATGATAGCATTCTCTATAACCCTTCAAATCCAGAGCTGACAGCCTTTGCAAAAGTTTACAAGAGTGGAAAAAAGGAAACTCCTCTCTTCCACCCTCCTTAATCTTCTATCCCTACAGATATCTCCCCCTTTCATTTCTGTTTTTTCCTGTTTCTTCTTGCTTCCTCCACATCACCATGGGCTTCTCTGGCCAACAGTGCTCTCCCTGCAGCAGGAGAGCCCACCTGGGCAGTGAGCAGCTGGGGCACACATGGAGATCCCAGTCCCTGCCTCCTCCCCAGCACCACGCTCCTTGCCTGGCTGTCAGCACCTTCCCTTCTGTCAGCTTGGAATTCAGGCCCATTCACGAGCAAACCAATCATGGCTCACCTCTGAAATGATAAAACAACTCATTCCTGGTAAAGGAATCAGAGAAATGTAAGAAACAAAACCACCTAATGGGGCAGACAGGCAGTATTTATTCAGCTGCTCCCGGTGCGTCACTCATAATAACGTCTTGCAGTGTACTTCAGGCTTGTTTCCCAAGAACAAATATAATTCTTATTTATAATGCAACAAAGGATAAAGCAGGTTTCCTGATTCTGATAAGCGACTCTCTGATTATTTCTTCAATAAAAACCATCACGTCTTTCAGATTATTCTTTCATGTTTTATTCTGGTTTGGAACAGAGACAGCACAGATGAGCATCTCTGTGCCTTGAGTCATTTGGTTTATTTCCTCATTTATAAAACCAGGGGACCAGCTAGAGAGCACTTCAGTGGTGCTTAAGGACTTTTGAACTTTGTGGACTGGACTTGTAGCAGTGAGCAACCAAATCCTGGCTCCGCTGAGCGTCACCCTTGATCAGGCAATGGATCTGTGAGATGATAACGCAGGCGGAGGGAGTGAGGCGTTATCGCCTCGGATCGTGACAAAGGGCTCTCCTGGAATAGCAAACACCAGCCCTTCCCAAGGAACAGCACCCCAAGATGCTGCTGGAAGCCTGTCAGCAGAACGCCTGCTCAGTGCATCAGCACGCTCCAGACATTGGCTTGATGTACCGAAACGGGGTGAAAAACGTGAAATGCAACGCGATCACCTCTTTGGACTTTCTGCTTGCATTCTAATTTCTCTGCAAAATATGTGCCATATTATTTACTGTGTCTTCTTTTAAGGTAGCTGTCACCATACGACTTAGAAACTCCAAACATACTAAGAATGGGATTTTCTGTGTCAAAATGTCCCATTGAAATTCAGACACCTCCTTCTCACAGTCTGTGCAACACTGCGAAGCAAACAGGGCCCGGACCTTATTGGGAAAAAATCCCCAAACAAATGTTGTGTTTATGTAATGATGTATTTATTTAGGGCCACTTCAATCAGATACAGCTGGTTAGACTTGAAAATAACTGCGTGTGAAAATGCAAACAATAATTTATGTAACTTTAAATGAGTTTTTGCAAGATGTTTCGATGCATCTTCCTTGCACGCTCCCCTGCACATCTGGATATGAAGCCTGCAATTTAGCTTTCCTTATTCCCTATGGAAGTTGTATGGAAAGGACTGTGCCTGTGCCCCTCTCTGAACTGCCCTGGCACAACGTCTGGGGTCAGCAGAGTAACACAAAATCCATTTCTCAAATGTGTCAGTCAGCCTTTGAAGATGCTGATACTGCAGGCAGTGGTCACTCCGAGTTACATTAACAGCTCTTCCTGCAAACACTGGAATTAGTTTTCAGAAGAACATCCCTAAATACCCATTTTGATATGGTTGGATGACAGTAGTGGCAGAGACCATATAGAGAATTGAAGGGGCCTGAGGATGAAAACTGGTGGAGAATATTATGACAAAGTGGTTTTTCATCACAAGACGCTAAGAGTGAAACTGCTCCCAAGGACGGACACTTGAAAGCTCCCCCTCACTTGGAATTTATTTTTACATTGCAAAAGAGTCCTTTTTAAAATAGTTTTAATGGTCTGAGCTAGCTTTGACAAAAATTGATCTTCTAAAATGTCAAACATCATTTTAAAAGACCAATATCAATGTGACATTTTTGCAGCTATTAAAACAAAAATACTGCATCTCTCCAGATTTTTTTTTTCCTGACTGGTAATTACAATTAAAAAAATTCAATATTTTGTCCTAATCTGGGGGTGGGGAAAATGTTGTGGGGCGTTTCCTGCTTAATCAGGATAATTTACATAAATGATTGCTGATGCTTCAATTTCTGATCTGATGGACAGAGCTGAGAGATTCTCCAGCTTTCTGCTTTAGGGATTTTCAGAGATGTGACCATGGCCAAAGGAGCTGGGGGTGGGCTACCTGTCCAAAGAACCATCCAGTGTCCTGCAGGTTTCCCTGCAGGCTCTTTTTCCAGGGAACTTTGCTCAAATGCTTTGCCAAGAGCTGATACCCTGAAGTCATGAAGGCACCCAGTGTCTCTCCAGCTCTCACTGGTGGAAGCTGCTCTGCTCATTTGTAGGGCAGATTTTCTGATAGTGCAGAGCACTGGTAACGCTTCCAGATTGTCTATTTATGCTCAAATATGCTTTCTTTCAAACCACATCTAGCTGCTGATTTACCAGCAAATACTGTTCGTTACCTTCTCTGTCAAACATCATCTTCTGATATCAAACATACGGGGGGAGGGAACTGCACACAATTTACAAATCTAGTAATGCATTTCCCATTGCACTCCTCTGCATTGCCATGGCCACAAAAAGATGGAACCAGCCAAGATGAAAGCATTTTCAGGGCTGAAGTTTAATGGCTAAAATAATTGCAGAAACATACACATCTCCAAAACAAACCACTTCCAGAATGAATAATGCGTGGAGTATCCTCTCATCTACTACTTCACATCAGAACAGGCTCCCCTGTGAGCAAAACACACACAATATAGGGTAGGGTATTTCAATCACAGCAGATCTCTGTGGCTGGGCCAGCTCTGCTGCAAACAAACCACAAGGTTTGCCCTGAGATCGAGAGAGAAGGATGCTGCTCTTCTGATCACTCTGAAATTCACCCTCAGAAGGTGACCACAATGCTTCCTAAGTAGGCATTTTATCTGGCATGTGCTTGCTTGGGTGGCATCAAACCCTCCCTTTAGAACAGCAGATACCTGGCAGAAAAGCTTTCCATTTCTACAAGAGTCACTTGCTGCTGACTTACAAACCCTGATTGTCATCCTCAGGCAGCAGAAATCAGTCTGGCCAGTTTACCTCTCTTTGGGCATCTGCCCAAACCTTTAACCAATAAAACAAGATTCTTCCCTATAAACTGAGGTGAATTCCATGTTGATATGAATATGAAACTACAATCTATTTATTTTTCAGACAGATACATAAATAAGACTGGAAGGACCAACTTATTGAACATCTGGGTAACATGAGTCACTGCATTTTTATGCAATTAGTTCCCCTTCTCAATTTGAGCCATCAGATTTAAGGTCACTCAGTATGTGACCTGTTTACTTTAACGGAAAACCACATTTATTTTCCTAGAAAGGCATTTGGAACAGAAAGCATTTTAAGTGCATAAAATGAATAGCTTGAATAAAACATGATTGTACTGACATGTACTCTATTTAATGAGGATTTCTTACACAAAGCCCTCCGAATTTTTTAAAAATTGGAATAACAGAACAACAATGAAAGGAAAATATTTGGCCTAAAAATTGGAAGAAAAATGGTGAGGTTACCATGACAAAAGAACAAACTGCCTCACTGCTTTGGCTCTGCTACGACAAGCTCCTAGATGCTTTAATGTGCAATTCTGGGAAGAATAGCACACAGCTCCATCCTGCCTGCACGTGACACCTTGCTGGCCTTATCCACGAGCCCTCTCCCAGCCTGCAGTGAATGGAGAATAGCCCAAACCTTGGTACCTGATGTTGGGATTATTTATAACCAGCCTAGCGATGCTTGCAAGTGTCTAACAAGAACAGTCCTCCCCTTCAAAGAGCCACCTTCTGCCTCCTTTCTGGATACTAATTAGTACAGAGCTCAAGGAAATAGACAGTATTTGTGGTGCAGAACAGCAAACGCCCACATTTTGGTCCCTGTGCACACATTTCTGTATTTTTGGAAGTATTACATCCTCTGCAAATACAAACGCCACGATCCTGACACTGTTCCAGATGAGATGTACTATAAAAACACTAGATACATCCCAATTTAAATTATACTTTACAAAGTATGTAACAGCCTCTCTGCTGTTTACACTGAGACCTTTCTATTTTAAGAATATTTCAGAATACAAGACTCTGTATCTGGTCTTCTGGCAGTCACAGTCCTTTGCATTCAAGTTGCCTTCTTCTTATGCCCAGTTAAGAAAAGTCACTGATGCAGGGTGAAACATCCCATAAACTCACTCATGCTCTGGCAAATGTATTGAAGATAATATTTAAGTAAAAAATGTAGCCAAAAATGCTCATAGGAATGAATTCTGCGATTAAAAAAGTAGTACTAGGTCTAGAAAGGAGTTAACAAAGCCTCTCTTTAACATGCTAATAACAGACAATGGTCTGTGGATAAGTTAATTAGTGGAGCCAGCTTGTGTTTAATTATTTCACTTGACCTGGTGCAGATTTAGACAATAATCCCTTTAGAGAGGGGAAGGGGCTGTTGGAAAGTATGTGATGTACCAAAAGAAAAACTTTAAATCTGCCTGAGCTGAGCAGGTAGTCTTCTATCTAAAATTGGAATGATACACTCTTCTCCACTGTAAGACAAGCTCAAATAGAAAAAGAAATGCAGGTCTGAACCAGAGAGATTATGCTAAGGACCTGGTGAGCTTTCCACTCCGATACTTAACTTTTTTTTCCTCCTCCCTATTCAGCTGGGATTTTACTATTGAATAATGTATAAACCAACCCACTGTAGTCAGAGGTGGGATTTCATGAGCAACTTGAAACAAGTGCAACCAGACTGTACCAGAACTCTCTGAACATATTAAAATGTGTGTGAAGAAAGAAAAAGATCTATAGACTATTAGTATATGTGGAATTTTCTTATAGGAGAGGCTCTGAAGATTTCCATATTTTTAAAAAGGGAACTGATTAGGTGGGGTATCAGTCCTATTCTTGTTCAGACACTATAACCGGATCCAGTTAAACTCAAAGCTTTGTTTTACCTGAATAGTTCAACCCCAAATCATGCAGCTTTTCAATTTGGTAACATCTCTTCAATAGCTCACCCAAATATGAATAAAAAGTCATCACAGTTCCACATGTGAGTCAGTACAACCTCCTCCGGAGGCGCCGGCATCTAAATGCTGGCAATACCAAAAGCAAGCCAGGTGTATAAAGAGAGTCTAAGCCAAATGGGAGAAAGAATTGAAAAACCAAATTGGGAGCTACTCTGGCAGGCAGTAAATAGTGTCACAGGCACTACCTGAGTGGGAGGAAACTCTTCATTGCAGCCAAAGGGCAGGACTCACTCTTGGTGGAATCGGCTCCATGGGAGATGTAAACTGGCTGCAGGTTTCCACTCACAGCCCAGTTCTGAGGCTGGAGCATCCTCCTGTGCACATCTCCAGGAAGGACACACAGTGCACTGGGACCAGAGCTGAAAAACTGCACACAACAACCAGACCAATAAAACCAGCCCTACATCTATCACTCATCCTCTTTATTAAACATGTAATCTGATGGGGAATGAAAGGCCTCAGGACAGGGCCAAGACGAGTGCAAGCAGATCACACAGCCAGGCTGAGCTCACACAAACTCACAGCCAAACTATGCCAACACACTCTGGTTGTACAGCCAGATGATCTCCAGCCCATTACACTCGTGTCCTGATCACCCTCCTGGTGTAGCTTTTTGGGAGATAAATACCATGGCTGTTTTGCTGTCTGCTCATAGGACTCCCACAGGTTTCAAGCTATTTACCAGCCTCTTTCTTTGAAAAGCTCTTTTATTCTTTAAAAGTGTCTCCTACCATATCAACTTTTTTTTTTTCCCTACTCATGCTATTTTCTTCCAAGGCCATGGCTCAGAGCCCTTCCTCTATCAGTTTTACTAGTCTATCTAGCTATCAGGCTTTTTTAAAGGAAAAGTAATCAAAAAACCCTTTCCATACACAGGAGCTCTAAAACTGATTGTCGGCTTCTCGTTTAGAGAGTTGCAGCAATCATGCAGAAGACCAAAAGGTACAGAACATTCCAGAAGCACCCACCAGAAAGACACACAGGCACGGCAATTTGAGGAGCTCAAACAGGGAGACATATTCCTTCTGGGAATTGTGACAAGGCTGCAGAACCACTGGCATTATTCCCTTCTTATTGAAAACAAATGGTGTGATTTCTGTGACAAGGCTTTGCTCACATCTTTCCCACCCTGCAACAAAAGGCTGTGAGGGATCCCTTAAGCAGTGCTGGACCACCAGTGCTCAGAGCAGATTGGAGCCCTCCCCCTCTGCTAACTTCTGGTATCTCAAATTACTACAAGTGGCCCTCCACTGAGTGCACAACACACTTCCAAAGCACTAAACAGGGTTAATAAAATGAATCTTCTTCACTGATGAGTGGTAGTGCTCCTCACCATAATTTGCTGAAAAAGGTCATTCTTGTCTATAATGAGAAAATGAAATGCACTGGAATGATGGAGCAAAGTCACATCAGTCCTATGTACAATGTAGAAACATAAACTAGAATCCAGCATAAATCTGCTGGCTAAATTCAGCTTATGGCTAATCAGCTCTTCCTTTGACAGGATATGCTGCTGTGGAAATGGGATAATTTTATAACTGAATAATTTAACCAGTTTTATCTTTAAGTAATGATTTCAGGCATATTAATACATAAAGCTTCAGTATTTACATTTTCGTTACATGGCCCTGAAAAATTACAAGGTATCAGGGATAACGTAGTATTCAGTGATAAACGACGTGCACAGAGTGGATTTCATCCCTCAGAGTGACTTTGTGCTCCACAAATCCCTGGGATGGCACGTGGCTGCCAGGCAGACAGCGAGGGCAGAGCCTGTGGAGCGACAGCACGGGGGCAAACTGCTCCTCAGTGGCAGAGGGGAACTGGTTCCTAATGTGCCAGAAACACATTAGGGCCAAGGCTGGCAGGGACAAGTAAAACACAGTCTGACAGAGGATGCTGAAGTGTTTTACCTGCTTATCCCTGCTAAGACTCCGGTAGTTTATGTCTGGCTTGAAGACATGCTCCACAAGGACTCCCAATCACTATTTGAATACTGTGAGAAGTGGAAAAGCCACTTAAAACTGAAAGTCTGTTACAGACCTTCATCATCTCAGTCACTGGAAAACACTTTGGGAGCCTGAAAGTCTGGAAGCTAAATACAAGGACTTGTGGTCCAAATTCATAGAAATGGATGTGCCTCGCTGGCAAAACAATTACTAATCCCTCACTCTGGTTCTCCTCTTGTGAGTTCAGCTGTTGGAGACATTTTTCTGCACATGTTTTAATGCAGTGATATGGGAAGTTCATCTTGAAAAGCAAGATACTCGTGGCTCTGCAGAGTCTAACAACCTTGTTTTAGTTCTTCTCTGGAAAAAGTAATGAAAGGAACATGAAAACCAGAATCCCTCTCACTTTAAAGAGCTCCTGTAATAGATACAAATAGCAAACAGGGTGGATGCTGGATGGTGCTTGTCAGAAGGTGACATAGCTTGTAGCAATTCTGCATTACTCCTCCCTGCTCCTCAGAGAAGGCTAATCTGACTGAGGAAAATGGGAACAGAGGCTCTCAGGATGCAGTCAAGCCATTTAGATGTCACTTTCCCTCATTCTTTGTATTCTGTCAGTACACACACACAAGTGACAATCTGCCCAGGTAAACTCATCTATCACTCGTGTGGTGTGGGATCCTTCAGCCTCACACTGCAGCAGATGTTCCTCCAGCCCTGCTCGGAGGAGGAGAGGCAGCTTTGCAGAACACCACATTGATAGGCAGTGAGGGAAATAACTAACACGGGCTGTGGTAATTTAGAACAGAATAAGTTCCTTTTGCTGTATTCCAGGGGTGGATGAAGGATTGAAAGCTGCTGGACTCCACTGTCAGGGGGAGGTTTCCTGGTACAGAAAGCCAGGCTCAGCCTGAGTTACCTGTTGGTTACACTTGGATGATTGTCTGGCTGGAAGAGACAAACCCAGATTAAACCCACTGTACCTGGGTAATCTCAGACCAGTGGATGTCTATCTATGGGAATGTTTCACAGCAGTCTCAATGGCTAAACTCATTCCTGTACCAGGGCAATGCCTTGTTTACACCCAGCCAGCATTTGAATGAACAAGGAGGTTTTGAAAAGCTATTGCGACCTGGAGATAAATGTACCCAAAATAGTTACTGCAGATGGTAAAAACCATCTCTGCTCAGTGTTTGGAGCAGTGTACAGTTGTTTTTTTTTTTTCTTTAACCTAACATTTCAAATTCTGCACTATCAGAAGTGTCTAGTTGCACCAAAACCAGAGTGTTGGAAAAGAAATCAACTGTCTCTGCTAATAAGAAGAACTTCTCCTCTTCCCCACAAAAAATCCTGCCATTTCATTCATAAATAAAATAAGCCTCTAACTCAGTTGTTGGCAGGCTCTCCCTTTTATCTTTCACTCACTTGAGAAGGACCAGCAACATCACGTTTTCAGAAAGCCAAGTGCAGTAATCATAGAATCGGATTTCATGTATTTTTAAAAGCATTTGCAGCAGCAGAGATCCAATCACTTTTAAAAGAAATACAAACATACAGAAATTTGGAAGAAGCAACTCAGTGCTCCTGACTGCCTTCATTTCTCCAACACCAGATGAATGTGCTGGGAAGGGACTCCTTTCTAAGGGACATCTCAAAAAGTTAGCAACATTACACTACAAGCACCGCAGTGCTGAAATACTTATTATCTCAAATAAACCTGGATGACATTTGAGATGTCTCAACATTTATTGGCCTGCCAGCAGAGCCTGGGATCAACCACCTCCTTTTCTCTCATTCCTTTTTTTTTTTTTCCCTCCTGCTTGCTCAAAGTCGGTGTTCATAAAATATTTAGGGGAAGCTCTTCAGAGGATGATATTGCCTATACTATACCCCCAGTGCACGTTTACTGTGCTACTGAGACAGATATTCTGCCACCAGAGAAATCAAAATTGGTGATGGGGTTGAATTACTGCACCAGGAGCACCATCAGACTGACAGTCTGGGCTTGATCCCACCTGGGACGCTGGGCTGAGTGGAAAGAGCCAAGTAACACACGGAACAGAGCCGGTCGCTTTTGCAAGGTTATACAGAGAAATGTTACTTTTCAGCATGGAAAACAAAAATATGGATGTTCTGCTTGTTTCTGAGACCCAGCTGACCCTTTCTTACCTCTTGCAATTTTCTTCCCAGTGGAAAAAAACCACCCCAGCTCAATGAAATGTGGAATTCAGATGTGCTGCTAAATGAAGCTTTCAGTAGGGCAGCATCTCCTGTAGTACCACCCACTTCTGCAGCAGCCTGCCATAAATTAAATCTGCTGCCACGGTCCCTTCCTACCCCTGAACTTTGCCACAACCTGTGCATCTCATGCATTCACAGCCTTCCCTATAATCCACACATTTTGTGCTCCCACCATCACATGATCCTTTCCTCCTAATTTCATTAAATCAGCTACAGATTTTCTATGTTACTCTGATGTTTTCCTGCATTACAGCAAGTATCTGCTTTTAACCTTCTGATCAAAACCTGGCTGCCTGAATGTACTTCTGAACCTCTGATGACCCTAAATCCCTATCATTTTCCCTCTTAGTTCAAGGGATAGGTGTTGCTTTGTTCCACCCTTGGCATTTCTCATCCTCAGGCACCCAGGCTTACATCAGGCTGTTGCTAAACTGTCTTCCTTTAATAATTTTTATGAAGTGCAGTCCAATTAACTTTATCTTCCTTGGGGATCCATTCAATTAAGTGCAGTCATAATGAGCGAGTGGACACAGAGCATTGTCAACATATTTACATCCAGATTAATGGGAACCAGGTAAGATAACTTTAAAGCCATCAATATTTTAATACTTTGGCCTTTGATTGTGCTATCTTCAGTGTCAGACACATTTAGGAGAGACCAGCACAATCTGAGAGGCTGAATTTTTAATTGCCTCCATGGTTTGTGGAAATGGAGTTTAGAAACAGCAGTAAAAATACATGACTTTGTCTTAAAATAGGTTTTTTGCACTTCTCATGACACAAAACACTTCATCCAGTTTCAGGAGTGTTTCAGAAGCTGAAACATTTCATCCAGTTGGTTCTTTCATGGATTGAAGGTAATGTAGGAAAACAGCAAAGAACCAATATTTAGGTGGAGATGCTGAGAACATCAGGAAATCTCATTTAATGAGCATGCAACAGAAATGCTGAGCTAGGAACACCAGTTCTGAACTGACTTTTCTCCCTTCTGAAAGACAAATGCTGGATCTGGAACACGGACCTGTCTCTCAGATATGGAATAGCTCCGGAAGTTATTTTTACATCTGCTTTGCATTGCAGAAACAAGGGAGAAGGGTCCAAAGGAGACTGAAATCCTGGTTCTGTATCACCACAGCTTAACTTCACCGTGTCTCAGGCACTGATAAATGTGTCAATAAGCATTTGGAGAAATAACTGGTACCCAGGGAATTTATCTTGGTTATAGTAGTTTCAGCTGAATAGGTCAGATTTGTTAACATTTTAATTTACACAAATCTGCATTCCAAATATTGCTCTTCGTCTCCTTTTCCTAATGACAAGGAAATGTCAGCAGCAACCCCAAATTCACTCCTCTAATAGCTTTCTCAAGTTTTCAGGAAAAACAAACAAAAACAAAAAAACCAATCTGTGGCACGGCAATGGGGGTGTTTAAACACAATTTTCAATTTAGATGCAATACAACTTTATGTTAATCAACCAGAAAGTTTTGCCAATTCCAGATGTAATCCTGAAAGCAGGAGAGAGAGCTGGGAATAGGCATGCCCCGTAGCTTCAGGGCAGCCCCAGGATTATGCCCAGAGCTGGTTGTTCTGCCTCGATCCAAGTGTCCCTTGCCCAACCTTGCACTCAGCTTGGGACACTCAACACCAGATTTCCACATAAACTGTGCCAGCTGTGATTTCCTGGACCCTGTGCACAGGAGAACTCACATGAAGCACACTGTTCCCCTGCAACTTTAAAAAATATTTCAGATGCAATGAGAGAAACACGAAAAAAGACAACCATTCTGCTTTATCTTTCCCCCCTAATTATTACCTGCCTCTTTTTTCAGCTGATTTGCTGAGATTAAAACCTCCCTCCCACCAAGTTATCCTAATCTGTGTTTCTGAAATTAATATAAACCGACGACTTTTCTCTGCCCATAAAGCCCTACATTAAAATGCTGGCCCCCACTGATGTCAGGGGGGCAATAATAGTTCTTTCATTTCCATAAAATCAGCATTTTCCTGCCAGACTTCCAATTTCTCCTCCGAGTACTCCGCTACCGTCCCCCCGGGCGCTGCCAGCAATCTCTCCTGCACTTGTTTCTCCTCTTCCACTGCAAGCCTGCCGCAGGCTCCAGCACTGCCTGGGATAATCTACCTGCTTAAGATTCAGCCAACTTCCCAGCTCTCGGAATAAAAGGAGCAGGGAAAGGTCAAATCTGCCCTAGGTTGTGCTTGTGGAGTCTGCCACATCAGGTGGGAAGGAGCAGGCGCTGGAGCTCCTCCTGCTCCCCCAGCTCTGCTTCCTGTCTTCGCACCTGGAGAGCTCTCTGCCCTCCTGACCTTCTCCTTGGAAAGCTGGTTCACACAGTGTGTCTCCCCTGAGCCAGATCACCCTAAAATCGTGCCAAGGGCGAGCCCAGCACTGCTCCCAGCCAGCATTCCCAGCCAGCATTCCCATCCCATCCCGAGTGTCCCAGCAGCTGCCCTGGGGCTCCACACGCGCTGCTGAGCTGCTGCTGGGGCTTTTATCTGCTCTCAGCAGCTGCCTTTGGGATTCCTCCCCGAGCTGCTCTGAAGCAAAAAAGCAGCCCCAGACCTGGGAATGAAACAGGCACAATCCCTGGCAGGGAATGGCTCCTGACTGGAGCCTGGCACAGCACTCAGCAGTGGGGCCAAAAGTGTGCTGCTGGCCTGAGGGGCACGGGAAAAATCTCCAAGGTGCTGGAAGCTTCACCCCTCAGAGTTTAGATCCCAGGCCCAGAGGGACTCCTGCTTGCTCTGTCCCTGCCATTGTCACAGGGGAGGAAAGGAGAGAAAGAAGAATAAAACTGTTTTCTGGTGCTTTCTCTCAGAAACACAGCACACTGGGCTCTCCCAAAATGGGCTTTACTGGACTTGTTACCCCTGGGGACTGCCTGAATATAAACATCTGAGCCTCAGACTAAGCAAGTCATTCTTTCCATACTCCCTGTGGCCCATTGCTCCATGAACAAATGATCCTTTCTATCATTTAGTCGACCGAGCTCGCCCAGTTGCATTGAGCAGGTGACACTCCATGACCTGCACAGTCCAATGGGGAATAAAAAACCAGAACTGAAGTTCTGGGGTTCTCTCCCTTTACACTCACTGACCCTATCCCCTCCCTCCCCACTCACTCAGTCCCACCACTGACACTGCATTGATTTTTGTTTAATATGTGAGGTATAAATGCTTTGTCCTTGAGCTACACACAACCAGAGGAGGCAGAGCTCTGAGAATCACATTATATAGTTTACACTGGCAGAGTTTTTTTTGTCAGTAAAAGTGCAGTTTCTTCTGCATTTGGAAAAGCTGTACATTGTAAAATGCCAGAAAGAAGAAGCACTAAAGGCAGAATATCACACAAACCCAAAATCACTGGAAGACATTTTACTAGTTTGGAAATGACACAAGGACACAAAGCGTGCTGAGTGCGGGCTGTGTTCCTTTTCCAGGGATAACACGCAAAGAACTAAGGAAGACGGGTCTAGAAAGGGCTATAGATGCCTGGCACTTTATTGTCCCCCAACAGAAGGGGGACAAGTGACCATTTATTCATCCCCCTTCACCTCCTGGAGTATTTTCTACATCTTTGAGTTTCACAGACTTATGAAAGGAAAATATCAGCTCCAGGAGTTTGAAGATTCTCGCAGGGTTTCATCGACTGATATGGATTAAGACAAAAATATCACATCAAAGCCACGATGCCCCACAGTTGCTGCAGAAGCAAAGACTGTGATCTCCACACCTCAACTCAAGCTTTTAGAGGCTTGGGATTAAAGACAGGGTTTGGGCTTTTCACGTCAGCAACCCTCAACAACACCTGGTAAGACGGTTTCAAACTCACCTCCCTGTCGAGTCCAGCAGCCACGGTGACAATGTCCCCTGTCTCGCTGTTGATAGTGAACATGTTCTGTGAGGGGCTCTGTGGGGTCTGGGTGACGATCCGGTACCTCACCATCCCGTTGGCCGTGGTGCCGTCGTCTGCGTCGTTCGCCGTCACCGTCATCACGTAGGTCCCTGGGAACGAGAGAAGAGGAATTATCAGAGTTATCTCATTGCAGAGCAGATTGCGGTCCCATTGACCTGGGGTCATGCATTCTGTTCAGAAATGCTATGGAACAGACATCCCACTTCAATCCAGCCAGCCAGGCAAGGCGAGGGTTATGGAAATAGCAACACTGCTGAGATAGATGATCTGGAAGGATGCTGATTACACATAACTGGTAGATAGAGAGAAGTCATGTGAGGGTATCTATGATTAACTTCTAATTCTTTCAGTGATTGTAAGTTTCAGGGCAGCATTTTTTGTCCTGCAATTTCACAGATTCTCACAGGAGATTTTTTTTTTTCATCCAATCACTGCATTCACATGCATTCAGAAGTAGAATTTAATAGTGGAAAGCCCATCAGACTTCTCAGCAGCTTCAGAAGGACACCATCAACATGCCCATGCCCAGTGCAGCAAGCAACTGCCTGCTGCTTCCAGTTCTTGGAGAAACATCCACCTTTCTGGTCCCTGCTGGATTAAAAAATCCATTTCTGCAGAGCAAATACAACAGCTGCTGCCCAGCAGGACAGAAAATCAGTGATTTGGTATGTGTGGCCAGTGATGTATTGAATTGTTGGTTTGTTTCTTGCTAATCATCAGTGTCTTCATTTGCCTTGCAAAAAACAAGCCCTACTTTCTCGATACTGTCGGGAGTGCACTGATGCACTGACAGGCTCATTAGCACTGGAGTTTGGCAGCAGGGTGTTTTGCTGAAGTGGGAAATTATCATTATGAGGGTAAAAGATGTTACTTGATTGGATGGACTCCTGCAGCTGCATGGTCCTGTGACCCCCCAGAGCTCGTAGGGCCCAGCTTTACACTTGTTATATTGGTAGGAGGGAATGAGTAGCAGGGCAGGCACACGCTGCTCACACAAGGCAATCTGCAACGGTGGATGAATCTAATGGTATGAGACCTGAGAGGAGGAGTGGGAGGCAAAGAGAGACAGCAAAACCAGACATAACCTCGTTTTGTGATCACCAAACCCAACAGCATCCATGAAAAGAGGGAAGGTGCTGCTCAAACACTGCGCATTTGGGAAGTCTGAGCAGACAGATCAACTCATGAGCCTGCCATGCTGGAGAGATGCAAAGTGGTCCCAGCAAGAACCTGAGCTGGCTCGAGATGAAGGCTTTACAAAAAGAGCTGAGTTTGTTCTGCTCTCTGGGTTGGATGTGAGCCACGGGTGAACTTGAGGACATGTGGCCACATCAGCATCGTGCTGTGTCTCCTCTGGTACGCCCAGGTCCCCAGCCTGGTCACACTGGGAGCTGCCACACTCCCAGTTCAGGAATACCAGAGAGCTGGAGGGCTTGCATCTGTTTGCAAAAGACTTTAAAAATACCCCGTGCTCTAAACGGGCAGATCTAGAAATGTCTGCAGCATCTTGTACCTTAGCCAAGTGTCTTTAAGCCACTCAGCACGTAGGAAATCCCCCCAGGACCTTTCCCAACTCTGGGAAACCAACGTTTCTCAGTATTAGCAAGAAGTTTGTATTTTTGCACTTGTGTGAAGCGCTTTGCTGATCTTCCATCTGCCTCAATCAGGCTCTTTTTGTTCTCGGTGGTGATACATATATTCCTGTGAGTTTTCTTAGTTCAATAAGAATTATAGATTAAAAAATAAATGAATGTGTAAAGCAAATCTTAATGATGAATACATTCCTGTTTTTCTGCAATAATCCCGATTCACATTTGTGAAATGAAAACAAACTATTCAACAACTTTAACATTCTCCCGATCAATAAACTTCAGAAGACGGAAGGAACACTGAATTGAAACAAGGCTGTGCAAGCAACAAATTTTCTCTATTTTCTCTACAAGCATTCGTTTTTTGCTCTTTTGCAAAACCAGTTATCACGAGACAGCTGATACAAATAATGAAACCAACCCTCAGATAACTACAGGGAAAACGTACAGGAGAAATTTAAATAGGAAATACGCTGAATGAAATGTTTGATTTGGAATTTATGTTATCTTAATGCATTCAATACTGAAAATATCTCTGAACAGAATGTCAAAACCTGGGGCTAATGAAAACAGAAGCGGAAGAGGAAAACAGAATCTATTTTAGGACATGTGCAGTCTTAGGATGTATTCCAAAAAACAGGTGGTATTTCTTGATGCACTTCTAGCTCAAAAAACAACTCTGAAAGTCATTTGGACTTCCAGGTTCAGACAAGGGCACCCCACAATTGTGGTCCCTCCTCATGTGGGATGTCTCAGACTGTATTGTACATTCCAAAATTAACCAGCATGTGTGAGATGGTGGGTTCCCAATTCGGCAGGGGAACCCGACAGGCTGCAGCTGTGGTGGGAGGGGGTGGGGGACAGCAGCTACACCATGGATGGAGAGCACAGAAGGTCTCCTTCACTCTTTCCCTGACCTTTTGGCTTCTCTCCTGTGGTGTAGCACTGGACTGAGCACATCTTCTCTAGAGAAAAAGGACTATTTCAACAGCATTTGACCTACATCTCCATAAAGGGAGATGGGACGGGACAAATGTCTCTAAGTCATGAACTGAGCACCACGGAGCTGTATTTGAAGAGGCAATCTGCTCCCTATCTCCTATCTTTAATTTCGATTATGAAACCCAACCACAGAGAAAATAAAGAGAGGAACTTGGCATTAATTACTATCTTGTAACTTAATAAAATGCCCTCTGCAAAGGGCCCTGTGTGGCTGCAGCACTTTGCAGCACACGATGGAGTTGCAGCAGCCGCTTCCTTCCTGGCTCTCCCTGGGGCTGCCTGTCTGACCACAGCCTGCCCTAAACTGGCTGCAAATTGCTTCTCCCTCTCCACAGTCTGGACAGTGGCTGGTATCTCCTCTCCTTTTCCTGTGTACACACCTTTCCCCCCTGGCAGTGTTGACCGACAGCATCTCCTGTTCCCCGCGCTGAGGGCACCATCCCCAGGGACAGCTCCCGAGGGACCAGCTGGGGTAACCTACACCACTGCCTGTGTTCCACTCGGTTTGCTTTGCATTTAGCCTGTCTTTAAGCGAAATGTATCCTCCAGATACCTGTGTGCTGCAGTGAATGACACAAACATAGATCTGTGCACCAGAGTATTCAACAGAGCGATGTGGATATACACAGATAAAGTGCCTAACATCCTCTGGGTGCTGTATAAACTCTTGCACTGTACTCAGATGGTTGGTGATGATTTACCTGCAATAAAAGTAAATAACGTCGTGCTTCTATGTCCTTTGCATGGAGATACATCTTCATGTGCTTTATATTAAAATAAAGGCAATATATCCCCATATCCAGCCCCTAATACCACACAATTTAGGCAAATATACAGCGGCAGAGCGCACAGCTCTAACACACTCGAGGATTGAAGCTGGTATTGTTTGGTTTTAAGTGACAAAGCACTGACTGCCCAATCTGCCCCCCGGGGTGTGCGTGTTTTGTGGAACATATTTACATTATTTACATATTTACATATTTATAGCCCTATATCCTACACAAAGAGAGACTAGAAGCAGTTACTACAGACCAGAAACACTGAGAACACTCCTCTAAGTTACACTCAGGACCCCCAGACTGTACTCTGCCAATTTTGCATCAAACCCTGCTGGTGGTGATGAAGCTACAAGAGTAAGTTAAACAAGTGTAAACAGGAAAAGAAGGACTTTATGCTTTCAGTGTCTGAGAAAAGCATCACCTTTATTTTTCTGCTCTTCAGGGCTTGCTCTCAAGCACACTGACAATATTAAATGAATACACAAAGTGCCAAACTCAGAAATTTGCCCCAGCCCGTGCAGTGTATCACAGGATGAATACCCAGTGCAGATGTAACAGATATATATCTGATATAACTGCATTAAACTACACACCTGGCCTAACTCAGGTACGTAACCTGTTGAAAGAAAACCATTTCTCATCAAATAAGGCACATGGTATGTTAAATAAAATACCAAACCTAGTACATCACGTCAATATTAAATCAAATTTGCTGCATGTTGAACAGCTCTTCCGAGCAGCAGATTGAATTACCATGCACAGCTAGTGATGACAAGATTACTGTGCATTAGCCTTCATTAACTAATGTGCAGAGTTCATATATCACCTGAGTTAAAATTAATGGATGGCATGATGAAGGAGATCTATCAATAAAAGGCAAGACCTCCAGAATCTGCAACTTCCCAATGCATTTCCTTTGATTTTCCCAGAGACCATAAACTCCCAGATGTTATTTTGTCAAATGAGATGGTTTTGTTTCTAACCATGGATAAGAGACACGAGAGAAACGCTTGAAAGCAACCCTTATGGAAAATATTCCCAGTGGATTAATTAAGGTTTCTACAGGATAGGCAAAAAAATGCCTTACGGAACCTGGTGGGATAGAAGCAAAGGGAGATAATTTATACCTGTACATTCAGCTTTGTTTGTCAATTTTAAAATGAATTGCATCTCCTTGTAAAAAACTGCAAAGAGATTTTGCTAGGTTCACCATATCTCATTCCATCTGTACACGTTAAGGAGAAAGAAAAGCAAAACAAGAGAGATAGCTGCCCTCAGCATGTGTAAGCAGATAAGCACAGTCATAAACAAATGTCCCCCCGCAAATCACTCTGGAATCTGAGAATCAGCTCAGTTCTTTGTAGCTCAGACAATCCCAAAGCATCCTGAGGGCTGCTAATTCCCCTCACGTTGTCTGCAATCTCTGCTCTCCCATCTATGCAACTTCATTTCTCCATAAAGTTGGAGCTTTCATGAGTTTAAGGCACACAAACAATATTCTGGCACAGTTGTGCTCCCAAAGTCTTTGTTACAATTGCTTTATAATTGCCATTTTTCTAAGCTGGTTTGATATCCATTAGTTAGATTTAATGCATGTTAAAACAAAGAGCTAATGGGCACTTATCAGGGAGCCAACAAAAAATAAAAATAAAAACTCCTTTCACTTTGCCTTTTATCCCACATGTCACTGCAAAACCACATAATCCTCTCTGTCTTCTCCTATGACATAAACAGAAAATACTAAAACTTCACCCACTTTTTACCCATAATGCTCTTTCTCTATCCAGCTTTATCGTACAGTTTATGTTTTTAAATGGCTGGTAAATAGCTGCAGAATCATTAAAGGTTGGTTAACCTTCTCAGTCTAATTTTGACCTACAAGATACTTAATTTAATCATTCCCCCATAGAAAAGGACGGAATCATTATGAGCAGACGTGGTGATGGCCATATTACATTAGATCTTCATTAACCCAAGTTAATAATGGCTTTGTACTAATGGAAACTTCCCCTTACTCCTCATTTTTTCCCCTCAAATTGGAAAGCTCACTTAGTGAATCCTCTGCATCCGATGCTAGATAGAGAAGACAGTAAGAGTTGTCATGGGAAGATTAAATACTGAAGAACAGTGTAAAATTTACAGCATTTCCTAAAAACAAAATTTTCCAATCAGTAGAAAGGAAAACTGATATCAGTTTCCTTCCCCACCATGGATGGGAATCTCATGCCCCTACTCATGGCAGGCACACTTCACCCTTTAGGTGATTTCACCCATTGCAAGGAGGTCTCAAGGACAGAAAGACATGAGAAAAGCAAAGGCATCAAAACCAGGTTACAATGATAAGTATGATGGGATCCTGAAAAAGCCCTCAGAGTACAACTGAACTTTCTGTAGTGCTAAAGACTACAGCATTTAATCTAACAAACCTGCATCCTCAAGTCAAAAAAATTTAATGTATTCAGTGGGTGATGTGAAACGATTTCACACACTCATTGTTATGGGCTTCAAATGAAATTGGGTAGCTGACCCAGCAGCGGTGCTGAGTGGAGTCACGGAGGTGGACAGGAACATGGACAAGACATCGAGATGACAGAAGTGAGTGCAAGTACTGTAGATGTAATAAATTGCAAATATACTTAAATTAAACTGCATCTCATATGCTCTGGATAAAAAAAAACTAAATAGAAGCAGCACTTTCCTTCCAAATGATATTCCTTCCGTCATAACTGATAGCTACTGTCATTTCTCCTTCACCATAATTTTTGTAATCATTGGCGAATTTTGACCTTTCAAGCAGCTAACCTAATTCATAACGGATGCCACTTCCTAATTAGCAGAGACATTGGATTCTCAGCTTCAGACAGGGCAAGAGCCAGCCTAATGAGAATAAAGAGAGCGAGCAGGTCTGGAGAGACAACAGAGAGAGCTGAAGAGGCTGTTGTCACCCAGGACGGAAATAAGACCTCCTTACTGTTAAAAAGGGAATAAATACCTCCGGAGAGCCAACGAGCAGATGCACTGACTGCAGCACACACACATGGCCCTTGCCACATTTGAAGATCGCTCCCCTCCAGCAGCCTGCAGCCTACTGAGACCCCCTTATCCCAGAGAAACACCAGTCAAACATCAGGATGGGTAAAAGCGCATCCAGCCTCTGAGCAAATGGTTCTGGCTGCATAAATTCATGAGGTTCAGCTTGGCTGAGCTCCTGCACATGAACCCTCTCAATTTCCAAGGCTATTTCAAAGAAGGGGGAAAGCATGACTATTAGGAGAAGGTATCCTGAACATCCCCACTGAATGGTGTCAACAGCACAGCCGGGTTTCACGCTGAACTGGGGGCATGTGTGACTCCAGACACCACGCAGCCCCAGCTGCACAGAACCTGACACTGAACACATCCTCCACAAGGCTTCAATGCAATCCCTGAATCTTGACACTATAAGGTAATACAATATAATATAAAGTGATGTAATATAATATAAACATTATTATATATATCACACTATGCTATTTGTAGTTAAAAGGAGGCAGAGAGTAGGCTATTACAGTGTTCAGTTGTAACTCCCTCCTAGAGCCGTCTCAGACCATGATTTCCATATTTTTTTCCTTTACATCAACTTGGCCATGTTTTTTTAAGAGGGAAAACCCATCAGTCAGGGGATTTGAATTTTTTTCTCACTTACAGTCCTATAATTCACTTCCTTGCTCTTGGGACTGGATGCTCCTGAAAAGGAAATTAAGAGCACAGATTTCATAACCACTCACCTCGAAAGAAAATGGAAAGCACTACCACATGAGTCTGCAGAAAAACAATTTCTTATCTTAAAATTGTGCTCGGCTGAGCAAAAGAACTTGAAAAACAATATTGTGTATCCTAAGTCTGTGTGTAATGTGTGAGAGAATGGAATCAGGTTGGATGAAGCCATTTTTAATAGCATATAAAGTGCAAGGGTTAAGAGCAGCGCCTGCCCAGGGTGCAGAAGATGGCACTGCCATCGATGAATACATTCAGTCTTGGGATGGATCCAGAAGTAATGCATCCAACCTGTGAAGAGATCTGGAATGAATGGAAGAATCTGTTGAGTCCTACTCTAGCCCTCTGGAATATTTTACCTGTGCATGATCTCTCTGACACATTCAGCATTCACATTATTTTTAGCTTCTAATGCTACCCACCAGAACGTGTGGCAGCCCCATCCATGAACTTGTTCAGGTGCTCTCTTCAACTGGGACCTTCCTAAATGAAGAGTTCTAAAATGAACTTCCCTCCAAGATGGAAAAAACATATTGAATGTTTTGACTGTGAGCAGCACTATGGTGTTTTTGGAATGGGTTGCAGTGGCAGGAAGAGGGATTCACTCCGTGTCCTATTAATTTTTAAAAATGAATCATCTTCTCTTCAGATCTCGGGCCCTGCCACCCAGCAACACCTGCTCTGTTCCTTCACTGAACAAACAACCTGCAGCACACCAGGGATCTCTTCATGAATTGCACTGTCAGGTTGAAGAAGAGGAACAAGCCAGAACTGCAGAATCCAAATTCTCCCCATGAATATATATATGAATGCAACTATATGCCTTAAAAGATTAATTTCACAAGCCTTAAATTGCAGTTTAATTTGAAAACTAATTCAGCCTCATAATTGGCTTTCTGTTCAAATCACTGAGGCTAAAGATTTAAATTCTTAATATTCAGATGACTTTCGAGTTTCTGGCCCCATCTGTGCATTAGTCCATGGTGTTAATCTCTGAGGGAATCTCTGCTGGCATAGAAATAAAATAAACAAACTGGGACACCAGTAGAATAATCGGCTTTTAAAATCCTTGGGTTTTTTTATATACTGCTTATTTTTTATGAGATTTCTTTAACTCAATTTGCCACATATAGATTTGGCTCCCAGCTATTTCATTTTTCATGTGGCATGTTATCAACAATTATTCTATCAGAGTTCCATGGACTCAGGAGGAGATGGAGAAATTTAAAACTGCAACATTTCTCATGTAAGAAATACTAGTATTCCTTTATTTTGGAGGACTCTCTATACTCAGCACTCTTTCACACCACTCCCAGAGAGGGTGGTAGGAATAAACCATCCTACAGAACTCCAGGAGACTGAAGAGGCTGGAGTTTAAAAGAAGTCACTTGGACTTGTGCTATTGACTTGAAAGGGACCAAGATGTATCCAGAGAGTTAGTGAAGTGGAAAGGATGAATGGGAATGGAAAAGGCCAGTCTGACAGGAACAAATTGTTTTGGAGAGATGAGTTAATTTTTGACAATCTTTCTGTTAAAACAAAATAGATACAACCCAGAGCAAAGCACTCAAGTCGCTGCAGAGCATTTCACATTGACCTTTTCAGAACTGAACGCTTCAGTTAAGTAAGACATCCACATCCTTCCGTGAGGAAGGGTTTATGGTGGTTACAGCAAAACTAAGCTTCTGCAGAGATGGAAATGATCTTTCTCCATCACACTGGTGTTTCGTGATTAAATTCCCTTTTTTCTTTTATATTTAAGCGTTTTCATGCCATCTTATTGAGCAATTTCTTTTTGGAGACTGTAGAGTTTCTCCTGAAAGAGCCCTCCCCAAGGACACCGCTGGGATCCCGCACACCCGGCAGTACAAGTTCAGGGGCTGCGCTGAGGGGAAAATACCACTCCGACCCCAGTTCCTTCCTGCTGTGGGGAGCTGGTGTGATGCATCTCGGAGATGTGGGCTCGGAAAAGGCAGCAGAACCCTCCCAGGGCAGGCGGCGCTGGGCAGCCGAGCTCTGCCACCCGTCCCGCTTTGTCAGCGCTTGAAAGGCAGCGCGCAGCTCCGGGAGAGCTCTGCTGATTAAGGCTGCCAGAGGGAGCAGGGGAATTTCAGCTCCAGCTTGCAGCTGCATTTTTAAAACTTGGCTGTGTTCTTCACATAGAGGCAAGGTTCAAAGAGGCAGAACATTATTCAACATGAGTAAAACATGGTCTTTTAAGATACACTTTCAAACAGTGGCGCGTTAAATCAAAACAACTTGTGAAGGGGGAGAGTGAGGAAGAAAGATGGTCCTGTGGAAAAGGAAATCCTGCATCCCTACTCCCGTTCTGCATTTTTGGAAGGGCCTGCATTCACACATTTCAATTGCCCAGCTACTTGACCTGAGGCTAGATAAGCTAGAAATGCATTAAACTGTTTTTCCAGAGAGTATCAGAAAAGGAAAGATGCAATTCAGTTTAAGAGCCAGCACATCTGAGGGTGTCCAGGGGCCAGTTCTCACTACAGAGAACTTCACCAAGAGTGAGCTCCTGATTTCAAGAACACTATGCTACGGCTGAAGACACTATTTCAATTAAGTTATTATAATCTTAACCAGCAACAACAACCTATTGTAATTAATAATACTTGATGATTTCTTTTCTATTCCTGTCAAGGGTTGCTTCAAGGTGACTCACAGAGAGCACGCTCCTTGGGAACCCAGGCTGAGTGCTCTGCAGGCTGGGAAGCCCCTCCACTTAAACCCCATCAGACTGTCTAATGAGTCTCTTCACATTGCTGCCAATTTTTCCAGCTCTTGGACAATTCTGTGTATCTGTATTCCAGGCTAAAGCAAACTTGCTTCTGCGGGAGGCTGAGTGCCCAGCAGTGTCACACCGTGCCGCAGGCTGGAGCACGCCTCCTCCTGCACTCCCGTTTCCTTGGTTCACTCTACTCTCTTTTGGCTTGTTCGCTATTGAGTCAGTAGGTCACATCTTACTTGGCCACCCTCCATGCCCTCCCCTGGCCTGGCACAAACTGCAGCTCCCTGCCAGGCTCAGAGATGAGGCCCCACACTCTGTTCCAGGTCACCACATCCCGGCCCCAAGCGGGGACCAGGCTGTGCTCGGCGGCGCAGGATCCTGCGGAGGGACAGCCCTGCCTGCTGCGCACACACAGCCCTGCCTTTGCTCCACCCCGGACCCCAGAGTGCTGGGACAGCACCACAGGGTCCTTTCCTGCTCACTGGAACGGGATCTGCTCTATTGATCCTGCTGAAGCCTTACCAGGGCTTTCCCCGCAGCTCAAGGTCACGGTGCCCTGCTCAGCCTCTGCTCAACAGCACATTTTTGATGGTCTTGCTCTGCAAAATTTCCATGGGTAGAGCTCGAGCTCCATATGTCCTTTTTTATCTGGGTTTTTTTGTTAAATCTGGGCAAAATTCCGACTGACTTCAAACAGCCATTGGCTGCTCATTCTAGCTGCCCTCAGAGTCAGCATTTATTTGGGATACTCTAATACTTTTCTCATTAGAGGTGTGCAAAATTATTAAGAACATTGCAGATACTGTCGTAATCAAGTAATCCTGCATTTTTAATCACAGCCATTATAAATGGGCATATGGAAGATGTGAGAAATAACAATTGCACAGGATATCCAGGGAAGCATTTCCAGTCCTCAGGCATAGTTCAGCAGCACTGAGCAGAGAAAAATGAATGCTGAACTCCTGTAACATATAACAAGATTTTTTGGTTTGCTTGAAGCATGGATATTCACACACATGCAGATATATTTTTATAGATGCATATACATTTCTAACTTACTGTTGAATCAGTACTGAACACATTTTGCTGTTACCTCAAAGAATATGCAGTGTCTTTCATTTGTCAACCGCTGCCAGATATAATCATGAATTCTGGTCACATATTTCTTCTCTTGAAATGGCTGGTGTGGTACCTCCTTAGTTGTTATAATATTCTGAGGCATCTTGAACTATAAAAAAGTTTCTAAATCTTTGCAAGATCTACCCTTAGCTAAATACATTGTCTACGCTTGTCTCTGCACAAAAGAGGGACACACAGCTCTGAGGCAAAGGAGGAGAACACAGATATTCCCTTTAACTCCATGACCTCTCTATCGCTTTCTCAAAGGCACAAGATCATGTTTCTTGCCAAGCACACGGAATGAGGGCCTCCGATACCCAAATTCCTAGGAGGCTCTACAGAAGCAAGGAAGAGAAATTCAATACTAATATAAACCTTTAAAAGAATACCGATTAAACAGGAAAGGGAGAAAAAACCCCCGACAAATACATCAAAGACAAATGTAATTGCTTTTGAATAAAAACAGATTGCTTTCTACCTTCCTGCCTTAAAGGCAAGCACTCCAGCCTGGGATAGAGAATACCAAAAATCACTGCTAGAAGCAGAGGCACAAGTATTTTGTAGGCAAAATTATCCTGTTCTGATTTAATAGCTCAAAGGCTTATCTGGATTTCAGACAAGAAGAGGATGCAATTTACTGCTTCTTTGACAGATGAACAGAGCTAGTTAAAACATTTGGGAACACTTTGAATATTGATCTGTCCTCGAATAAGATGTAAGAAATTTGATTTGCTATGGAAATGTTGTATCAATCTTCAAACCTTGATATGCCCCAAAGTGGCCTTCAAATGAAAGCTAGAAAAATTCTCTGGGAAGATGTCATTAGAGCCGTCAGCTCAGGGACTTTTCACGTTCCCTCCTCCAAGCAGGACCAGGATCAGAACTTTGAAGCTGGGACATCACCACCCAAAGGAATCAGGAAGGAAGCTGCACCTATTCTTTGCTCAGAAATAATGTCACGTTCTGTCCCCAGCACGTGTCCCCCACAGCTGCCCGTCCCTCACAGTGCTGGAAGACAATCAATCATGACTGTGAATCACCTTGTTAAAAACAGTGCCCACCGGAGACTTCTCTGTCACACCTCCGGCAGTGGAGCCGTCGTGATAAATGTTTGCTGACACAAACCAAAGTCACGGGGTATTTAACCCCTCAGCTGGCAAACAAATGAGGAGGGAATCAAGGAAAAATCTCCCCCTGATTTCAGAAGACTTCCAGTTGTACTGGTGATACAGAACAATTCATGTTCAAAGAATGGAAAGACTCATTTTAGTTACGCTCAGCAATGAGCTAAACCAACCCTGCTCCCATATTGCAAACTGCAGGGTTACACCACACTTAAATAACAAATCAACAATAGAGTTAGAAACAGAACATTAAAGACCTTTACAGCTCTGTTTTTTCCAAGCATATAAATGTGCTCATGTAAAAATCATCACTTTTCCCCATACTGCCTACATCCTCACTAATTTTTCACCCACAAATTTTCTGAAATTCTACTTCAGGTTTTTCCCCATTTTACCCTCTGTTAGAAAAGTCTGTGGGGACAGAGGATGAGCCTGCGATTTCAATGGGAATATTCCCACTTCTCTAAGTTTGCATCAGGTCCCAAGTACAAAAGTGTTTTCTTGAGACAGAGCCTTTGGAGTCTGACTGGATGCCAGATATTGAGTTGGCAAATGACTGAATTAAATATCAAGGAGGAGGATATTGAGCATTTGAGACACAGGGTCAGTGAAAGGCCACTGCCAGGCTGGCTTTCAGTGCTCTGTAATTCGAATAACAGCCCTGTGCGTGTGCAAGGAGTATATGAGAATGGTGCTACAGAGCATTACTCTGCAAAACTGCTGCTTTTACAAATTCCACAGCCAGGAAGGGACCACCAGGATCCAGGTTCCCTCCAGCCCAAGTCTGCACTTTCTCTTCATCCAGAAAAGGAGACACCAGATTGTTCTCACCTCCATCAGTCTTCCAGTAAGAGCAGCAAGAGCAAACCTCTCCCTCACCCCCTGTGTTCCCAGCAGAGGCCAAGCCACCACAGCAGATGAATGGCTGAAAACCTGTGAAACTTGGAGACTTTTTTTTTCAACTGTACCTGGTTTAGAGCCTTCATCAACAGACCCATTATAGACTTGGTTGATGAACTCTGGCCTGTTGTCGTTCATATCAATCACATAGATGTAGAGGTCAATAGGATTCTCCACCTTGTTTCCATTCATATCCACCGCGTGAGCCCGGAGCTGGGAATAAGCACAATGAAAGCACAATATCAGCAATTGGATTTGTTGCAGAATGAGAGACTGTTTTGCAAGGATTTACTTTACATCATAAATACGTTCTCAAAATTGAATGGAGCCAGTATCTAATTCCAGCAGAAAGCACTAACATGGTTTCCATCTACACTCGGCTCACAGACAGTTTTTCAGAGCTTAATATAATAATTTAATATTTTAAAACAGTGATTGTCAGTGGAAACACTTTAACTGTGGTGTAGTGATGCTATCCTCCTTCACAGCTCACAGACCACTCTATTTTAATTTTTAAGATATATCGAACCTTGTCTGACAATCTGAAAAGCAAATTTTGCTTAGTTCCAAATAAAGTGAGGAAATGATTTTGAGTGAGAAGTTTCTTATGGGAATCTGCAGCCTTTCACACCCATAATAAGAGGGATTAATAAATGAAGAGATTTCAGGATGACATTAGCAATGTTTATTCTTTGTTTAATCATGGTCTCCAGGAACAGCAACAGGTACCAACCCCATTGCTCTGCACACTAAAAGACATTTAAAAAGTCCCTTTCCTTCAAATAATGGGAGCCCCCATGGCACTAAGAATGAATTTTCCTCAGGCTTGAATAAAATACCCAGTGCTGAGGCATTTCAATAACCAGAGCCATAGGGCTAAGTCCTCAGTTAAACTGGAACTACAGCTTTATCTTATTAGCAATAACCATCAGTAATAATGCCCATAAACAAGAGCATCTGTTTTCTGAACAAAAGAGACAGATACAGCATGTCAAAATGAGTAATTAATAAAACAAAGCAATCAACAATAGTCTGGAACAATCAGTAACCAGGTGAAAAAAATGGATAGCTTTCTCATTAAAGGGAACAGATGGCTACTCTAAATGGCGTGTGGCTGAACGCTGCCGGTGCCGGCTCCGGGAGAACTCCGACAGCGAGGGAAGAGCTGCACGGCCCCCAACCATGGCTGCCAGTGGGGAGGCATTGGCTGGCTGTGAGTGCTGCAGATTTTTGGCCATTACCTCTCTCCATTTCAGCCCCTGTGAGCACTGCTGAATCTCCACCCTGCCACAAGAGCTGGGGACAGCACTCGGGATGGCCGTGTGACATCCCACAGGGCTGGTGGGCTGAGGAACGAAGGCTTCAGAGGACTTCAGCTCCACAGAGTCACAGAATCACACAATGGGCTGGGCTGCAAAGGACATTAAAGCTCATCTAGCTCCAACCCTCTGTCACAGGCAGGGAATCTTCCACCGGATCAGGTTGCTCCAAGCTCCATCCAACCTGTCCTTGAACACTCGCAGGGATGGGGCAGCCACAGCTTCCCTGGGCAACCTGTGCCAGGGCTGGCTGGGAGAGTGGGGCTGAAGGACAGGGGACACACCAGCTCGTGCCATCCAGAGGGATGGAGGGCTCTGGTTCCTCCCAGCAGTTCCCTACACCATTGGGCTGCTGCTGGGAGTCAGAGCTGACATGCCAGGGAGGTCTCCAGCTCCTCTGATGCATGACAAATAAATGTGCTAATTGCATTAGCACTGGTTCCTGTCTTTCACTCTCGCTGTGCCGGTGATTGATGCAACTTTCCCCTTCATGTATGGTGCTCAGAAGTCCAGAGCTTAACAAAAGGAACTGCACACCATTAAGATGGGCTGGATTAACATTTAATCAAGCAAAGAGAACAAACTGCCATGTGAAATGAGCTGGGAGAAAAACATTTTTTTTTTTTAAAGGAAGTTAAGCAGCACGTTTTCTTTAAAGCCTGAAAAAGCTCAGCTTTGCTTTCAATACAGGATGTACCATTTGTATTTCATGACTTGCAATGCTCTTAATATCTGCATTTCTTTCCTGCATAGGAACTGCTTTGGCTCCCACCTGTTGAGCTACCCTTCATCATGTCAGATGGAGCAATTCAATAACTTTACAGTCAGAGGTCAGACTGTCTTTGAAAAAAAGTAATTCGGAGCTAAAATTAAAGTTATTATCTTCAAACTGAAGCAGCACTGGGCTCTCTCTTACAGCATTTCCAGCAGCGGAAATGGTTCCATTCAGAGATAAAGCAGAGAGCAAAGCTGGTATCTCCCCCCTCAGATCTGACTCTCCCCCTGCAAATTTTTAATTACATTTGATAGCTTTTGTTTGAAATCTCCAGGAGTAAGGGATTTCTCAGCAATGCACATCTATCTGCTTGTTGCACTCACTGAGCACATGTACCCATCAGCGCGTTACTGCCTGCACTCAAGGCAAAAAAAATTCAATAAGCAAGACTGCAGGAATCTCTTCAAACCTGTGGTGACATGCTCAAGTGTCACCTCTGTCCTGAGCCCAGCACCAGCACTACGCTGAGCTATGGGAGGCAGGGCAGTGCTGGGCACGCTGGTGTGGTCACTGGTGTCCTGACTCACAGAATCTGGGGTTCCAGGAGGATGGCACTCTCTCTCCTGCTCCTTTTTTTGGCCTGGCTACAGTGAACATTTCTACTTTTTTCCTTTTGTGCTCGTTTGCATTAATTTGAACAACTCTCATGTGCCAACACCTCCGTATCTCCCACAACATGTTGCTTCTCTGTGGTCAGTGCCAGCCGTGGCAGAGGCAGAAGGGAGTCCTGAGCCAGAGGGTTGAATTTCAACTCAGCTCAATGGGAGCTCTCTTTGGTAAAAAACATTGTTTGTTAAGAGACAATTCCTCATTAGAGACCATCCTCAGCAGAGAGAGCCAAGGAAGGAAGGACTCCAGGGGGGCAATCTGTCTGCTGGGAAACTAGCTGGATCTCCAAGGCAGATCTATACTGCATTTCCCTTCCTCAATTCATCTTCTCCCTCGTTCTCTTGTCCTACTTTTGGTATTCACGAGGCATCCTCAAGCTGGACAACACACTTTGTTCTGGAGTCATTCTTCAGCCACTGAGATGGGGCTCATTTCTGCGAGGCACTGTCTGAGTCCTCGTGGTGCTCCGTGGCTCAGGCTGCCATCTGATCCCACCTGTGACCAAGCCACCTCTGCCACCTCTGTTTTGGTGGTAGAGTGATGGAGGGGATGAAAAGCAGATGCATGGGAGTGCTGTGTAGCACTGGGCAAGGAACAAAAGGTGATGGTTGAGCTCCATCAGACACACATTTTGAGCTGGAAAACACACCAGTGAAAGGTCAGTGAGCATCACCTGGGCCACAGGACACGTGCCAGACATGGGGCACGTAAAAGGATTCATATGAGAGCTGGTGGGTGGCTGAAGAGACAGTTAAGAAACATTTATAAAGTTAGTTTGAAATATTTACATTTTGCCCAAGAGGGAGAACATGACAGGAGTGAAGAAGGAATAAAATCAAATAAAGTACCTTGCAAAGGATTCTGAAAAATTAATACATGTAGCCAACTAATCTCTGGCTGATGCATCACTCTGCTGTACCAGCCAAGGAGCTGGCTTGATATTCTTTAGCAAATACTGTTTAAAAGTGTGACAATTATTGCTATCATATTCAGCAGCAGCTACCATAGGTCTCTGAGGTTTTCCTACTGACAGTTTCCAGTGTAAATGTAGCTGTTGGCATGCAAATGATTTGGTATCATGATTATTGATTACACTGGAGGCTGGTGGTATCTGAAGGTAGTTAGTCAAAGTCAACACAGTGAATTGTGTTAAATATGAATATTACTTAGGCACTAATACTACTAATACAAATATACATTATCAATCAGTGACAGAGCCTTTAAGCAATAAGCATACAATGTCATGCCTAATTTGTGTGCTCTTAATTGTGATTAAAAGTTCAATTTAGAGCATTGTGACACAAATGGCTGGCATTACTCAACATGGTTCAAAATACTGGAATTAGCTCTTGTATCCCTTAATTTGCAGTAAAATTGTTTTGTTCCTTTGCATTTAAAACAACTCTTCATCAGTCTATAACCCACCTGTTCTGCTCCAGCCATTTCTGAGGGAGTATTTCATCAGCCTGATGCTGGCAGTGCACACATGTGTCTGGAACTGGATTAGGACTTGCTTCAAAGTTTCCCTATAATGCATATTACTTGAGTATCATAAGCAATGATTACTTACTGACATGTTTATGCTGATGTCTTTTGAAAACAGAGCTTGAAAAACGTCTTGGTAAACTAACCTACCAATTTTCTATCCCTTGTACTTGCCAGGCCTAACTGTAGCTTAATATGAAACCAGTGTCTGGATCAGAAAAGACATTCAGAGCCACTAATTCTGTCAGCAGCACAAACGGGACTTGGGGAGCGCCGTTAAATAAGGCCAAGAGAACTCATGCATATTAAATATTACTACCTGCTGAAACTTATTTGGCATGCAGTGAACATCTGAAGGGCTGACTGCAAGGGGAGATGCAGCACATGCCTGCTGAAGTGAGACGGCAGAGGGATGTGGGGAATGTGCCCCAGGGCTCTGTGTCCCATGGCTGTGTGTCCCACGGCTGTGTGTCCCATGGCTGTCTGTCCCGTGCCGGTCTTTCCCATGGTTGTCTGTCCCACGGCTGGGTGTGTCCCACAGCTGTGTGTGTCCCACGGCTGTGTGTCCCATGGCTGTCTGTCCCGTGCCGGTCTTTCCCATGGTTGTCTGTCCCACGGCTGTGTGTGTCCCATGGTTGTGTGTCTCATGGCTGTGTGTCCCATGGCTGTGTGTGTCCGACAGCTGTGTGTGTCCCACGGCTGTGTGTGTCCCATGGTTGTGTGTCTCATGGCTGTGTGTCCCATGGCTGTGTGCCCCATGGCTGTATGTCCCATAGCTGTGTGTCCCATGGCTGTGTGACCCATGGCTGTGTGTCCCACGGCTGTGTGTGTCCCATAGCTGTGTGTGTCCCATGGCTGTGTGTCCCACAGCTGTGTGCCCCATGGCTGTGTGTGACCCAAGGCTGTGTGTCCCATGGCTGTGTCCCTCATGGCTGTGTGTCCCATAGCTGTGTGCCCATGGCTGTGGGTGTCCCATGGCTGTGTGCCCCATGGTTGTGTGTCCCATGGCTGTGTCCCATGGCTGTGTGTCCCACAGCTGTGTGCCCCATGGCACTAACAATCCCAGGGCTGGCTCCCAGGACATCACTCAATGCCACCTGTGCAGTTCCACACCACAACGTGGTGTTGGTTAAGTGGTTGCAGAGCCCATTTCGCTTTTCTCTGCTCGTATTTTCAGCTGACTCTGCGTCTGGGATATCTGTGAGGTCCCTGGAGAGTTTGTGCTCTGGTTTGGAGTGCAGACAGAAACAGATGAGGCCAAAATACAGCTGAACTTGCGATCACTGGGAGTGCCAGCACACACAGCACCTGGGCAGGGGCTGTGAGTCCCAGAGGCGCAGATATCTCTGCATACCTCAAGCTCAGCATGATCCTCCCTAAAAGTTCAAGAATGATCACAAAAACAGGGGAAATTCTGCTGCAGAACTCCTGATCTAATTAGAAAAAAATCTGTTTCACCTTAGGGAATGAGGCAGGTTTCATCAGACAAATGGCTTGCTGAATGGAGGGAAAGTTAAAACACTAGTATTTTAAAAATGGTAGTCCTGAAGCAATACAGATAATTATGCATAAGAAAATATGTGTTGAAAATGTGGGAGTTAATGAAACAGAACTCTTGATATGTAGCCTCACAAACACTTGCAAATTATTGTTCTTTCTTTTATAATTAGTTTTTAGATTACCTGGGAACAAAAGCAGCAAGAACAACACTCGACAGTGACAGAGATGCTGAAAAGACTTGGTTCTGTTTGGGGCTGCAGAAAACCTGAAGCTGTGCAGGAGCAGCAGGGCTGCATCAGACACAGAGTCCATGTCCTGCTGGGTCAGAGGGCCCAGTGCTGCCTTGCAGCTCCAATGACATTCTCTACCCCAGCTGAAGAGCAAAGCTACTAATCCAAGCGAAAGGAAACTACAGCAGATGTCAAACCAGTTTAAAGGTGGCCAAACCCTCCAGTTCAGATCCAAGCCTACACCTCAGTCACTGCTCTTCCAGCACTCACTTCAAACCTGGCTCCATGTTGCCCTTCCTATCAGTTACAGACTGGGCTCTATGAAGTGGCATAAATCCATTGACTTCTTCAAACCCTCCACCAGCCAAGACTTTGGACTTTATCTTCTGTCTGGAAACTGGCCAATTAATTTTTTTTCAGTTTCCATCATTGTTCATTCCTACTGTAAGTTTCTGCTCCAGTGTTTGGGTCATTGCTTTGTGCATGGTGTATTTATAAATGCTTTGTAAAGGGTTAGTAAATGAACAACTGATGGTTCAAGAAACCATCAATCCATTGCTACTGAGGCTGAAGGATCTAAAGGTCATTTTCAGCCACAACTTAAAATATTCTCCATCATCTTCTACTGTTCTGCTAACAAAGATTTTTCTGTTATTCACTATTCCTGTCTGTAAGGTCTCATAACATACTTATCAGTTATTCTCTCTGTAAAATACATCTTCCTGTAACCTTCAGAGTATGAATATGCTTATTTACATATGGATGCCACTAGTTCAAGCTTTCTGTGAGGAACAGAAAGGGCTAGAAATCCTGTGGTATGTATAAGGCAGACTCATCCCATCACCTTTGACAAGGCAGGAATTCAATTTACTGAATTCACCGTGACTGGTAGGTTCAGTTCATTTTTAAGGGGCACAGGGTTTGTTATGATGGAGGGCAAAGTCTGTTTCATCTCATGTTTTTGACTGAGAGTGTCTGATCGCAGACATCACAGCGGCTCCATCAAAAGTCTTAACTTTTTTATTATTGACTAGACTCTTATAATAACCTGGCACCGCTGAAACAATATCAACAACACTGAGATGACACACACTTTATCTCAAATACTTCTTCTCCAAAACAACCTCTCTTCATATTTTCCTAGGCACAACAAACAAAATAATTGTTCTTGTTCACCGAGGATAAAATAATTTTTCTTCAGATCTCCTTTTACCCAGGGGAAATCTCTTTTTCCACCCAACTAAAGAGGTAATCTATTTTCTTTATCCTTCCACCCCAGCCCAGAAGCTGTGTCAACATGGTTAACTGGATACCTGATAAAGCTGACAGAATGTGCATCTCCGACGGCGCAGTTTGGGATGCGGTGTCAGTGGAAGTGACCCGTGCGCTCCGCTGACGTTAGAGCATCCCTGGGAAGGGCTATTACCACGCCAGGAGAGGGGGCCAAGGCTGATAGCAATCCATGAAACAACCTTTCACAACCACTCCAGGAGACAACTAAAGCGCAGATGCAGAAAATGTTTGAAATTTTGTAGGGCTGTCATGCGAGGGGCAGCCTATTCTTTTAGCAATTTGTGGGACTGGGTCTGCTGTGCAATTTCATTGTGCAATGGAGAGGCTGGGATTTATATCAAAACACAGCAACCAATTACACTGTGAGCATTCCGAAGGTAGAGCATTTTATGAACTAGGATAGCATGAGGCACCATCACTTTTGAGTGTAATTAATCTTAATTAATTCCCTGATATTTAATATTAGCCTATCTGCGTATTTAAAAACCTGTCTGACACACCCCCATCATACTGCCTGATCATCTCCTGGTGAATTAAAGTGAAAAATGACTATAGCAATTATTGCATGTTTAGATGCAGTAATGATTCTTAAATTAGTAATTTCCCAAGACATGCTAATGTAGTGACTGGCTTCTCATGGTTTTGGGTGGTTCAGTCTACACATAAATTTGCATGGATTTAACAAGCAGTGTGAAGTTCCACCATTTTAAACAAATGACTCCAACTTTGTGTCTGAAAAAGACATCAGTTTATCTCCACTTTTATAGAATGGCAGAATTGTTTAGGTTGGAAAAGCCCTCTCAGATCAAGTCCAACTGTTCCCCCAGTACTGCCAAGCCCATCACTCAACCGTGTCCCCAAGTGCCACATCTACATGGTTTTTAACTCTCTCCAGGGATGGTGACTTTACCACTGCACTGGGCAGCCTGTGACAGGGCTGGACAACCCTTTTGGTGATGAAATTTTTCCTGATCTCCCACCTAGACCTCTCCTGGCACAACTTGAGGCCATTTCCTCTTGTTCTGTCACTTGTTACCTGGCAGAAGAGACCAACCCCCAGGTGGCTACAACCTCCTTCCAGGTAGTCATAGAGAGTGATGAGGTCTCCCCTGAGCCTCCTTTTCTCCAGTCTGAGCCCCCCCAGCTCCTTCAGCTGCTCCTCATCAAACTCACTCTCTCAACCCTTCCCCAGCTCTGCTACCCTTCCCTAGACATGCTCAATGTTCTTCTTGTGGTCAGGGGGCCAAAACTGACCCCAGGATTTGAGGTGTGGCCACAACAGTGCCCAGCACAGGGGGACAATCACTGCCCTGGTCCTGCTGGCCACACTACTGCTGATACAGGCCAGGTGCCATTGTCCTTCTTGGCCACCTGGGCACACGCTGGCTCACGTTCAGCTGCCACCAACCAGCACTTTGCACTGGTTTGGCTGATTTAGCGCGTCCCTTCTTGAACCCAACAATTCTGCTCTGAGCTTGTGAGCCCAGCTAAAAGTCAGGATGTTTGACACTCACATGGTAGGAAGCTCTTTCTTCCCTGTCCATCGGGCGTGTCACGTACATCCTGCCAGACACGGGGTCAATGTTGAAGACCTCCATGGGCGGCTGGTCGGCTCCCACTCCGGTGATGCTGTATCTGATATGGATCTCTTTGTCCTTATCGGAACGGATCTGGGGGAAATAACAGAGACAAGAATCCATAAGTTCTGGACAAAAGCCATACGGATGTTTAAGCACCTTTAAAGATCCGAGCCTGAAGGCTGCAGAGATGTAATACCACTGTCAATCCTGACAAGGGAGCTGAACGCCAAAGATTTGGTGAAAAGCCATGAAAAGTATATTCCACACAGTTTCAGCTATTATGCTCAAAATTAATTCATGAGAAATCATTGAAATTGTGACTTTTTGACTGAGATGTGAAAGAGCCTAAAATGCTCAAAACTCACTGTTTACACATTACTGAAACCCCAGTCTCCTTAAAGTTCCCAGATTTTTCAGCCATACCCAGAGTCTCCCAGCCATTAATTACTTCTGAAAACGCTGTCTGCAAGCTCCCACATCGTACTCTCAAACCTGGTGACTGTGCACACAAATACTCCCAAGAAATTCAAAGAACGGGGCTGTTTGCTCCTCTTTGTCCGACCCTGCTGGCTTGACAAGGCCAGGCTGGGAATGCCCAGTGGGATGTTACCATTTCATGTGATTATCTGTTGAAGAAAAGCATGTTTTGGACACTGTTTCTGAAAGCCCTTCCCTCCTGCACCTTGAGAACAACACTGCAAGCCGAGTACAGCACAGCGAGTTCCATGAACCTTGGATACAGAGCCGAGGAAAAAAAGGAAGGGAGGTTAATATGTTGTCCTAGCAACCCTGACTATCTCTTTAAACACAAATTTAATTTTCTGATCAAATGCCGAAAGAAGTTCTTGCAACAGCATGACTATTCCCGAAAGAAAGTGCAAGGTACAAATAAATTACCACCCCCCGCACCATCACAAAGTGTCTTGGCACTGTAAAAAGCGATGTGCATAAATTTTTCCCTAACAGGTCTATGAATACAGCGAAGTGGTGGGAAGATAATAGAGCCCTCATAGCTGAGTGCACATGGGCATCTCTGCTACGGCACCTGCACCCTTGGAGGGGCCTGAGCGAACTTAGTGGGGTCCTGTGTCCCCCAAACAGCCCCAATCTGGGGAGAGAAGGTCATTTCCCAAGGGAAGAGGAGGCTTTGCTTGAGAGGGAAAGGAGTTGAGATGGGGCTGTGGGCTGCTCCACACCCCTCCCATATGTGACCTACTGCTATTCCTTCCTCTCCTGACACAGGAGGCTGACAAGACACTGAACGTGTCGGTGCAGGGCAATATCAGATCCCTGGCCCCCAGAATCGCCTCTGATAGCTTTGTCCAGATCATTACCAAGTTTGTGCACTGTTTTCTTTGTGCTTCCCCCACCAAACTGTCTGCTCCTGCTAATGGCTAATCATGTCAGTTATTACAGACACCGCCAGGATTGATCCGCGCGGCACCTGCGCCGCTGGAGCTGCAGGTCAGGGAATAGAGACAATTCCATTTGTCTTCTCTCCAAAGCATTCATTCCTTGTTATACTGTTAGTATTGAGGAAAACTGATTGGACTTACACTGGTATAGTCACTTAAAAGGGGGCCTGGGGACGCTGAAAGTGCCCTCACGCTGCACAGGATGATTTTACCAGGTTTATGTGGGGCCAGTGGGTATTTGGAAGAGAGACCCAAGAAGACAGCCACGAATCCAACTTTCATTAGCAAATGTGTGGGTGAGGAAGGGTATACCAAAATCAAGCTTTGCTTGCACAGCTGTGGTTTCAGTGACAGCAGCTGACCCACCAGCTCAACAGCTGAAGACCACAGCCCCCCTTTCCAGAAGGTCAGCTCTGCCCTGCCAGAGGGAAGGGCTGGAAATCAAACTGGTGGCAATGTCTGTGCAAAAGCACAGCTCAAGTCAGGGAGTTCAAGCTCCAACCCATTACACCCACATCTGTAGCAAGGCTTTAGGTAAGTGAAAAGAGGAAGACACTGCTGGACCTCCAGCTTTGAGTCAGGGTGGGGTTCCCACCTGATAAATTAAAGACACACAGTTGTGAGTCTTTACCAATGTGTGTCTGCACAGCTCCAAACAATCTGTAATGTAAATTTTTCCTTAAGAAAGGTGGAGAAGCCCCACAACAACCCAACCAAGGCATCTGCACTTCTCCCCAGCCCCAGCGTGGCTCAAATACGACTGTGCTTGAGCACAAACACCAAAGAGCTGAGCAGTCACTCCAGGGAACCAAAATGGGAGCAGTTTTAACCCAAATCACAGAAGGAGAGAGCTTGTTAGTGGACATTTTTCTGCTCTATTTCCTGTTGCATATAGTACCCAGATGCCATTGTGATAGAAGCATTAGAAATGCATAGAGAGAGACAGAAACAGGGAAAAGGAGCCTGGATTTAAATATTCAGTGCTAAAGGCACTATATTTTATTTTTGGGAAACGCAGATAAACAGAAGCTCTCGAAGAAAGCTATGTACAGTTTAATAAAGTGCATGCTATAGGATGTCCTTGCAGCACTTTTATTAGCATTAATAGGGTCTAAGCTGTCTGTATGTAAATCCTTGCAGATCTAGGAGATGAAATATATCATAAGACCCACACGACTCACCCAATTATACTGAGAGAAATCCATGAGCTAATTATACTGCATTGAGCAAAACAAAGATGGGGGAAATATATTGCAAATATTCAGCAATGACTCGTTGTTTGCTGTTAATTGCAATCATAGCACAAGGGTTTGCCTGCTACCTGTACTTAAATCCATTTCCAGTAAAAATACAAGGGTGTGAAGTGTTCAGAAAAAAATCATGCAAGAAGTAGCACTTGTCACAGAAAGTTGCAAAGACCACTGACAATGAAGCACAGTACAGTTTACTACCAGGGAGATATTTATCACACACATGTTTTTTATATTGGAACATATAATTTTAGCACTCTTAATGAGATTTAAAAAAAAAAAAAAAGATTTTTCAGTAACCCTGTAACATTTTGACCAAAGGTTTCATTTGCCTAATTCCCAGGGTGCAATTTAGTAAATCTTGTTGAGAAGTTAAGAACATTATCTGAACACAATGCAAGGTTTACTTCTTTTGTTGAAACTGTTCCTGGAGCAGTTTATCATAGTAATAATAATAATAATAATAACAATAATAATAATAAACCCCTCTCTATTCCCAAGGAGCTCACTAGATCAGGAGTAAAAATTACTGGTTGGGGGAATTTACTGATTCAGAAGGGAGTTATACTTTTTCCTTCATTTAGTCTGGGAAGTGAGAAGATGGTAACAGATCCATATGATAATCTTCTGACTGGAGAACATACACATGAATTTTCCTTTCATTTATCTCTCCTTTTATAATGCAGTCAAGAGGTATGCAGGGCTCTGGGTTACAGAACAGATGGCAGAGGGATGGTTTTCCTTAGCTGCATTTATACATTTTTTACTCGGAGAACCCTTGGAGCTTTGAGCTTCTCCAGTGCCTGGCATGATACAACTCTGCATATGATGATGTGAGCAGGATGAATGATGATGGCTGATGACTTTCATAAAAGGAATTTGCTTGCAAAGCAGCTTTTATGCTCTAAAAAACCCCTCTGGGATGGAGCTTGGAGTGGATTGATACACTGGTGAGGGAAAATGTCCCAGATCAAAAGGCAATTTATGTTGGAAGATGCAATCCCTTGTTCCTATCCTACCTCATGAACACAGGTAGCATTTTCCATGCAGGAACCCTCACCAACTCTGACAGATACAAATGGACCATCTGGAAACTGTGGGATCAGCCACCAAAGCCCCAGAGGGGACCTGCAGCAGAGCCAGGCACTGCACTGGCGTTGCCATCCCTCTGCTTGGCTGTGGCCAGCAAGGACAGGGTGGCCTTGCAGCCCAGCAGTGAGTGGTTGGAGCTCAAACCATTGAGGCATCATCCAAAACACAGCAATGTTTGCAACTCAGAACCAGAACATCAGGACTCTCACTCAGCCCCTGTTTCTGTAAAGCAATCCCAGAAAGAGAAGAAATGGTGCAATTTCACAGATGGGTATTTTCCACTGCAGGTTCTGATCTAATAACTAAAATGTTTGAAAATGAACATTGCAACTCTTGAGACAATCTAGGGCTAAGCCCTTCCAAGCTGGCTTTCTCCTCTGCAGCAACATCTCGTTTAGACAGAAAAGCAGTGTTTGTGGCACAGGATTGCATCCTGCTTTTACAGATAACATCTCATGGTCCGTGCATCTCCGTCAGGATTTACTAAAGGGTAACTAAACCATTCCCACAAGTTTTACTGGTGAACAGAATTTCAGGTGATGAGCTCCTCTAAGGTACCAGATTTTGCCACTGTTTTTCTCCTGTTCATCCACACCCTGGCACTCTCAGCACTGCCCTTTCTTGCTGCAGGGGTTTGAATTCACAAGCCCTCTCCCTCCTCCTGGCAGTGACAGGAACCACCAGAGATCCCTGCAGAGCTCCAAAGCCAGGAGCAGGGGTGGTACAGACTATGGGAAACTGTGTGGTCAGCAGATTGCAGGGCACCGCTGAGACTATAAATTATACAGTTTTTGGAGCACGACACTGCCAGAAAAAGAAGTGTTGCAATGGAGACTGCTTAGAGAGCAGTAAAGAAAATGCCTGGAGGCCCAGGAAATGGGGTGTGTAAGGAAAAGCTGAACGAACAAGGACAACGGAGCCTAGAGAAGAGGTGACCGTAACAACAGTACTCCTGTACCTCATAAACTACATTTAGAGAATTTCACAAGGTGTCCATGGCCTGGGTTCTGCCCATCCCTCCACTGTGCCTGGAAATGTATCTGGAGAAAGCAAAGCAGGACATTTATTCTCTGTTACATTTTCCCTCCACAGAATGAACCAGAAAATAAATTTCCTTTGAAGTTCTTTGTCTTGCTCTACAACATATGGAGTAAAAAATGCCCTTCAAAAAACATTCAGTTTCCCAAATCTCCCATAGAATAGTATGCAACATTTGCACTAACATGACCTGGGGATACTTAGACTTGATTTTTTTGTTTTATAAAACCCATTATAATTATTAATGAACACATAAAATAATGTAAATGATAAGCAGTAAGTGTCTTTTATTATTAAGCTCTTAGCTATTTTGCCCATTAAGAAAACCAAATTAAAATAATTGAAGATTATAATCTGTCATGCATTCAAAATGCTTCATAGAAATTCAGACAGGCAAACATATTCAAAGCCTTTAAAAGAGCACACTTAAGAGTCAGTCTAAGCATTCCAGGATTGGCTCATTAATTTTAGTGGAAATATTTTAATTCAACTACTCTTACTGCTTATTGAAATCTTTGCTAAGGACTTACTTATTTATTTTTAACTGAATTTGCAATATGTTTAGGACTCATTTGTATAAAAGTTCTTAACTCTTATTTCACAGTTGTTTTAGAAGCCAGTAAAGAGACACATCTCTAGACTTGTATTTCCAAACAAATTACTGCATGTTGCTGAAAGAATCACATATGGTTTCAATAAAAAGATGCAGAAGTCAAGCAGAGAAAAATTAAGACAGATTTGGAGACCCAACCAGGTGAAGGTAACATTTATTAACTTCTGTCTCCTTTTATCACACTTGCCAATGATCCCAAGCTATGTCCTAGAAAGAAATGAAAAAAAAAAAGCCAGAAGATCCTCTAAAACACTTCTGTCTTCAGAGAAAACTGTCTCTTCTGTGCCTTGCAAAGAGGATGCTTGGACACAGCAAGGACAGTTTGTATAAACCCAGCATTTTCACTGACTCCAGCCCTGGATTTAACAGCAGCCTGCCCTGAAGTGTTGATCCACCCCTGGACAAAATGACCATTGTCTGAGCCAAGTGTCCATGGTGGTGTTTGCAAACAAGGTTAAATAGGGAAAGACCTCTACTGGCAAAGAAAGAAGAGATGGAATCACACATTTTAAAGTGGGGATTCCTTTCTTTCCTCAACTGGGACTGGTTTCATCTCACACAGGATTTTCTGAAAATTTTGTTATCTGGTCTCAGATAAAAAGAAGAGCAGCAAGTCTTTCCAGGGTGAAATCCATCCTCTTGAAGGGTTAAGTATGCATCACATTTCCTGGAAGAAGTGGTTTTCTCTCTCCACCAAGAGAAAGAGAGAACCAAGGACTACACCTAGATTAGAGACCAAATTTTCACATGGTTGAGATTCACTACTGTATGAGAGCTTTAGTTTCTTCCTCTTCTTTAAAATACAAATCCAAAGCCAAACTATAAAACGTTCCCTTTGCCCCAACGGCTGGATCTCCCCCATGTCAGGTTAAATATTACAGTTGAAATCTGTGCAAAGTGATTTCTAACGTTATTTATTTTGATGATAAGACAGAGTACAAGTAGTGCTCCAGAGAGATTAAAGCTGTCATTTTAAGCCATTAATGTAACTGATGATGCAGCCTGCGTTAAAGAAACGAAGCTCTGAGATGTTTGAGCCCAGAAGAGAAGAACCTCTCCTGTGTGCCTGGCTTGCTCTGTGGCACCTGCAGAGGAGCCCATTCCCATCCAGACGTTCCCATCCAGCTCTCCTGCTCCTTACCAGGAGGATTTGCTTCCCCTGCACGCGCCCTGCGAGCGCTTGGCTAAGGTGCCGCACCAAATGTTCAGCTGCTGACAGCTTCCAGCATTTCACAGGTCATTTGGCTTCCACGCGGCTCCCTCTGTCCAAGGGCTCCTCTCCAACCCTGCTGCTCCCTTCAGGCCAATTACATCCACATGGACACACTCCTCTGGAGCCTTCCCTGTGCCCACGGGTAGCTTTGATAGTTTCCACTCCTTCTCTCGCTTCCAAGTGTTTTTGAATTGTTTACCAGGATTTTTCTCCTTTACCTGCATGACAATGTAACACTGAGCAGATGGAGAACAGCATATAAATCAGGCTCAATAAGGAGCTGGTAATTCAGTGGGAGATAATTTCTGCCTGCAACTCTGGCCAGTAACTGTGTGTGACCCCACACATAAGCACAGGATGAAATTGAAACTGTCGGACTCATGGTCTAATTCAAAACTACCATTATTCTGCTTGGGATAAAAGCAAAATAACAATCCTTTTGCCTAGGAAACCAAATTTTGTACATGATGAGATGACACACTACAAGCACAGAGCACCTGGTGTGCAGCAGTGCATCCAGGCCAAGGATCTGCTGCAGCTTAACTCTGCTTTCCCACCTGCTGAAACAGCAAAGAACTTATGTTTTAGCTTGAGTTGTCCTGACACGACAAGACTGAGGTCTGCAGGGCTCATGGGGCCAGTCTGCTCTGTGTAACTCTGCAGCTGGTCAAAGTTTCTGACTGGTGACTTGGGATTGCCAGCAGCTCCTGTCAGGTCTGTCTTTACCAGTGAAAAACTCAGTAAACTTCAATTTGTTGCATGGTCTTTGAGATGAAATAATTAAGTAATTTTCATTACTCACTATTATGAAGGTCAAGAAGCCAAGGTGCCTGTATCAGGAACTGGCCAATGCTAATGGAGCTTCCACATCTCACAGTAATTGATATGGCACAGTCATTTCTCAAGCAATAAGTGCCTTTCTTCAGGCCTTTTGCAGCCTGAGAACTCCACTGTGGAAATGCCTCAGACTGTAGCAAGGCAAGAGAGAGGGAGGAGAGCAGCTCTGATGGGAAAAGAAGATTACAGAACACCTCCACGTGACCAACATCTTATCACTGCCAGAACCTTGATAGCAGAAGCAACAAAACTAATTTTTACTACTCTTTCCCTTATCTCTCTTACAAGAGAGCAGATTCTTCACTGCAGTGACTGAAGGCATCCCAGCGGAGCTGATGTGCTGCTATCAGGTGAATTTTGGCCCTGAAGAACTGAAGCTGGTTCATACTGTGCAAGATGCAAGGGGCTGATACTGCCTGACTGGGATTTGAACCAGATGCACAAACCCTCTCCTCTGCTGTAGAGGATGCTCCATGACAAAAGGTGAGGAAATACCTCTGAGAGTTCAAAACACACTGTTCTTACTCCTGTGACAGAGGAGTTTTGACAGGCAAGAGATCATCCTTCATAATCTATTTAAGAAGGGTTACCCACTGTTTCTTTGCAGAGGGAACCATCCTGCAGCACCTTCTTGCAGCTGACCCCACTGCTGCCTCTGATGGCTACGCCTAAATGAAGACAAAGTCAAGAAAAACAAATCATGGCAGTGGGAATTTGTCCTCATTTCTTTTTGAAGTGTATCTCTCCTGAAGCCTTATGTCATTACATCATGTCTGCCACAAAGGCAGCCTGGAAAAGAGAATCCAGCACCTTTCTGGGTAAAACTGAAAGGGAAACTCGAGTGCTCAGTGCAGAAGATAAATAAGGGTAGCAAATATTGACCTACACAGGAGTAACCTGATCACTGTAACTAATGATTGAGGCCCTCAGCTGGTATAAATCAGTGTAGACTCAGTGGCTTCAAACAGAGGCATGCTAATTTATTTCAGCTGAAAATCCAGCCCATGGCATTTAAAAATTTAGCTGCACAGCAGAAGAACAAGTGAAGAATGATCTTCGCACGACACACAGCAATTTACCACAGGCAGCATTCCTCTTGGTAGGACAGTGAGCTCGGACACAGGGAACAAGCATTCAGGGGAGAACAAACACACTTGTGTCCTCAGGAAGGAAACTTTTCCCAGACTCAAGGGATATAATTGGTCTTAGTGTGTGTGACCTCTGCTTTTGTAGTGAGCTCTGGCTTTCCCAGAGTCATGCACTCAACTCCCAATGGCATGATGCCTACAGATATTACTGATCATGGAGAAGTGATGCTGTGGCATGATTGTGAGTGCTGGTCTCAGCATAAAATAAAGCTTTTGGACCTGCCTGCAAATAGCTAACAATGGGAAACAACAATAAAACCCTCCAGTGTGTCTATTTTGGAGAACAAAATCTGCTGAGGCTCATGTTTGAGATGCTACTTTGGGATGCTTGCAGAGCAGGATTTAAAGCTCTGCAGCTCTCAGAGTCTCTCAAAAAAGTTTAATTATAGGAAAAGCAAACCCATTTGTTTGTTCTTTCGGGTAGATTACACAGCACAGCGTATACAGAAGTTACTTCAATGGTCAGTAAAAGGAAACACCAACATGAGGAGGCAGGGAGTGAAGATCTCTGTGTGCTATGGGAGCAATGCTAAAAGACATCAGTGCAGGTCTAGATTTGATGATCCAGAAGGGTCCTGTCCAACCCAAGATATTCTGTGATTTATTGCCCAGTGAACAAAGACAGTGTGAGACATCTTTGGTCCTAGGACTCATCTTCTTTTGTAACACAGACAGAATATTGAATCCCCCATGACTTTTCCCCGATGGCCAAATTCTGCCCATGGATGCACACATATGTTTCCTTCCCCAACAGCTGGCGTGCAGGTACACAGCTGCATGCAGGACACACCAGCTACAGGACACACTGCCAGGCTCATGCCAGCACCCCATTTCCCAGCCAGCTCTCCTGTGCCCTCCCATCACCTTCCCACAGCCCCTGGCCACGCTGAGGGTCCCCCAGCAGCCGCAGCTCCTGCACCCACACCCCGAGTTCCAAGGGTACCTCTCCCTCTGGCGTGGGTGTCCTCAACTCCAACACCCATCGTTTGTCCAGATGTGCCTCGTGCATCAGATGGGAGATTGCCCTCGAGGAAATTTCAGACCTGGATGAACTCTGCTCATTTGGAACGAATTCACAGGGCTGGATTCTTGGCAAGTTTTTCGCTTTCGTTAACTCTGTTTCTGTGTGGGTTTGATCTGAGACCCCTGCTTGCTTTGACTTGAATTCATGTTAGACTTATTCATGTGACTTATTGATGTGCTTCCCATCCACACACTTTTAATGCAAGAGGCAGACAGGCCAGCTCGAGGACATGGCGCCATAGATTTAGAAAAAAAAAAAGCAGTAATTTCTGACATGTTACAGAGCCTTTTCATGTCTCACTTCCATTTATGGCACATCCTGGTTCTGGATTTAACTCTCCAAAGTCCTCAAAGATCACAAACACAAGCTTTTCACCCTCCAAAAACCCCAATAACAACAACTGCATTCAAGTCATCAAGGATTTTAGAGTCCAGCCTGGTCTGGGATGCTTATTCTCAACTCCCCTTTCAATGGCAGATACTCTGACAGACATACGGAATTTCTTGTTTAATTTTTTTTTTCAGTATTATTAATTGATAATTTAATTTTTGATCTGGTGAATTACATGCATTACGTGAATTCACCATCAGTGAAATGACAAGTTTAGAGCAGAATAGTTTAGGTAAGCAGATTGTCAGTGCTTATGGCTGTAAGACATAATTATGTACAGCCAACTGTGTAACGTGCTTGAAAAAATTATAAGCCTAGGCACAGAAATTAAAATTATTTCAAGATGAAGTTGTACAAATACAGCTGCAAAAAAGCTGCAAAATCCTATTAATTTATGCCAACTGTAGTGGGTAGTGCATGGGGGATGCAGCCCCCACCTCCCTGCCAAAGGAAGTTTAACACCCAGTGAATAAAGGGCTGGGTGTTCAAACACAGCTCCAGAAGACAATTTCAGCTATTCTTTATGTACTCATAAACTTGTGGGCCTCAGCTGGTAACTTGGTATGATGACTCCTCAGCGTGTCAGGGCAAACATTAAACGCTAAATTACCATATGTCAGCTTAGGGTTGTTAATAATTCTGCTGCATCTTGGACAAATTGAAGGTTTTTCTGAGATTGCTGTCAAATCGAATCTTTCTTTCGATCAATAAAGCAGCACAACGAAATACACCATTTGTGGTGTCGAAAGGAATAGATTAGCAAAATACTGTAAATGCAGCTGGCAAGGACAGCAAACTGCATTCTCTTAGCTAGCGACGCCCAATAAGCACATCAATACTTCCAACGAGGGGACCCACGTGAGGAAATGGCAGTGCCTGTCCATCACATCCCTACTGCTCTGCTCTGTGCTCTGGTTTGCCACCAAAGCCCCCCTGGCCCCGTGTTACCTGTGGATCCAACAGGCAGCAGGTAATTACGGGAGCAATATTTGTTCTACACCGCTGGGTCTATCAATTGCAGCCAGAGGAATGAAATAGAGAACGACTGCGAGCCTGGAGAACCCGTCCGACCTGCTGCTTGTTTTCCAAGCTGTGTAATAGAGATATCTCTGGCAATACTGAGGATCAGGACTAGCTGGGAACAGCCAAATCAGGTAGGAAATGCAGAAATCTGCACCCTGGGCTTATTTAGAGGGGTATTACCCACCCCAGATCGTGCTGCTTCTGCCACTTCTACTCTCAGCCAAGCACAGCTACAACAAACACACTCTACTCCAGCAAGTAAAACAGATTGGAAGAGATATTGTTTCCTCTGTGCATTTGACAGCACCAATGACACATTTCAAGATATTCAACACTGGGAAAGCAGGACCAGATCTCCAGTTCAACTGCATTTCCTGTCAAAACACCTGAAAGTAAACCAAATTATTCCTACTTTGGTTTTCCTGCACATCTTACTATGGATATGCAGAATATCTGACCATGGGCTCCTGTAGTGCAGCCAAAGGATGCAGCAGCCTCTATGTGAGCCCTGGAAATGATTTTTCCTTAACATCAACTGAAGGAAAAGGTGTTGCACTGCAGTTGGCTTTGCTGAGCAGCACCCAGCCTGCTCCTGGCTCCCATGAGCAGCCCTCCAGGAACACGGCTGGGAAACCCTGCTCCAGTTTCTTTTTTTGAAGGCACTAATGAAATCTGAGCTCTTACAACATCTCAGTGTTTTCTCCTGCTCTTTGATCTCTTCACTACATTCGCTGTCATGTCAGATTTTATAGTTCAGTTTGAGTCAGAAATATGTTCTCCAGGTCTTACAGATCCATCCCATCCAGCACACAGACCTTCCCAAAGCCTTGCTGGAGCCTGGTGGCAGCAGGAGTGGACCTGAAACACAGAGGTCCCCAACAACCTTTAAAACCATCAGCAGTGAGTAAGCAAAACCCATTTCTTAGAGCATATTTTTTGAGCATTTTGATTTTTGGTAATTCAGGCCACTCCATCCAGTACCCTGCTGCTGATAGATTTAGTTGTAGCAGTTGTTCTCAGGCTGCAGGGCCCTGAGAAAGTGATGTGAAAGTTGCTGGTGGCAGGAAATTGCCTTCATAATACTTTCAATTTAAAAAAGTTGGTAATGACGCAGGGAATAGGTCCTGTGGGAACCAGAAAGGTTGAAAATAATCCACCAGCGAAAGAATTGTGAACTGCTGACTTTGGGCATTTAATTGGGATGGAATTACAGGTCATCTCCCTCCATCAGTCCTGTGCACACTCCAAAGGTGATAGTAAAAAGGAACAGATTATTATTATTTCATACAGTATCTTTTTTTTTTTTAATCAGAGGAAATGAAAAGAAAACATTCTGCCACATACCCAAATCATGCAGCTGCTTTATAAGCTGTGCCTTGCTCTCAGCTGGTGTAAACCAGCACAGCTTCTCTTAGTTCAGCTTTACACCCATTTCCAGTGGCTGCCAGGCTGATCCAGTATTTCTGTGGTGATTAGAGTGGGATATCGCTTCATGTTTATTTCTAGGAAAGCTCAAAGTTGCCTCTTGTGCCTTTGAGGAGCTGGATGTATGTGAGGAAACGATGTTTCTTCAAATTCTAAATCTTCAGGGCTTTTTTTTTTTCCTTTTCCTTTTTAATAAGAAGCAGGAGGAAGATTTCCTGACCCTCTGAACTATCCCTGGGTTTGAATACGCTACATGGCATGCCTGTAAACACAAGAAGAAAGCTCTTGTGTGAAACTTCTTAAACTGCAGAGGATGACGGGCAGCAAATGGGATGCAAGCCAAGGAACATGACAATTAGCACAGAGAAAGTTTTCAGGGTTTATTCCATCAGTCAGCACTTAAGGAGGCTTTGAAGGGGAAAAAGCATCCTTTTTATATTAATCCACTACTTCTGCACTTTCCCCTATTCCATGGATTTAGTGCTTAGCTGCTAAATATCTATATGCAGAGCTTTATTAAGAGGAGTTGGTTTACTTTTTGAAAGATTCCACATCCATTAGTTCATAGAGAGAAAAGAGGCAAAATCATTTCTCCCACTGCAATACCCAGAGTTTAAATGAAGATTTACTCTTCCCCAGCTTTTAGTACTTAAAGATGTGGATGAGAAAAGGGTTAGCATTTCTTGCAATGTATTTCTGGTCATCACCTTACTAAAGACTTGGTTGTGCTACTGATGATAAAGTAACTCAGTAAAAGCAAAGGGAAAATCCCCCATTTCTCCCCCTTTTCTTTTCTATCTTGGCAGACTTTACATCTGAAGAGGCACCTCACTGTTCCAAGATAAAATATTTTCTTTTTTTCTGTAAAAAGAAAAAGTTCTCTCAAGCAAGAACTTGGGCAACAGCAGGGGACAACGCCATGCCAGTATTAATTAGCAAATTCCAAATGAATCATAGTTTGTGCTTAGCAGGGTATGGTTGAAAACGATGTGAACTTTCAAAACGTTGTGTTGAGCACACTAGTTACAGCTTACTTTTTATATATTTTTTAATAAGACTAACAAAGAAAGAGTTGCTTTGGAAGAGTTATTCATTTCCTCCATGGCCCTGTTCCCAGGCATTTGTGCTCTGGCCCATCTCTTTATCTGGAAGGTGACACCCCCCCTTAGCTCATCCCTTTTGGTTTGAGGCCACAACTAGGGGATGGCATTTTGCCTCTAATTAGGAGGAGGTGTGTGGGGTTGTCCCTGCTGTGACCTGAATCACCTAGCAGGGGGTGCATGGTGACATGCCACACTCATCATCTCCGTGCCTCTTGGATCCTGAGCCCCCAGGGCTCCAAGATGTGCCTCCCCCACTGAGGAGTGGTGCCCCAGCCCCTCCGTGCCAGAGCTCTCCACCACAGCACAGGAGGCAGAACTGGGCAGTGGCTACACCTGGCAGCAGTGATGGACTCTAACCTTAATTTCAGGATTATTCAGGTTGTGATTAAGCTGGGGCACCTGCCAGTGCAAGGCTCATCAATTCTCTTTGATTTGGAAAACTCTGCATCTGTGTCAGAACTTCAGTTTCAGTGCAGGGCTCTGTCGCTGTTTTTCCCTCTCTCTCCCTTCAATACTGAGTTTAAAAGACACAGGAGCTGAGAGAAGAGACTGATGCACAGGTCTGGGGTAAGCAGCCATGGGAGGCTGTGAGCATTCATTCAGGTAGCTACAAGGAGAAAAAGATGCCCTTGGCAAGCTGAGAAACGTGAGATTCCCAAGTCTCCTTGTGCTTTGCCTTACCCTGGCAAACAGAACTGACAGTGCACAGAAGAGCTGGGGGCTACTGCAACCTAAAGAACAACTGCAACATCCACTGGGATCCAGAACATTCAGAGCTATTTTAATCAAATTACTATCGATTAGGGACAAACTAGAGTCTACTGAAGTTAATGGACACATTTCCATCGACTTCAAAGGGCTCTGAAACAGCCTGTAACCGAAAACAAGCAAGTACCGAAATGAGAAAATGCGTTTGAGTCTCACCCTAATTGCATGAATGAGATGAAAGAACTGTTTCAGCTGGAACTTTTTGAAACTGTTCTGCCCGAGACAAATGTCAAACACCTCAAATGGTCAGAAATTCAGCAAAGCTACCAGAAACAAGGAGAGTCTGACAGCAGCAAGTGTGGCCAGCTGAGGGTACCAGAGACACACAGACAGATGTATCAGCTCTACTGACAGTTCTGGAAGACCTTCACTAACTCAGGCAGGAAAAAACAACTCGACAATTCTGTGCGTGTTTAGATATATACACTAATTTAGTTTTACTTTCCACTCAAATTTATTTTCTCTAAGAAGGAAGAGGTTTTTTCTTCTTTTTCCCAGGAAATGTCAGTGTTTAATTCCACACTACAAATGTAACATTTGTCCTTTTGTCTTCACAGGACCTAATCATCTTCTCTGAGGGATGAATACGAAATCATGACACAAGCAATTTGTTTAAAGTAGCCTCTTTTACTGCCTAGAACATTTCGTTGTCTTTAAAGCTATATATTTATGTGACAGCCAGACAGCCATTAAAACCCACAAACCTTAAGGCCTATGAGGTACAAAAGGGATTTCTTCTTTCAAATTTTGTAAAGGAAAAAATCAGGCCTGGATACTGGGGGGGTCATAACTTTACTGACCTTCATAATCTTTGGTTCTTCTCAGAACTGCTGTAATTAAGTGTTGAGTCAGTGGAAGAAATAAGGGTTTTCTTCCTATTTAAGAAGCTAAATTGAGATGGCATTTTAAATAGCTTGTAAGGACCAGCAGCACCATATCGTTGTCAACTCCAGCATTACCCCTCTCCAGCTTTTATTCATTCAAGAGCCTTAGAAGGTAAACAGATAAATCCCACTTGAGGTCACTTGTGCCATGCTGGGATGGCAGCGGAGGCTGCAGTGGCTTACATGACCACATGGTACTTGAGAAAATTTGGGGCAGTATTAAAGGAAGATTTTGGGTTTAAATATTTCATTCTGTCTAGCTCCCTCTTCCATCAACATTCAATAGGATGTTTTTCTCAAAGTGTATCAGAGTAAGTACCAGAATCTGCCTATATATGTGTGTGTGTTTGTATATACATATATAGATATAGATAGATAGATATAGATATAGATGCTATAGATATAGATATAGATATAGATATAGATAGATATAGATTAGATATAGATACAGCTATAGATATGGCTATAAATATAGATATAGATATAGATGGATGACAGTTCCAGCACCACTGTTACCAATGACAGAAGACTACAAACATCCAACAAATATTCAGCTACCAGAGCCCTGATTGACAGCTCTTTTGTTAAAAATCACACAGAAGGTTGTCCACCACAGGCCCCAGTCCCAAGGCTTTCCAGACAAACCCTTCATCTGTGGGGAAGAACCCATGCAGAGCACAGCAGTAGCTGATGGGAGCCCTTTTTCCAGCCATGCTGCCATTGTCAAACCACAATGTTCAACCAGGGGAGATGCTGTTCATCCTTCCCTTCATGTTGCACCCAACCAAGTGTCACTTCAGTGGTCACCTCGAGTGTGTGACTGGAGCAGGGGCTGAAGAGCTGCAACCTCCACATCCCCTCAGATACCCACAACTGGGATTGAAAGATATGGTTCAAGCCCCTCTTAATGTCCTATTATCTGTGGATCACTGACAGGGTTGATTATAACAGTTTGACACGGCTCCAGAGGAGCTGTTACAGTCTATTGTGTCAATAGGTACCCAGGGAGCCTTTAATCTGCAGATACATGTGTAAAAACAGCAGACTAAAAACACAGCTTTTTTTTTTTTTCCCCTTAAAAGTTGTTATTGCTAAAGCAGTAAAAAGAAGCAAAAGTAATGCTCATTGTAGAAATAAAAGCCCTGTCATTTTTCCCATGACAAGAGCACAAAAAGGTCTGAAACCCAAGATTTTTCCCCTTTCAGTCGTAATATAAAAATGATCCAAAATGTTTACGCCAGGAGACAATTTGGAATGACTTGTTTTCCTGCTGAGCTATAATCTTGGTCAGCGGGAATGCTCCTGATGTGACTCAAAATGTATTGCTGCTGTAGTGTGAAGGAAAGAAGGGGTGAACTGTCATAATTCTTAAATTAGCAGAAACGGGTTTTTGCGTATATGATGTGTGAAAGTATGACAGTGAGCGTGGGGGGAAATTGTTTGTTTTCCTCAGAAACTCATAGCTGGATTTGATTAAGGAAAGTGTACTTCCATGTTAGGTTCTCATGAGGTTCCTGGATACTGCAGAGACAGGCGTGGTGTGCAGGCACACACAGGGACACTGCAATGGCACAGAGAATATACAATTATCACTTATGAAGTCACAGGCTCCTGCTTTTATAAGCACATTCTTTCAAAACACTGATTTGCCCAGTGAGGTCCATGAGGTGTCACATACCCTGAGCACAGAGCAATTCAAATTTGTTTTCCTAGAAAATGCTGTTAAAAAATGGTTCACTTAATAAAGAATTCTGTTTACAAGCAAGAAGTTAGAAGATGCCTTGGAAACATCTGATTGCTCATTCTTTAAGCAGTATCTTTTTGCAAATACAGTATAATTTTCAAAAGAGGGTATGAGCTACATAAACATTCAGGATCTCTCCTGAGAACATCACTGACTTTTCAGTCCTATTTCCACTTAGTCCTGACAAAGAAACACAGCCACTGGAAGTTTTACAAGAGAACAAACACTTGTGATGATAGCAATTAAACCCTTCCTTGTACAAGGGTCTTGATGTTTCTTTCCACTGACAGTTGTGACAGAAGAGCACCACCATCTTATGAGAATTTTAATAAAAAATTATTGAATGCACAACTTTCCTTGTGTGATTTTGCACACTTCAGTCCTCAGGTCTTTAGGGGGAAAAAAGGCTGCATTGCAAAGCCCATACAATAGAAAAATATTTGACAGTATGTTTCAAAACATTATTTAAATAGAGACTTCTGTTCAAGTTATTAATGCCTTTAATATGGATTCTCATCTCCTCTTCTCTTTTTATTACTTTGTGTGTCTTTCTGGTTATTTAAAGGGTTGTGAAAAGAGCTGGTCAGCACTTCAGAGCTCCCACTGCTCATCAGCGACAGATGCCGACCATAAAGTTAAAGCCAACACAAAAGAAAAGCCCAACGCAGATTTCTTTTCTCTCCTCTCAGGGGAGGGAAGGCAAACACATCCATCCTTCCCTGTCCTGCTCCTCCCAGCTTCCTACCAGAGAGCAACCCCGGAGCCAGAACCGAGCTTGATGGCTTATTTTAGCTAAGAATAGCGGGGAATGAACTCTTTATTAGTCACTACCTGACCTGGAGCAGAACTGCTGTCCCGTCAGGAGCGCTAAGAGAAGCCCAGGAGAACATCCTGCATCCTCAGAAGAGCCTGCAGGTGCTTGGGCAGCGTGTGCCCCCTCCTCTGGTACCGCGCTGTCCTTTCCTCGGGGCAACAGCTGGCTGTGACAGCCTGTGTGTTTGATGGTCTGGATATCACACACATGGGAAAAGGGTCACGGTTTCCAAATCATCTGGTGGAGTAATGGGAGGAGACAGCTCCCCGGCAGCACGAGCCAGAACATCTCTGCGCTCTGACATCGCGTCAGGGCAGCGGGACAGGCACAGGCAAAGCGGCGATCTCCCGTGTCCTGCAACATCTGGTCATCTCCATCAGACCAGGGGTGGTGTCAGATCGTGCCAAAAGCATCTGGGCTTCTTGTTTGCTTCATCTCCTGCACTTTCAATCTGAACTAATTCAAAGCACAGATCAGCTGGTGAAATTTTAGTGATCGTGAAAGCTGGCAGCATTAAACAAACCCAGCAGAACAGGACAGATACAGTCCAAAGGCAAAAATCCTCAGTCCTATCTTCTAATACACCTCCCAGTGTAGTCCCAGGCTCTCCCAGTAATAGTTTCTTATCGTGACATGGTGAATGTTTATGTAGCATTTTCCACATTAACGGCACAGCGAGGAAGTAAAGAGCCAGACGATTCATGTTCATGAGTAAACGATGTACACAAGGAGAGACAAAGCCCTAATCCATTTGGAGTCTGAAATCAGATCTCCAGGGATGCTTTAGATTATTGCCCTACAGGATGCCCAGAGTTTGTATCCAACTTAATGGCTTTCCTAATACCAAGATGCTCCTAATGAATAACAGGGCTGGATGAAAAAACTTTTTATAAAGTCACTTACAACTGGATTAAGTGTATCAAGATGTTTTCTTTGATATTGTCTTGTCAGTTCATATCAAGTGACTCTTCCATGCTTTCATGTCAGGTAATTCCCAAGAAATTCATGGCTACAATCTAAAATAAATGTGTGACTTTCAAATCAGCGAGAGCTGAATGATAGGAATTTTAAATTGCTGGGATAAAACTGCTAGCTACTTCATAACACTCATGCTGCTTCCAGATTTAATACCTGCCTTTTCAAACACTATCAATTCACTTAATATGTCAGTGGGGAATAACATTACTTTATTTTATTTTCCTTTATAAGGATCATGAACCATTTTCTCTTACAGAAATGTACCAATTACCCACATGCCAATTGTCCCAGCCACACTCTGATCTTACAGCGTGGACATTCAGCTCAGGTGCACGCAGAGCTTTCTGATGCTACAAAAGAACCACTATGGGCTAAATTCCGGACTGATGTAAGCAGGCAAATTTCTGCTGACATCAATGGAACTGCACTCCCCAACACAGGTTCTGAGTTTTGCCCTCTGCCCCAAGAATCTGACAAATGCCGATGGAAGTCAGAAAGAAACCTTTCATGTGAAAAATTCCTAATTTAAGAAATTAGCAGAGCAAAGCCGTGGAAAGAGAGGGTAGAAATAAGAGGCCACATTGTTCCATTTGTGCTGGGATAGGCAAATTGTGTCTTACTCTGGCAGCTGGGACATTTGAGGATGGGGAATTTCTGCTGGGGCACGGCCAGAGGTGCTGGTACCGCTCCCAGCCCTTGCAGGACCACTTGGTATGAGGAGCAAAACAGGAAAAAAGGGAGCTAATGCTCAGGAAAGGCTGCATCCAAGGAAGCACCGAGGGATCAGGTATATGGGGGCAGAGTTTGGCCACTCAGCGTGGCACAGGGGCTGCAGTGTCTGCAGGGCACAGCGAGCAGCGCCAGCGCCCGAGGCCACGCGGCTGAGCCTGCCCTGGCTAATTGGTCCTGCTGAGGGTTTGGGGGTGCTGGCCAGGGCACAGTGCCAGGCTGATGGAGCTGTGTGGCTGCTGGAGAAGGGCTGCAGCTCTGCAGGGCACTGGCCTGGGCTGGCCAGGCTGCTCACAGTACCACGGCTGCCTTACCTGTGCTGATGTGTCCCCAGCTGTGCTGCAGCGAGCTCTGCCTCCTACGAGGGTACAACAGGCTCTGACCAGATAAAGGAGCTTCATTATTCCAAAGCTGCATCCACTGACCACATCCCAGAGCTACCAGCTTGCTCTACACCTTTTGCAAGCTCCCCTGGGGGAGGCAGGGCACGGCTCTTTGATCTGAGCAGAGCTGGCAATGCTGGGAGCTCTGCAGCAGGTCCCTGCCAATTTATTTCTGGTAATGGGTTGTCCCACTGTTTCAGCATTGTTTACACTGATTTATTCAGAGTATATCTGCATATATATTATACATGCAGCTCCCACCAATGCTGGGTAGACCTTATTCTGCATTGACTGGGATGTGCTGGGAGATACGCCAAACATTGTTAGCACAGAGTATCACATTGTACTTGGAAACCTTTACCTTGAACTTACCAGTGCCTTTCAGCAAGGAAGACTCACCTGTCCTGCTCTTTGGAGAACTACTAACAGAGCTCCAGCTTGGAATGTTACCTGCAATACCACTGATGCCAACACAGGTTAAAGACACAAATACTATTCTCAACAGACTGATGAGCTCATTGTGATATCCCAGGCACTGGGGGATATCAGCCAAAGAAATAAACTGGTTTTTAGACTTGGAATGTTTTAGGATTTAGGTGACACATCAAGAATTGAACTGCAGAATCCAGCATTTCAAAACCAGAAGTGCTTTGCTCCTGGTGAATGGGCATCGCACGATATTCCCCAAGGGTAAGAAAAGAAGGAGAAAAACCCTAAAATGAGCCCAGTGCTGAACCTGGTTATCCATCTGTGTGGCAGGAAAAAAATAGGAAGAAGAGATGGGAAAGAAATCATTTGCAGCCATGTGATAAAGGAGAAAAATCTCACTGTATCTGCAGATTGGGGTATAAAACCTGTACGAGCCAGTGGGGAAGATATTAATGAGCATCAGACAAATCTAACAGGAGGTATCAAAAGCAGATACCAAAGATGCAAATAATGAGTGAAAAAACACACAGTAAGAGAATAATGAGACCGAAACGGGTTTTGAATCTCTTGGACACCAAGTAACAATTTAATTTGCACTGACCTTCCAGAAGCAGCCACAAATCTGATTTTAGATAAGCAGGCTGCAGTGCTGGTGCTCATTTACAGAGCAGAATCCTGCTCACCCCCTCTCAGCAGAGCTGGAGACAAGGGATTGAGGGGACAACCTCCTCCTGAGTTTTCTGCCACTCCTGGCAGAGCCAGGGCCAAGTGCTAAAGCCCAGGGCACTGCAGGAGGCAGGGATGTGTTACAGGGATGTGCCACGGTTGGCTTGCTCTCCTACAGCCCAGTGGTTTCATGGCATATTCCTCTTTTTAACAGGTTGTGCTAGTATTGATTCAAATCAGTGAGAGCTGTATTGATCCCCCCAAGGGTTTGACTCTTACATAGGAAGAACATTTTCAAAAGACCCGATCCACCTTATTTTTCACACTTATTCCCAACGACGCAACAGGAGAGAGCTCGAGGCTTCCTCTGTATTCCTCCCTTTTACTGCTTCACCTTAAAAACCTTCCAAGAGGCGATCCTCGGTTGGCAGCAGCATTTTGGGCAGCCAACTTTCTCTGTGTAAAATCAGCTGGCGACCTCTCAGCGTGGCTTCCTTGGCCAAGTGCCCTCCAGGCAGGTTGGCAGCCCCTGTGGCCAGCAGCCAACCTGTCAGGGCTCCTGCTTGGACAGGGCCCTTCCGTGTTTTATTGGCCTTCATTTCATTTTCATTTTAATGTGATGGTAAAATTTTTATCTGATAATCTAAACAAGGCAATAATTTTGTGCTATAAAAGTGCCTGTCTTCTGCTGTTACTGTCACCATCGTATATTGGAGGGTAATATTTGCAACATTATACAAAATTGTTATTCTATTAAAATGATAAAATGGCAGTGGTTTTATTACATGAGTGATTTTGGAGGCACTGAGATGCCCTTTACTGCAGACAGGAATAATAAAAACATTATTCACCAACACATTAGGGAACAATCCTGTGATTTTGGAAAACAGTTGTAACAAACAAGTAAGTTATTACAGTGACATGCTCAGGAAACACATCCCCAAATCTTCTCTACTGTAACTAAACAGTGCTAATAGCCAGGGACCCTGCCTGCTCTGCACTTCAGCACCCTGTCCCCAAGAAGTTGGCAAACCATAAAACAGACACTGAGAATTGTTCATGCACTTTTTGCAATCCCATCTAATCCAGGCCTTTGGATTTTAACCCTTTATTCCTACAGAAGTCTTAAGGATTTACCATCTGTCGCTGCAGAATCCGTGAAGATGAAGAAGGGGAGAGGATTAAATTAATTAACAAATTCTAATCCTGAAACAGTGCTGGCGATGTTAGGGCTCTTTGAATTCTAATGAGGATTTAAAGCAACGCTGACAACGTTCCCATTAAAAAGAAGGAAAATATTGTCACATTATCACATCCCCAGCCTCTGCCCACCCCACACAGCATTTTATCCAACAGAAACTGTTACAGAGATCATTGAGTTATCCAAGGCACCTTCCCAGCCATGTCTCCAAGCAGGTGCATAAACCCATGTGCACAGGCCAGAGCTACATTAGGCTGTTGCTTGAACACATTATCAAGGTTCTATATATACTATTATACACCTTCCAAGTTTTTTGTAAGGTAATTCTGAATCAGGTAAGACAACCTGGTATATCTGACTGGCCAAGAGACAGTTGGAGGATTTTATTTCCTCTTCTTCTCTAACTCCAATGGATTTGTACCCATTGCCACCAAGAACTGCTGACAGTCTGTGCCTGCAGGAGATGAACAGGAAGGTCAAAACAACCCAAATAAGTGTGTCTGAGGTGTCTGAAGTCACCAGTGACTCCAGTTCAATAGGGAGAAAACAACATGGGAAAACAAAGTTAAGCAGGGAGAGCTTCAGCAGGGAGAACACAGAGCTCCCCTCCTAATGTGTTTTGTTTTTTTCATTAAAAAATCAGACATGGGATGAAAATCAGACCACACCAAGAAGCAATGCAGTGATGTACAACACATCCTCTCTGCAGCAGCAATGTACAATGTGCATTAAAACAACAGTCCACAGCCCCACATCCATCTAAAACTCAAGACTTCTGGGGAAAAGTGCAAATTTAAGTTGAGAAGGGAATTTCACCAGGGGACTTGGGCCCTTTGCGCGGGGAAGCAACTTTATATTTTCTGACATAGCCGTGAGTTTGGAAAGGAAGCATATGGAAAGCAGATGACATACTTCACAAACTGCCAAGCAGATTTTGCGTGGTTTTAGAGAACGCGTACTCCAGGGAGTGTCCACAGCAACTTGATGGTCCTGATGGCCAACATTTGTTTTGCATCTTTATGCAGAAGAAGCGAGACACGACCGTTCATCTGTCTCCTGTTCCTGTACAGGTGCGCGTCTCTCAGCCGTGCTCGGAGGACAGATGTTGCTTGCAAATGCCTTTGTAAAAGAAGGAAAATAACAGGAGGGAGGGGGAGAGCCCACTGGAGCAGCTCAGAGGCTCGGACTGCTCTCTCTCCCGGAGAGCCCCGCCGGGCAACGCGGATGCGCTGGCTGTGGCATCGCTCCTCGGAGCTCGGGGTCTTTATGGGAGCTGCTCACTACACTGCAAACAAAATCAGCTTCTTATTAGTCTCCATAGTGGAATAACAAACTACAGGATTCATAATATCTAGAGACCAGTGGCTACATTTTGATTTCCGAGCTTTTGAAACCTCTGTGCGCAAACAAACTCTTCAAAACAAATGCAAATTTGGCAGTTTATGCAGCAGTGAAAGCCACTTGGGGGGATTAAAGGCTGATGTACTATCAGCTGAGGAAATGAGTAGCCCTGAAACACAGAAACAGAGCTCCAACATTTGTATATTGATCCTCTATAAACTAGTGCTGAAAGTAGATTCTGAAGGACACCAATTCCTTCGTTTTTAAGCCTTTTTTTTTTTAAGTAGGAGGAAGCTGAAGAGATTTGACTGCCTGCATGTTGTGAATCCGATTTTCACAAGCAGACCCTGAGTTTTAGAAGCACAGCCTGTAGCACACAAGCTCCCAATGACACTGTTAATATGTACCAATACCAAATCTACCGAAGCCAATGGCAGTCTTTGAGGCCCTGTCAAAAATTAAGTATTTTATTTACATTTTGCTGCTTGCTTTAGAGGACTGATTCGCTGCACAATGTGATGCATTTGCAGATACTCCTCCATTTCTGCATCCTTAAGTGATGGAGTTGTCTGAATCCTGAGTGTTTGTTCTTTACTAAATATGGCTCACCTGCACATCAGGATGAGAACTTGTAGCTGCCAGTAAGCTTAAAAACATAATTTCAGAAACTACAGAAAAACTTAGGCTACAGCAACCTGAACCCCATTCAAATTAGCCTGTCTCCTTTGAGACAGCCTGCCAGCCTAGCAAGAATAAAAAACAACTTTCTCTTCTGTACATTGTGCTGCAGAATACTGTTATCTCTGAGACATTTTGTTCACTTCTCGAGAAGGCCTTATCAGGGAGGCACAGTATGTTAGAAAGCCCAAATAACCATGCTCCCAAAATGAGTGTGCATGTGTGTGGGTATATACCCACTGGCAGGACAGAAATAGATTTAAAAATACTTCCACATAGCCAAAAAAAGCTGGAAGATGGCTGGTAATTATATGTACATTACAAGTAGACTACACATGGGGGGGTGTTGAAGCATTCATATAAATTATACCAATCAGCACAGAAAGGAGGGAAAGAAACACTGAGGACATCAAACATGACACTTCCTATAACTGATACACACGAGTACTAAATCATGGCAAAACAGTGCCTTAGAAAACAGTGACTAAAATGTCATCCTAAAATGAGTTCCATCTCTAGCTCTGCTGCCTCTGTAAATGCATGTGAACATCTTAATGATTTATTTTGAGGACACAGGATAAATCAGAGAGCCAAAACACCCCATGGAATGTAAATACACGAGGAGATTTTTCTTCTGGAGGAAAAAAGGTATTGCCAAAGAACTGGGGTACCACGTATTGTAAAGATTCTTTTAATTGTGTGGTTAAATGTGGAGGTTCAACAGCTTCTGGGGTGTGGTAAGAAAATGGATTTCATGAAATTTTCCCCCTCGAAGCAGAGCACAGGCTGTATGGTGGTTCTGAAGGGCCTGACCTACATGCCAGCAGAGCCAGCACGACACTGTTTTGTTCAGAAATCTCCAGTCATGGTGCCTTGGGACAAGGGAATTAGAAAAAGAATTAGGATAATCTTTCCAGGCAGAAGATTTAAAGTCTGCTACAGTTATTCTCGATCGATCCCCAAAAGATTGCCAAGAAGTGTGTATCTTAAAACTGCTGCTAATTAGGAGGTTTTAAGACACTGTTATAAAACACCTTCTGCTTGGCTTGTAAGGGAAACCATTTAGACTTGTAGTATAGAGAACAAAACAGTCATAAAACGTTATTTGTAGCTTCTATTATATTACCATTACATTATATTATCACCAGCATAGTTACATACCTAACATAAAACCATTTAATGAAATGTTTGAACTTTCAGGAGACCTACTGGTAACCTCCTTATTTTTAGCAATGGGGCTGACATTTGTTGTTTGCTGCAATACAAACAATAATAATTACACATTGAGATGTTAATGGGGACGAAAACTAATATTTAGTGCTGCTGTCTCTTCATGACCACTCACACAAATAGAGAGTCCAGGATTAGTAATTTAAGAGGGCTTTGTTGTTGTTGCTTGGGTATATAATTTATTTACTTAATTATGATTTTTGTCCTGCATGGGATTTTGAAGTTTAGACTAGAAGCAGTGACAGACAAGCAAACAGGCTGCTCAAATGAAACAGGCTGCTCTACAAACTGGAGAACTCAATGTTCTTTTCATTCCTGTAAGAATGGAACAACCCTTGAAAAGTTTTCATCATCAATTTGCACCCTGTGCAGTGTGGCTGTTCTAAAACATGCATTTGGAATATGCTACATCTGAATGCAGGCTGTGATGTTGTCTGAACATTGATTTCATTAGCCTGTAAGGATGGCTAATCTTTCCTGGCCAAACTGTATGACCTTTAACTATTTCTTAAGTGGGAGATACAGAAAGCCCATCCCAGACAATTACTTGAGATGTCAATAAGAAAGGTGAAAGAATAATGAAAATGTTTCCTATTTTTTTAATGCCTTTTCTCCCCCTTTGTGTTATTTGCACTTTCCTCGTTGCTGTTTGTCTGGATCTCACTGGTGAGCCACAACTCTGCTTTTCAATGCTGGTATCCAGACTCAGGTTCTGTGGGATGGTTACAGTCTTTGGTATTCACACTGAAAAACACCACAAACCACAACCAGATGTGAAAAAACAGTCAGAAATAATTGTTGCCCCAATAATTGATTTTTGTGGGATGATTTATTCTATTTTCTGTTTGTTTGCTTGCAATGGCTCAAAGAAAAAGCTTCCTTAAGACTTCTGTAAATGGGGAAAATCATTGCAGGTTTAGGTAAACACAATTATGCCCGATCATGAGGCAATTACAACATCCCATTTCCAGTGAGTAAAGAGGGTGCAGACAGCAGGTCTGACCTGACTTTCCATTTGAAAGCTCAGCTGCTCTGATGTCTTTATGTCTCTTTTTTTTAACATGTTTTCTCATGATGATTTAGGATTAGCAGCTTTGAGAATCACATCGGAGAACAAAGTTTCTTGAGCCTAAATTTAATTCTGACTTGGTTCTGATCCAACTGTGCCATACAACATCACTGAGAAGAGGATCATTGAGTGATCTTTTAGGTCCTGCAGGCTTTTTTTTTTTTCTTGTTGAAAAATGGAAAAAAAAGAGAAAGAATTATGTGGCCTCAGCACATTTCAAAATATTTGACTAAGAGTTTAATATTACAGGGTTTATCTCTTAGATCCACTAAAGCGATTGTGTCTTAATACTGAATCCCTGAAAACACCTGGCATATGAGAGGGACTGGGTCAACTCTTGGTCATGACAGAGCAGAGAGACTGACAATAGCACGTCAATTACTGCAGCATGCCTGTGACTTACAGCTGTGCCAGCTTTGCTTTAGAAACCACTGGAGTACAAAAAGGAAAGAAAAAGACCATTAACACTAGGGGGGAAAAAAAAAAGCACACAGAGCTGTTAGTCAACTCAAATGCAACAATCTACTGATCAGCCATAAATTCTGGGGCAAAGCTCTCCTCCACCCTGAGCCAATCCACGGGCATGTCCGACTCCCTCCATGGCTATTTCCTGCTATCTCTCCCAGGGGTGATGTTTGCATTAGAACTGTCACTGCAGGCGACAGCTTATTCCACTTTCCCAGTGAAATACTCCTTGAGGAGTGTCTGTGTGCAAATAATGAGGGTGCAGTAAATTCCCACCCCATCTCACCACACACTCCCATTTGATCTCTGTTAAGCTTTTAGACACAACACAGAAAACACCCAGAACAGCCACCCCCTCCCCTGTGAGAAATGACCAGCCTGCTACAAGGTGTGGACAAAGCTGCTCCCCCTGCAATCTGCCCGGGTGTTCAGCTGTGCCAGCACCTCTGCACACCCCCAAGAGCACCATCCTGTGTCCAAGCTCCCTGGGCCCCTGCACTGCTATGTGTGAGCTGGGGATGGGTTATGACAAATGTGACACAATTTGATTTTGGGGCAGCTGGAGTGAGGAGGGAGATCCAAGCAGGAGCTGGGAGTCTACCTGGAGGAACATATTTCAAGCTGGATCAAGGTTAACCCCATTCCCAGTGCTCACTCACTGTAGCTCATATCATAGTAGAGAAGGAGGGAAAACAGCAGAGCCTGCTGGATGTGGTAGCAGGAGACACTGCTGTGTATTAGGGGGAGGCCAGAGGAGAGAAATGGTGAAATTCAGAGGGAACACTGGCTTTCTGTGAAAAGGATTAATGCAAGAAAGCCATGGGTTTAAAATAGCCTAATTGACCCAGGCATAATGTAGTTCACAGTCACATGGTGAAAGTCAGGCAGTATTTGAATGCCTCCTCATCATTTAATATAACATTTCTGCTAATAGAATATTTAAATCCTATTTTATCAAAATCTCATCACTCAAGTGTAGGAGCCTTTTCCATTGCTGGAGCATACAGTGTTATAAATTCATGAAGGTCGTAATTATGAGCAGCTTCAACACTGCAAATGTGTTTGGCAAAGATATTATGCCCTTTCTAAACAAGATTTGAGCGACTCCAGCCCACATTCAGAGTTACAGGGTTTTGCTTTTCATGCGCCTTGCAAGAAGCAGTGTTCCCCCTTCTCCAAGATTCCCACTTGGACAGAAATGTCCCATGGCCAGGAGGTCACCCCAAAACCACCGCTGCCACTTCCCCCACCATGCAGGCACAGAGGAACAATCCTCCTCTCTCATGAAACAGGAGAAGTAGCATGTTCAAATCCTTATTTAATTCAGCCATTTCACATCTGAATAATTAGCCAGGCAGGAGATCATTTCCCAGGATACAAGGACTGATTACCCGTAAGTGCAATTCCAGCATCCCCAGACCAGCACTGGGGGGGAATTTGGTGGCTGCAGCACAACCCCAGCAAGCTTTCCTCTCTCTCAGGAGCTAACACTTTCTATCCCACTTTCTTTGATAGGGAAACAGCTTCTCTGCCCAGGTCTAAACCGAGGATGCTGCTCCAGTATTACTGCTGAGCTCTTGATGTTTCAGGCAGAGCTCAGGCCTGAGCTGACCTTGGTGCCCCTTGGTCCCTTCCTGGCACTGCCTGTTCAGCTGAAACCCTCTCTGTGGTGCTGGGATCGTGCAAGGCTCAGCTCCAAGCTGGACACCTGAGCACTGCCCACAACTCTGCAAAACACAGCACTCGGTACAGATTCCACACAGGCCAGGTTTGCTGGAACTGATGGTAATGCCAAGTGCACATAACAGTCCATGTTTCGCTCTCTGGAACACCTGGGAAATCTAGGAGAGATCCAGTTTGGGCAGCTGAGCTGCTCTGTATTTGCATTATAAGTGAGGAGATGAAATTCCTGCGACAGTTTTACACAGGGCTGGCTCTGAGCAAAGGCTGCTGTGTGGGGAAGTGGTTTGGGAGGCTGTGACAATATCAACTCCGCTCCCTCTGGCCTCATTCAGGGATTTCTAAGCCCTGGAAAACCAGCCTGGCTGCTGCCACTGCTACCATAACAGAGACTGAAAAAATAGAATTGCAAAATGGTAGTGCCAAAGCCCAGGACAACCACTTCCATCTCTCCCTGCAGGGACACAGCTCAACACCTCTTGGGCTTTCCATCCTCATCCCAGCTCCATCCTCTCTCCTGTGGTGGGAGCAACCACCCACCTGAATCCACCCACAATCTTGGGAAGCCCTGAGCTGGCTCTGGTTTACTATTCTCCTTACAGGAATTAGCAAGAATTTGTTTGGGAAGGAAAAAAAAAAGTGCCTAAGAGATTTATTCTTTAGCCAAATCTAAAATTATTTTCCAATAGGATGAATTCTCCTTCCATGGGGGAAACTGACCAAGAGGTTGAAGTCATCTGCATGAAAAACCAAATGGAAATGAGTGGCAGAGTCGAGATTACATTCACAGAGATTAAGATGATACATTTTTACAGCCTTGTGCTTTGTGCACTTTAACCTGTGCAGGAATAAAAAGTGGCCATGTGGTTTTCCATGCTCTCCATTTGCTCTCTGTGACCTTTCACTCTACTGGTGTGCATCACAAACAACAACACTTCATTTCATGCTCAGGTAACCAAGTTCATCTGCCAGTTACACCCCCCTGTATGTGGGGGTACACAAGAACAAAAAATACAAGTCCACATGGCAGCTGAGAAGTTAATGTCTACTATTTAGCATTCCACAGCACACTAACACATCTTCATAACCTATTTATTTTACCAAATGTTCCCTTATGTTCAATAAGAACATAGTTTTTATACAACCCTAATAGCAAATTCCAACGATTTTCCAATTCTACAACTGCTCTAAGACTACTGAAATCAGTAGCAATTTTCAAATGGTTCTAACTGGATATTATTTGATATGAATTTCCTTATGAATATCAGAAAGAACTGTTTTTATTTGAAAAGGCTCATTGCTGAATAAACTAGATACAGTCATACCTAGTAAGATTGCCGTGGTACAGCGTTAGGGGTGAACACCCTTTTCATTCAGATCTTAACTTTTGCACACAAGTGTCAGGTCTGTAACTTTTCTATTTCTACCATCAATGGTAAAATCTGTCATGAAGCACAATGAAAAATCACATTTAAGATAAGAAGATCTGCAGAAGCAAAAGGCAGCATACATAAAAGCTACTGCACTAGGTTTTTTCTTCATGGTCATGACTTCTAGGTTGCTTTCCAGCAGGATACATCCTTAAAAGCCTTTTGTTCACATTCTTTATTCTCTTCTTACTTGCAAACACTTAACAAGAATCAAAGCCAACCAGACACACAAAGAAATAGCCAAAATACTCAGATGCAAATAAAGGTTTGAGATATGTATTTTTTAGTAATCAAAGCAAGTTTCTTGGGTCTGAAGTAAAAAGTTCTAGAAGAAAAAAAAAATCTAAACCTTTGGTATCTAGCTATGAATGTTGGGCAAGGGGGCACAGGCTGACAAGTAAATATTGAATTATAAAGAGCCTTTTGTTAATATTTATGTTCATGCTCCAGATAGTCTAACAGAATTGATCAGATCTGCACTTTAAGACAAAAATACGAACATACTTTTCACAACTGGTCTCTCTGCTGAAAGGCAAGGTTTAGTGAAATGAAAATATCCCACAGTTAGAGCATTTTGCTTTCAGGAAAGTGTCCACAGCATTGAGCTCTTTAGTCACTTCTTGCCAGAGAGACAAGAAAATTCAGTCTAACAAAAAAAGCCCTGAACAACTTGTCTTTTTGATAGAAAAAATGAATTCTGGCACCCAGATTGGATCCTCAAACTAAAATAATTTGAAGTGGTTTGTCGTCTTCTCATTATGAAGCAAACACAAATTCAGAAGCTTGGGAAACTCTTGCTGGAATGGAACCACGACAGGGAGATGCAACAACAGCCTGTTCCTGGGAAAAGGTGGCTGGACCAGGACACAGGGAACAGGTTCAGCCTTCAGAAGGGGCTGTGCACAGTGACCATGGCATGTCCTGTGGAGATTTCTGAACCACCTGTGCTGAGACTGGGAGTGCTCTTGCCAAAGATGGGTGGAAAACTGGGTGGTGGGATAAAATGATCCAGGAGGGCCTTGGAAAGGCAGACAAGGTCTCCATGTAACCCTTTCTTTGTAAGCCACTACCTCCAGCCAGCACTAAGCACAACCACTAGAATTTGACTGTATTATTTAAGTGGCTTTTGGAGGGCTTTTATATTTATAAATGTACCAGAAGAGAATTCCAAAGAAGGAAGTGGAAGTTGTTAAACTAACAAGACAAAAACCAACATAACCCACTGAGCTTTAGAAGCTGAAATCAATTGAAGCCTTTCCATTGACTTCAGTGAGCGCTGGATCAGGATTTAAAGAGATTACAATTCTGAAGTTCATCTTTGTTGCAGTTCAGACTTTTTCTTTTGTTTCACATCACATTAAAGATTCAGCATCTCTCTTCCTAATGCTCTGAAATATAGTATGATCTATAAGAGAACGGAAAACAGAACTAAAGGGGGGAAAAAACCCTCCCACACCTCATTAAGATCTAAAGTTTGTCCTTAATGTGTGTATGAACTCAGAATGAGTGTCTAAATGGAGACTTTTTTTCTGCTACAGGGTAAAGTGATTATAAATGTCTCTGTGCAAAAGCTTAGTGGTATTTTATGCAGCTGGCACTGCAGAGTTTGAAACAAATCCAAGAAAACAGATTGTATCTTTAAGGTTAGAAATCAAACTTTCCCTTGCTGGAGTGCACATTTGCTGGTAACGGGCTGGGCTCTGACACCAGCAGCTATGCAAACAGGAGCTCTGCCACTTCTAAGCATGTCCGTATGGCCTCTGCATCTATTCCTTCCACTCCCAAACCATCATTAAATGGACATTATAAAGTCATTTTTTGTAGTTTTCTGCTTTGTGCACTTACCATTTTTTTCCTCTAATACCCACTCAGAAGTGTGCCAGCCATCTTTTCCTTAAGCTTTTTAACCTACATTCACCTACAGACCTGCAAACAGCGGCGGTGCCTTTGTCAATCAGCAAAAGCAGCAGCTTCAGTTTACAGGTAGAAATACCCCAAGCTGCTAAACCTCAGTTACAATAAACCTCATGCAAGAATAGAGATAGCCTCATCCACAGGCTGCAATTCTTTCCAGACTTTGGAGGTATTTCAATGCCAAGCACATATTTTGCATATGTTCTTTCAAGACGATTGAATTGACTCTCAAAAGCTTCAGAAACCCTATATAACCATATAATGACATCCCACTTTGCCTCCACTGCTAAGCCCTGCTCTCACCCAGTGAGACGGGGCTGCTCTGCAGCACTGCTGGGAACAGCAGGAGCAGGCTGCTGGATTCCTGGGGTACAGCAGCCCCAGGAGCAAGGATATTGCTCTCCACCCCTCAAGCAATCCGTGCTCAAACCGTTTGGCGATGTGCAGCTTAAAAACAGCCTCTCGAGGTTCATTTGACTCCCCCGCAGTGGTGGGAGCCACAAAATGGTCTGCTCTGCATGATGAACTACCCAACGAGTGGCAGCTGTGTTCTAATTTAGCTCCCGACTAGTCCTAATGAATAACCTCGTGTACAGCACAGGCCTCAGAGAAAGGATTTGTCTCCTATTCCTAGCTAGAGGCAGATGAGGAAAAATCCTATTTTTGGCTACAATTGCCGTTTGATCTTCCACAAGCGGCCCTGCTTCTAATAAAACTCCGCTCAACCGCGCTCAGTGGGGACACCGCGGTGAAGAGCGGAGGGCATGGAAGATGCAGGCTTGGAGAATGGCAAATGAGTCTGTGAACCAGCTGGATTTATGACCCACAGTTTGATCCAAAGTGGTCTGTGGCCAGCAATTCCTGCAGATACTGTACAGGGCTGGCTTTCAGCTCGCTCTGTGCTACTCCTGCACATGAGGGGAATCTGTTCTTTGCAATATCTGTGATTGCTGCCGAGAAACTTCGGCTGTGCTGTCACCTCACCTCTAGAACTTGATCAGGTGTATCCAGCACGGGTGCAAGGCACATCTTCTGCCTTGGCACATAAAGCAGGGAGAGATTACACTCTTGCAGCACACACTGCTATTAGCATTCCTTACATATTTGTAAACGTCTGGGTTCAGGGAGTGTGTCAGTTTAATACACAGCCCCGTGCCTAATTTCACTGGAGCAGCTCTGTGACTACAGTCTGACTCAGCACAGGTACCAGAGCAGCTGCACAGAACCCATGGGATGCCCTCGTGGGAGCATCCGTGTGGGGTACTGACCACAGCACATCACCCACTCCAACACAAAACCAGCTCCATAAATTTAAGTTTCCCTGGAATGCACTAAGGTTTAAAACAAGCAGATTACCCTAAAAGTTTACCCACTTGGCCTATGACCCAGAGAAGATGAGAGCAAATATACTATATCTCCCTGCTGGCATAATTCAGACCTGCAATCTCTTGTCACAGACACCTGCTCAAACACGACCTTGACTCAGTTCCTGGCAGCTCTGTGCCACTAAAAACTGATAGGTAAACATCAAGTAAATATGCCTGTTTGTCTTTCTCTTTACCTCCCTTGCACAGGCTGATGCTCAGAACCAGGCTCCCCGATTAGTTCTGCTCACTGCAGTAACCCTGTGGCCCTCATTAAAGAAAAGCTTTTTGAGAAACTGTATCCATCCCATTTTCTATCATCAGTCCTTTGTGAAAATCGGATTGAAAGCACCTTGGTGGTAAATCTACCTCTCCCAGAGGTAAAATGCAAAGAGCAGAGAATGATGCTCACCAGCAGAGAGAGGAAGTGATTAAAGGACAGAGCAGGAGAACAGAGGATGAAATGCTGGCTCTAACAGGAGATGCTGAGGATAAATATTGAAATTCTTCATTTTCGAAGAAGTGCCTTTGTTTTGTTTTCTGCTTCAAGGAAATCTAGAAATCTAGATCACTAGTCCCAAAAGCCACAGCATGAATTAGCCTGATGTCATTTGGCAATCAAAGACGGTACCCTACTTACTGATGGTGGGAACTGCACTGATCCTCTAAATATATTTCAGATATCTGGATCTTCCTGTCATATTTACTATTTGCATAAAATGATATTCACCCTTCAAAAAAAAAAAAAAAAGGAAAGAGTTGTGGGGGGTAGAAAGATTAAAGGCAGTCTGTCAGTCTGCCTCTGCCTGGTTTGTATTCTCACTCGAGTGTATAAGTAATGCCTTTGATTGCTTCCACGATGGGGCTGGTGTCACCATGGCATTTGAATCACAGCACTTTCTCTTTGTATTGCTTCTGTCAGTCAGGAACAATAAAGAACTTTTTTGTTAAAGCCTTTAATTTCACGTAGTAATTACCTATTTGATCAGACAAAAGGTGCTGTGAATGAAAGTCATTTACTTGTTTGATGTGACTGAGACTGAGTGTCACTACAGCTGCGAGACTGTCAGAGAAAACACTAGTGGCTGATTAGATAAGCAGTCCTGCCCAGAAAAAAAAGGGTGAAAATGGAATGGGGGAAGAAAAGTCAAGTTCTACCTCATTTAAATACAAGGAAAATGAGAAATCCCTCAGAATATAATTAATGTAATTATCGGAAGATGCAACTTCTCTACAGCTTCATTGAGGTCAACTTTCCAGCTACTGGGTTAAACACCCTCCTCACTCCCTCCTCTCTCCCTCCACTCCGTCAGCCAAGGCCGATTTACAAAGAAACCAAGGGTCTGCTTGGCACTTGCTGAACACCTGCTGCTGTTCACGTGCACATTCACACTGCAGCAGAAATCGCGCTGCAAGGACACGAAGAGGCGTCAGCTGCTCACGCCAATCCACTACTGTTCAGATGAAGTTTGGTGTTTGAAATCTGAGATGTCGTCATGTTGCCAAGATGAGCCTTTAGGCACCTTCTGGGACACAGAAGGAGTTCCAGGACACAGCAGGGATGGCATCAGCTTGTGGAGTCCTGCTGGATTCCCCCAGCGAATTGTAACAAAAACATGAAAATCTGTGAGGCTTAGCTGGACACTTAATTCAGCCAGACCACAGCCCTGAGAACCTCCCTCCCAGCTTCAGTTCTGGCTCTAGCACAGACCCAGCCACAGACGGGAGAGGGACTCAGACCTTGCCTTCAGATCTAATGCCCTACCCCACCCACAGTCGTTTGCCTCCCAGGGACCATGCTGGGCTTGGGTCTCATCTCTCTGCACAACAATCAGGATTTTATGGAGAGAAGGACATTTTCTGGATGTGAAACTGATGAAATAGAACCTGCAGGATGAATTCACTCTTCTGATCATCTCGACTTCATGCCAGCAAAATACTCATTGCACGGCAGCTGAATCATCTCTTTCCCTTTTGTACACAGAAATATGCACGAGGCAGGTGGCTCAAGCTCCCAAAAAGCTTTTCCTTCCCTTCCCTTTCTTCTTCTCATCCTCCATGAAAGCAGCAAACAAGGGAACTGCAATTTCCAGTGGCTCCTTACTGGCAAGTGTGATGCAGGAGCAGGCTGAAATGCAGGCTCTCATCTCTGCTCACTGCTGGCCTCTCTGCACTAGCTGGTTAAAGCTGCACATGTTTAAAACATTAACTGGAAATATTTTATTCTGTTGGATAACGTATCAAACAACATTGCAATGAAACTTTCAAGGGCTTAGAAACTGTGCCTGGAGGTACTTGAGAGGTCTTGTGGACTCCCTCAGCAGCACAGCCCCAAAAAGCCCAGGATGGGCTTTTTCCTCCACAAGTGATTCAAGACGAGTGACTCATGTGGCACAGAGACTGAATGCCTTAATTTGTCTTTCTACACTCTCAAACAAGGCAGAAGGTAGAAGATAAAAGGGAAACCCTCAGCTGGCTGACAATGTAATGCTGTAGAGTGCATCCTCAATGTGCAAGGCTACTGGAGTGATGTATGCCATGCTGTGGGAAGGCTGGAGCCCCTCTGGAAGAGCCCTTGTAGCCTCTGGCAGCAGGAGGACATGTCCTCAGCTCCACTTATGCAAAGAGAGGACCCTGTGCCTGCCCCTGTCCTGCCTCTGGCCAGCACTGCTCAAAGAACTCATCTGCCTTGGGTGATCTGAGGTGTCCCCTGCCCTGTCCCCACACCCCACTCTTGGGGCAGTGGCCCCTGCACAGGGGTTCCTGTTTCTCCTCAGACCACACGTTCCCAGCCACGGTTGGGAATTGCTTTTGAGGAGCTGCTGCTGCACCATCTCCCAAGGAATGGCTCCAGCACTACAGACACTCTCACCAAGGCAAAGCCAACACCGCAGGGGCAACAGTTCCTGAAAAAAGCAAACAGACTATTTCCTTTACAGGCTGCTCTCAAAATCTAATTTCACAGCATGATCAGTTACTGCATTGCAATGACTTGCTTTCTTATTCAAATAAAATGAACATATTAACAAATAATACTCATAAAATTCACTGGACAGCACAATGGGAAGAATTACAATGCATGAAGAACTAGGTTACAGAAGCTACATCACTGCTTGAGTTAGATGCAATATGTATTAACCCAGAGAGCCTGTATATAGAATTAAAGAAATCATCTAATTTTAAAGTAATATTTTATTCAATGCAGCCCTCAGTGCATGTAACTGCTAAATGAAACGCATTGCATGCTCTATAAACACATCATCACCTTGTAAATGAAATACTCATGATATTAAAACTGATATAACATTTATTAAAACCATTATGCAAAGAACAAGGTTGGGTAGCTGAACTGCTGAAGGCAAGTGCCAGCTATGGCCTCGCAGACACGCACAGGCTAAGCAGCCTGTGGCTCCAAAACACTAATCAGAGATGTCTTTTCTAAAGGTGAGAGTTCATTCAGTTAGAAAGAAATCCACATCTTCCCTGAGAAGAGTAAGGAAACGTGTTGGAAACTTTGGCAGAGCCATGCAGGAGGTGAGGGGCTGTGGGCTTTATGAAAAGTGTCACTGCCCAGGTGCAGGGCACCAAGGTGTCTGCTCTGTTCCACATAAGGTCACTGTAAGAGCATGTTAAACTCTTCACAAAGCTGAGCTAATTGGTTTGATATTGTTTCTTCCTTCTAGCCTAACTGTAAAGTTCAACAGTAACATATTTTGGGATCAGACCATGACCTGTTTTCTCAGGATTGCAGAGGCTGGATGGAGCACAGGGAGGATTTGGTGTCTCGCCCTTACAGCTCTGCTGTGATGGTCAAGGGATGCTACAATCCTCAGACTGACAGCAAAGCACTCACTGATTTGGGAGTCACAAAGTGGATATGGAGGGGCTGAGCAGAGGCTGTGTGCCAAAGAGAACCTGTGCTAAACCAACAGGGTGATGCCACCTTGTCCAGTCAGTTCATGTGTCTCTGGACCATCCTTCTGCTCCCTTGCAGACTGTTCTTGCTGCTGATTCTCTCATTTTCAAGACATTTGATAAGTTTTCCAATGCAGCTACCTTTACCATCTCCTTTTCAAAATCAAGCATTGCACTACTAATTAATCTGTAGGGGATAGGTCTGACTGATTTAAAAGCACAGCTCTATTGTGAATACTTGAAGCATATTTTTAAAGGAAAATCTCAGAAATTTACTTTATGCTATTACTTCATTCTAGCCTATGACATTTTTAGCTTTGCACAAAGGATGCCTCTCTGCAGAACCCTGGCAGTTCAGCCGAGTTACACATTATAAAATACCTCTATTTGTCACTGCCTTCAAGCCTCTTCAAAATGAACCCTGGTTAGAATATGTGAATGCAAAATGCTCTTGTTTCCTAGTGAAACGCTTTGAAACGCGGTGTAGGAGAAGCTTGATTTTACCCTTCCACAGGCACAAAGAGGAGTTCTTGCCTTTAAATGTTCTCTCCTGAAAGAGGAATTCACACAAACCACATAGAGCTCAGGCTGCCAAAAAGGGAAATACAAACTCTTCTCCATCCCTTTCAACAAATCTCAGCATAGAACAGAATGAAATGAGGCATACATTCAGCAAAAAGGGATTAAAGGAAAGATGAGGGGAAAATCCTTTTAAATACTAATATTCACTGAAATTCATCTCCAATCACATCACAACAGAGACAGGCCCTTGACAAAAAGAAAGAAAAAACCCACCTAAATATACTCCACGATGGCAGCCCTACATCTTTCTCCAGCCAGTGTTCCAGGAATCTATACTTACACACCTATACAAACCTATAACCAGAACCCCAGTGCAAGCTGTGATTTTGCTACATAGGTACCATATGCTGTGCTCCACATCTGGGGATGGCAAACCTGGTAAATCACATTTATTATAAACTGGTTAGAGATCCAACAGGGCTGGAGTCTGGGCTAGTTTTTAATTCTAAGCATGACTGAGCAACAGAACTAAAACATCTCATTTGAGAACGCAAGTTTAAACTTACGCACTGCGTGCGCGAAAGTATGAATTTTTTTTGACTTTCAAATATTTGAGCATTGGGAAATTACACAGTAGAAAATGTGCCTGGACTGATTTTTTCACTGGCACCATCATTAACTGCTCCCTTTCATGAGTCACACACGATGCCCTGAAATACCGGGGACTTTCTGGTCAGACATTTCTAATCTGATCAAGAGAACACTGTGACATTTCATATGGCAACACACTGATAAAAGCTCTCCGCCACTTCATTATGTAAACAGGTATAGCTGCTAATTAATGAATTACAGTGGAGAAAGAAACTGTTGGCAAGGATGGAAACTTGGCCCAAATTCTCCCGAGTTATGCTCAATCAAGTGAACTAAGCCCTATTAACGCTCGCTGGCAGGTGCAGCTTTAGCACCTGCTGAAGAAAGTGGATTTTTTTTGCAATATTCACGTTTTTTCTCTTCCCATTTCCCACTTACTAAGAATTCTCAGGACGGTTTTGCTTTGCTGCCACGCAGCCGATACCATTCCGTGTGTACAACAGCTCCCCACATCAGGCACGGAAACACGGAGCCGAGGGTCAAACAGCTCCTCTCTGAAAGGGACACGTGGTGCCACCTTCCCGTCACCTCCTGCCACCCGCACACGGCAACGCACCCAAAACACAGCAGAGCCGCGAAGCCAACAAGCTGTTCAGACACGGCTTGGCTGCAGAGGAATCTTGGGGAAATTAAAGACTGTTTGGATTCTTGTGGAGTTTTCGCTGTTTCCAGGCAGGAGGGAGCAGGACAGATTTAGGAGGCCGTACGGAAATCTTTGGACGGTGGTAGGGAATACATGTGTCTGAGCAGTGGTGAAGTGCTGGAAAGCAAAGCACGAAAACTGAAACCACGCTGGTCCGAATAAGGAAAAATTACTGTCTCTTAATCATACTCCAGGCTGCCTGGTTTTTATGGGATGCTATTCCCATTTAGTTTAGCGGTACCGTTTTACACATGATGAGGATTTCAGAAGTGCAATTAAAGCTTTATCATCAACATAAAACCCAGCACAGTTTGCCCAGTACTAGACTTAAAAAACACTAAGTACTGTACTCTAACCAAGAAGAAAGTGGTTATATTTTCACTACATATAGCTTGGAAACCCGGGGTTGAATGAATATGAGAATTACTAAACCAATATTCCAGAAGCACCACTGAACTGTATTCTAAACAAAAGCTATTTAGAAAGTGGGATTTTTTTCTTTATCTGCACAAAATTAATGAAGAACAAAATCTACATAAATATTAGAAACTTAATTTTGCCAAAATAAAGTCACGTTTTGAAAATTAGGGCCGTCGTTGATTATGATAAGTATAATACTACTGATAACATTATGGAATGTGAACACTCAAAATAAGTTTCAGTTTGGCTGGATGTTATTTTTAAAACTAGATTTTGTAAAAACATCTATCAGCTCAAGTTACCACCAGGAAAATCTTAACAACTCCAGAGCGAATGCAAAAAACCTAACGTGGAGGGATTACTAGGGGGATTTGGGAGAGTCTGCTCAGTTCTCAAATATACCCTGGATTTCCTTTCCGACTTTTGCAGAGTCATTTAGGCTCCCCTGGCATCAGCAGCATTTGTGCCTGCAGTTCAGTTGTGAACTGAAGCCTGAGAGCACGTACTACTAAATACCTGAGGAGAAAACCCAGGTAGCTAAAGCTGGAGATTCAGCCACAATTCCATTTGCAAGTGAGAACTGGAGCCAGAGGAAGAGAGGCTGGACCTTTACCTGGCTGGGTAATTTACTGCTTAATTTCTGTCAGTTTCTTGTTTCAGACTTTACCGGGTGTCAGGAATAATTGCTTTTGTGTACTTGTGGTAAGGATATGCACCGTTTACTGTCCGAGTGCAGTTAACAGCAGCTTGGATTTATACAGCATTTTCACGTATCTAACTAAAGCAGATAACTCAGCAGGACAGCGAGCCAACCTATCCATTACAAAATAAATAAATCAGTCCTAAGTTCAGACTTCAAAAGCGAAGTGGTAGATGCTCCACGAAAATCTCTGTAGGCTGAGGTTTCCACAGAGCAGGAGCTGAGCAGCTCCACGGCTGCATCCTTGGGCAACACATCATGGTCCTTGCCCAGCACAGATTAATGAACAGCAGGAATGGAAATGCTAATAATTAAGAAAAGGTTAAAATGTTCACACTGTGTGAGAATGATGCATAAAAGGATACAACCGCTAAAAATCACTGCAGCGATGAAGAATTTTTTTTTTCAGAAACTAAATTCCAACTGGGAATATATTAAGAACAAGAAGAAAGAAATTCTCAGGGTAAAAAAAAACCAATGCAAAACAGCTAGTGAAAAACAGTCAGCTCTGTGGAATGGAGGCAGTATCCACACTACAGACTAAAGCTCCATTCTGAACCAAAAGCCATTTGAAAAACAAATTTAGGGAAACATCCAGACAAGACAAATCCCAAAATCACTATAAAAATCAGACATTTTTCCATATGAACAGTTTGTGTTCAAAGCAGCATTTGTCCCTTAAAACTCTACTAATGTAGCTGTAATTCAGAGTAAGAAACGGAGCCAAATTTTCCAGGCAGGTGTTCAGTCCCACGAGTTATTCCAGCGAATCCTGAGACAGAGCCTATGCCACCCTCTGCCTCCCAGAGATTCCTCCCATGAGATCTGTATTGGTGGACCAGTCCCATCCTCTCCAGGCACACCAGGTGTATGATTTACACACAACATTAGTTCAAATCTATAACATATATCTAAACATATATTTTTAGGGGTGGGATTTGTTTTATCTTTAGAATTCAGTACACAGTTGACACACTGAGAGGGACCACTGCCTGAGGATTGTACCAGACCTCCCATCTCCACATTACTTCATCCTCCAGAATTTGGCAGTCACATCCTGCTATCCATGAACTGTTTTCAGGAACAAAATGTAAGGAAGCAACTTCCTATAACCAGAGGAAAAGTAACACAAGGAAGAGTGATGGCCCTTCTTCAGACAGGGACATTGGGATTTAATCATTGTCTTTTGCTGACTCTTGCTTTCATACATTTGTCTGAGATTACAAGCTTAGCCCAAGATTTTATTTTTACACATAGAGTCAATTTCCACTTGCATAACAATTATTATTTGCAAACCACTAGCCCTGAACACAGAAAACAGCATATAAAGTCTTTCCCTTAAAGATAATACAAGCATTGCACCAGAAAAAACCTAAAAGGAGAACAGGGCCTGTAGAACACGGGTTATCCCCACCTGTCCAAGAGATCCTGTCAGCAACTGGTTTCTTAATCACCACAGATTCATTTTCCACTTGCTTGCTGCAATTATGCTTTTGAAACCTGCAGGTCTGGATTTTTTTTTTTCCCTTCCCTTACTCTAAACAGAATTCATTTTTAATGTCTATTGCAGAAGACCAATATGATATAAAAACCCCAAACATTTCACTACTCATGCACTCTTATTCATAATATCACATCAAATTGCTGAAGTAGTACCATATGGTGCTTGAGCACCAAGCCAGAACAAGTTGTTCAGCTTGTCATAATCTCAAAAGCTGCATAAAACTTAAATAATTTCTCTATGAAGTGGAAGATCTTTGGGTTTAATATAACTCATCAGAAATGGATTCTGAATTTTCCTCCTATTATTTCCCATGTTTTCTCTGATTCACATTCCATTTTCCAGTGCAAGCTATCAGTATAAGTGGCTACGACTATGAGGCTGAAAGGCTTTAAAAGCATCCTGTCCATCCTTTCTTCTTGATCATTCATCATCAAACTGAACGGATAAATAGCTTTCTCAATCAGACAGACATATAATTATAAATAAAAAAAGCTCAATCAGAAAAACTGAATGGAGAAGATTAATGAAATCTCCCACACTTTGATTCAGCCCTTAAAGCAACACCCTTGGTTGTGAGATGTCCACACTTCCACCCACACTGTCCTGTAGGAAAACACAGCAGCCTTTCAAGAAAACTGGAGCGGTGACATTTAACTGGTACATAAATCCATGGAGAGACAACGGAGGGAGTGCTCCAGGTTTCACCACAGATTGCTCTGTATTTACATTCTCAGTTTCTGCAGACACCACAAGTCTAGGTGTTTGTGGTTTTTAAAATTTTTTTTTAAAAATATTCCTAACTGAGAAGAGAGGTTTGGAACTGAAGGTACAAGAATTAGAGACGGACAAGACTTCAGCCAACCTCACAGTTTTCAGGGATTGTGACTGACTCCTGATCCCAAATGGCTGAGCAGCAGTGCAGGGACCACCTGAGATAAAGGAAATACATGGAAAGGTCTCCCTGGGAACACACTACAGCAAAAATGAAAATGTGAAAGCAAGACCCAAAAATGTAGAACAGGAGACAAGAACTGGAAATGTGAAGGCACAAAGAAGGGAGGTATACAGGCTGCAGTATTGCCCTGGAGGGGAGGGCATTATGGAACTCCTCCAATGGAAGGCTTATTTTAGCAGCTGCTTAATCAATTGAGGAACAAAAAGGAGAGCACCAAATCAAGGAGAATTTCCTAACCCTTCCTAGCATGTATGTTCAAGCCTCGTTCCCATATGGGATTAGGATAGGCAGGAACTGCAGGTTGGCACAGGCAGCACAGAGACAGATATTACACAGACTTTTGCTTAAAAATAAGAGAGAATGGGACTATGTCTTCTGGAGCTCTCATGGATTGGGAGTTTCCAGAAAAACATTTCTGTAATGGTTACATATGTGATTGTTCTTTTTCTTCTTAGCTATATGGAGGAAAAAGTGACTTGTCACCAGCCCAAAGGGAAAAGCACTTGGCTGCATGGAGGAAGACAGGATGTGTTGCATCTGTGGCTTCACAGAAGGAAAGGAACAGCTCTTCAAAAAAGGCAAGAAGCACAGAGAATATCTAAGATAAATAAATGAAAGGAATAAGTCCCACTTCTCTGGTGAAAAGATGGTGTCACAGTTCCCAGACCCTCCACACTCCACAGGCAGTATCAGCTCAGAAGGGGCAGCAGCAGCCTGGTGTCCCTGCCATGGTGGCCCTGGGCATGTGGCAGGATCTGCTAAGGCACCCAGGTATCCCTCAGACCTTGAGGCCATCCTCTATCAACAAGGATGAATTCTTCTCTGTGCCTCATCATCCTCTGCACACGGCCTGAGGAAGAAATGGAGCTTCTCCCAGAATTAACAGTATTTTGGGTACAAAAAGGAAACAGACTGAAATATTGAATATGGGCTGCTTTGACATGACTTGGCGGAGGTCTTCTATCAGCAGAGCCACAAGGGAATATTCCAAGCAGTCCATAGGAACAGAGAGCCAGCCTTGCTGAGGGGCTGACTGGCACCAAGAGCTGAGGCGACACAACATTTTGGGTTGGTTAAACGCTGAAAGCGCCTTATCCCAGAGAAGAAGAAAAAAAAAAGAAAAGGAAATGAAAAAGCTGTGGTGTGGAATTAGCATCTCCTTTCCAATGACACCACCTTTTTGCTAACACTTAGTTTCTGGAAGAATGATTTTGATGGAGCCATGGCAGGCAGGACTTCAGAGCAGGACGATGAGAGAGAAGATGACCTGTGAGTGACAGCACCCATCAACCTGGGCCAGAAAACTCTCCCCCACCAGCATTAACTCCCCAAATGCCTGATGCAGAGCGACAGCACAGATGCAAAGGGAACCTCAAGTTTTCCTTAGTTTAGGACCATACCATTCAGCATTTACTCCCTTCTTTCAACAACATCCACACTCAGTGCTCAGTACTTATGAATACCCTCTATCCAATTAATACCCCATTAAGCCGCCCGCCCGCAGTGACTTTATCCTCAGACCACTGTATGGCAGCTTTTAACTCCATAATACCCCGGCATTATTTCCATATTAGACTACAAGGGTTTGATCCAAAGCTCATGGAGGTTAATGAGGGCTCATTAAACTTTGAATTGAGCCCTAACTGCTCAGCAAACACGGAGCGAAGTGAAACAGTACATATCAGATGAGATGACAGAGGGTGTAGTAAACTTTAAGGCGAAATATTGAATGCTGATGGTGACAAAGGCAGGCAATAGCAGGGAATGTGTGAGAAAGCAGCCGTGGGAGAGAATTATGATTGTGTTACACTCAATATCAAGCAGGACAGATTTGTGCCTATATAAATAGATATGCCTGGTCTGACTCTGATGTGATTTTTGTCATCATATGGTTAGACATAGCATAATATTGACACTATGGCTTTCCTTCAGATTTTAGTTTTGAATTTCAGCTGGAGAGTATCATACTAAAGACTTGAAATCAGTATGACTCCTTCCCTAATTACTGATTAATCAAGAGCTAAGGTTGCCTACATAAAGATTCATGGGGAGAAGGAGGAAGTCTCATTAAGAACAAGAGGTTAAAAAAAAAGGAAGGGAGGGGGACATTTAACAACTGAATGGATACAGAAGGAGGAGAAAAAGAGCTGATTTCCTAATAGCATGTTATACCTGAATGTTAAATTTTGTATTCGTGTCTAATTAAAAAATTAAAAGAAAATGTTTTAATGCTTGCAGATACCATGGGTTATGGTTCAAAAGGAAGTACAGAAAGTTGTTGGGTTGTTTTTTTTTCCAGTGACTTCAGAAATACATATATGTTGTGTCATTCTGTCCCTTAGGTGCTCAAAAGACACAGCAGCTGTTTCATAAATTCTGAATTGCCTTTTCTTTTAGCATACAAAAACCTGTGCCATAAACATAACACTGTCTGAAAAATATTCGGTAAACCCAGACAGTTGTTCGAAATGCTTCCTCCGATATTTAAATTCCTCTCTTAACAGGAGTTTCCCTGCAAAAACAGATGCTAACGAACAGTGCTTTTGCCATTGAGCTGAATGGGAACACTTTGGTGCAGCATTTTCCTTTTTTCCATGGAGACATTACAGGGTGCATTTCCCATGACTGAAAGAAAACTGCCACCTTGCTTCTCAATTCTCTGCTTTCAAATAATAAATAACTGCTATAATCTTCCATAAAAGATTTATGCTCTGATGATGTCTGATTCTTCTACTGTAATTTCTTTTTGTTAGAGGCAGTTGAATGCCATTTACTGGTAAGTAAATTGTGTCATCACTTCACTGCAAACCACACCACTGAAAATGTAAGCTGGCCAAACATTTATTTTTGTTTTCCAACTCACACAAATCCCTTCCGAGGGCTTGGATTAACTAGAAACACTTTTTAGTGCAGATCCTTAATCCTAGTTTCCTTTCCTCTCTGTACTAATATGCTCCCTTCCAGTGATGTTACATCAGAAATAACTCCAAATAACTCACAGTGTGGTCAGAAACTCTGCCTTTTAGCTGCTGTGCCTTTTTTTAGTGACTTGGGAATATGGAAAATTGGCCATTCCCACTGAATTTTTCATAGTCCTGCAGTAATGGGGGCACTGCAGCTCTGCCTTTTCCACAGAGGAGTTTAACTAGCACAGAGGCACATGGACTGCAAGTTCCCCTAAAGGTTCAAACAACAGGCTCCATGTCCAATCTTTTCACAACACAATGCCTACCTTTCATTTTTTAGACAGAAACAACAAGCCCACATGGCTTTTCTTCTTCTTTAAACTGTCCCCTTTTTAGCAACAGGAAAATTATCTTATTTGCCTAAATAAATGTTACAGCTCACAAAGCCTCGAAGCACAAATCAAACAAATGAGTCAACTGCAAAAAAGCCCCAAAGGGCTACAAATGCAAGCATAGATGCAAACCCTCCCCAGGTCATGATGCTTTGATTAAAATGAGCAGAGATAACAAGTGGAAGGAGGAGTCAGGAAGGCAACTGTCCCAGCAATGCTACCAGCACTACGGCTTTTAGGGGTCTGCTAATATTTCCACGAGAAACTTTTAGGTTTAGGAGTTTACAACTTGAGTCACAGAGGATTAGTCCTGGTTTCCAAAACCTGACTCCTAAAGGGGAATTACTCAGGTAAAACTTTGCGAGGTGAGGGCATGGCCAGGTGGTTTGTTATGAGAAGGGTGAGTACGTGGCATGACTTGTTTTTTGGCTGTATTTATATATCTATATATCTACATATACACACATCTCAGAAACTGTGCACAGACCTGAGGCAGAGGCACATTAAGGCAGAGGTGAAACTTTTCTAAGACATGATCTTGCTGGAGTAACAGCCTGTGTAACAGCTTTGCCTCCTGATGCCCGGGAGCAGAGCAGGGATGAAGCACAACCCCACAACAGCCATGGCAGGGTGGATGAACCCTGCAGCAACATGAAACACCACCACAAGCCACACCAAACCCTCTCATCACTCTTTTGCTGGCTTGCTCTCTTCCACATAGGACAGCTGAGCTTTGGCCAAATCCTTGGCTGTGCCCTCCAGCCAAGCCCTGCATCAGGCTCCGAGAGTCACTCACCTTCAGGTCCTGCACCAGCGCATCTCCTTCGTCCTTCATGAAGCATAAACAGCTCCTGCTCTCCCTAGAGCCTTTTCCCCACGTACCCACAGTCAGGGTCAGCTGCAGTCAAACCCACCTCATGTGTCCATGGAGAGGAAAACAAAACCTGCCTCCCCTGTGGCCAGGCCCTGTCCCTTCTCCCAGGTGAGCTCACCTGCCCAGCAGCTGCAGGGGCTCTTAGGGGATGCATGAGTTGGTTCATGGAGGGGAAAGAATTCAGCTCTCTTTACCCAGTGCCAAAAATAGGCAACCAAGGTCTACCAGCTGGCTTTTCAGGGCAGGTTCTGGTGTCTACTGGGGAAAAAAAAGACATATGTAAAGGCTGATGTGTGTGCACATCTAAAGTGTGCTCTCTGTGCACTATCAGTACACTCAGGGAAGTGTAATTAAAATTGGGAATCTAATAAAAACTATAAACACTGCCGAAGAGGTTAGTACTGCACTGGATACATTAATCCAGTAAGGCATTATTAATGTCCTTAGTTTCCAGTCACCAAATAAATTCTGAAGAGCCACCAGAGTTACTTAAAGGCTCAAATTTAGGCACATACTTAAAATCTCTGCTGAACAAGGGCCAAAATGTTCAGTACCACCATCTGCAGATATCCAAATTGCCTTGGGCAAAATGTTTCCCTTAATATAATCCAAGGTTTTGTTTGTTTGCTTTTTAAGTTGTCTAAGTGTTCGGATAAGAGGAAAATGTCCTTTAAATTAAGGAAATTAGCAACAAATATGAATGTTATTGTAAATATGGTAATTATTAAAAATATGGTAAGAATTATGGGAGAGGACAAACTGCAAAGAAATGGGACCTTTAATGAAACTAGAAAACTACTGCATATCCACTCTTTGCTGCCCCATCATGTAGGCATGGCTTACATCTTTCATCAGCCTGCATTAGAGACAGCTGAGAAAGGATTTGGATGGTAACACCTGTATCACTGAGAATCTCAGCTGTTATAAATAAAACAATTAACCACAGCAGTGAGAGCTTAAAATTAGCCCAGGAGTGAATTCTCTAAAATCTTAAAAGCTGACATCTGAAATTCCAGGGTGCTGTATTTAATTCTTCATTGGTGCAGACTATCAAGAACATATGCAAGAGTAAGGAAATAAAAAGTGTAGGGTTTTTTTTTCCTATCTCATCCCAGCCTGCTACAGTGAATTTCAGCAACAGCCTAGCTGCTGTCAAGGTTATATCTGCACCATCATTCTGCAAATCCAAACTCACACCCAAACAGCACCACTCTGTCTTTGGGACTCCATTTCAACTCATCAAGGAAGCCAAGTCCCACAGTCACCTAATGTGGGGGATGAGTGTTAAAGAATGAACTCCTGCAGCAAAGAGGCAGATTGCAAGTTCTTTGTCTGTTCCTGTCTCAGCTTTTTTCATTATTAGTGTTTTACTTTGGAAAAGGCATGAGCAAAACCAAAGCTCTTTTCTAAGCAAATTAACCCACTGTTTTTGTGTACACTGTCTTTACAGATTTTCAATAGCTTTCATGAGCTGTGTGCATTAGCTCTGACTATGCCTTCCTGCCTTTGCCTGTTCTCGTAATGACAGCCAGCCCGAGTGGCTATTACAGTTATCTCACTTTCTGGAGAGGATGGGAGGTAATGATATGTTGCAATATGTGCAATGGGGTATTAGAGCTAAATACTCTTTGGAGTGACTGATGAACTCTTTTGCAGTATGCCTGGTATGACAATTCGAGGGGTAGTTATCCTTCTGTGCTTCCTGAATCTCTTGCTCCTGATGTGAAGCTGGAGATAAAAGGTGTGGGCTGGATGGGGGTGATGGTGGTGGAGGAATTGGTGGGGAGCCAGCAGAGAGCAGGGAAGCCCCTTTGCATGGCTGTGAAAGCAGACCTGTACATTAACAGACCTGATGCACAGGTGTAGCAGTGAACTCAGACATGGAATAATGTGACTGAATATAACCATCAGCAAAAGATTTCTGACCACTCCATTAAAACCCGAGCCCATTATGAGATTCTTCAAATAACCCAAGGACAGGCCCCAATGCCAATAACTGGAGAGTGCTGCCCATGGCCATGGCAACAGCTCTGTGGTCTCAAACAAAACCACTCAGCTTCCCTGCCTCAGCCTCCTATCTGGGAGAGAAAGACCATCCTCAGTGATGCAAGCAGGCTGAAAAAGTCAGATCCTGCACAGAAAAATACCTAAGCAAATGCAGTATGGATCACAGCTGGACTTGAGTATCTTAAAGGTCTTTTCCCAACTTAAACAATTCTATCACTCCACGTCTCTCACAATTTGTATTTAATCAGTAGTCATCACTAGTAGGGTCCCAAATCCCTGCAGTATGTCCCACCCCACTGCCTCAGGGGATGCTGAGTGACCACAAAACAGTTTGAAACATCAACCACAAGGTCAGACCACAGGTCTGCTATCCCAATCTCCTCCCAGTCTGATGTGTTGTACCCCCAATTAATGACTTGAAGTTCATCAGAAATATTACCAATGATATTTGAGACTTCTGAAATGGCATGGTGATACTTCCCGGTCAGCGGGAGCAGTCTCACTGCTGCCAATGGCTTCTGAGAATCTCAGTTTATACGTTGTGTGGGAAATTAAAAATGGTTCCATTTCCTTCATGCAACTGGGATGCTGTATTCAAAGGAGATTTATCACTCCCAATCACATGGCATTTTATGATTTAGTGGGTTTTTTATGATTTAGTGGGGCATTTTTCCACTCACGTTGCCATTCCCAAAGCATCCTGGAAAATGGCAAAAACTCAAGGGCAGCTCTTTTAGCTGAACTGGGCAATAGGAGTCCTTGATATCTGTCTGCAAAGTGTCAATCACCTTTAAATCCCAACCTCACGACGGTTCTCCTTGAGTAAGTGACAAGGCCAGCCTGGCAAAATGAAATTCTTCAGTAATACATTGACAAACTCAGAACCACAGAGCACCAAATTCCCCCTCAGTCTGGATTTGAATGCATAAATAAATAAGGCTCTTGCATTTATTTCTGCTAGAAGATTGTATTATTCCTTTCTGCAATTATGGAAAAATGCAGAGCACAGGCAAGATTTAGTGTCTGAGTTTTTGCTGCAAGACTTATGTCAGTAGAAAGGCGTTTGTGCTCTTGGGAATCAAAGTGAGATTCACCCATTTGTGGCAGGTGTTTTAAGCACTCAGCCTAACAACCTACCCACGCATGGCACTACAGCAATTCAATGACTAAATTAAATCTCTGAATATTAAATTAATGATGGAAATCTAAAATATTAATATATTCTAATTGAATATTCTCCGATAAATTATCTAGGCATTCTCAGCAATTTGATTTTACTTTCATTTCTTAAGGAACTTTCAGCTGCATAAATACAGCTATTAAAGCAATTCAAAAAGGGAACATTTTCTGCTCAGACAAGAGAACTCTAAACACAAAGAATCTAAAAATTTCTTTCATATGATTGATTAAATCATAGAGCCCAAGACAGCTGAATCATTAAATGACTGCTTTCCTTCAGTCCCTCTGGCTTTAGCAAGGACAATATAAATTCCCTATGGGTCTGAATACAAGGAAATACAATATGTATAATTACAGTATAGGCTTGAATGCTGTTGTAAGAGAATTTTAAATGGAGCATTTATGCTGTAGCTGCACTTTTCAATCCGTAATGCTGGATGTGTGCGTGCATGGAAAGCCCATAAAGCACTGGGCATCTGCTTCCTTCGACCTAGATTCCCAAATGGCACACGCTGGGGTAGCCCCACCAGCTCTGGCAGAGATGTGTGATTTGCATCAGGATCTGCCCTTCTCTTTCTGTGAACGCTGGAAACTGGGAAAGGCATCATCAGGGAGAATGCAAACAAAGGGATGTCCTTTGAGGAGTACGTATAGCGTGGAATAGGTTTAGGAACTTGCTTCAGACTGCAGGTTTTAAAGGAATTTCACATGGACATGTCAAGAAAGTAGCGCTGTGTGGTACCTCCCTTCCTCCACTCTGTGAGTCATGTGTGAGCCCTGGTTTGGTAACACACACACAGAGGAGAGATCAATACCAGAGCCAAGACTGTGGCAACATGAACGTTTAATGAACCATTTTCCTGCTCATCTTTCTCTCTGTGGTGTCAGGTTGGTTTGTGGTGTGAAACTGCAGTCAAGAGCTGAGAGCTGTTGCAATCTACATCCTTGAACCAGCTTTCAAAGAAAGGCTGTACCTCTCTAGAACACCACAAGCTGCACAATGCCCCATTTCCTCTCCACCCTCTGGGCTTGCTCCTTCTCATCTTGGTCTGACTCTCACAGTAAAGACCAAATCCCCTCATTCCTGAATTTCAGCTGATGATGCTCACAGGGCATCACAAAGGTGAGGTGCATGGAGAGCCAGAACTACCCATTTTTTTTTTTGAGTGCATGTGTGGTTGGTAAGGCAAAAGAAACACCTGTTCCTGTGGAGAACAAGGAAGATCTAGGTCTATTTGTAATCAAGGCTGTCTGCGTCTCTCCCAGGAAAAGTAAGGTCTGATGTCCTTTGGGAAGCATTTGCAAGGTCTTTTCTCAACAAACCTTCTCTCACCACAGACAGATGCCATCTGTCTTGCAGCTGGGAGCTAATGGATTCTGCACTGCCAATTTCACAGCAGTGAGCAACGCTGTGATAGAGGAGGCAAGAGGGATTTCCTACAACAAAACTATTTAAAACAGTGCAAAGGCACACACTGAAACAGCCACAAGGAGCAAAGGAGATGGCAGCATTGAGGGCTGATGGTCCAAGCTGGCAGGGATTTCACAGCTCAGTGTGCCTTGTGTGTCTCCAGCACCAGGATTTCAGACTTTGGAAGAGAAGTCTCACCCATTTCCTGCACCAGGGTGGGCTGTGGCTCACAAACAGCTGGAGAGTGTGCGACCAACTTTTTTTCATATTAAATATTCAGTGTCACTGGATAACTTAAGATGTGCTAAACTCACCCACGAGTCCAGCACAGGTTTTTGCAGTGCATCAAGAGGAGCTCTCTGCTCCCTTAACGTGCCCCGTGCTGCTGGAAACCCGACCTGACAACGACACCTCTGCTGAGCAGCAACGCAAGAGTCTTCAGGTACATTATATTCTGCCAACTTTCCAAGCCACTTCAGGACTTTCTGATTAAATTTACATAAAATGCATCCTTCCCTCTTATTCCCTGATACACACATCAGGTTATTTCTAGAATTCTTGTGGCTGAGATCACCAGCGCTCGGATACGGGAGCCCATGCTGTGCCTGTAGCATGCAATCAAGGCAGTTTGTGAGAGCCCCAAGATCCTGTCTTGGTCATCCTCAGGGGATTTTCATGCTGGTGTAATGAGACTGAACAAGTTGTTTATTATAAGAGATCTAACAGGAAAATAATACATTTTTCAGTTCCATGTGTAATAAAGGTAAGCTGGAAAAATTAGGGTCTGTGAAGTGCAAGATGGGAGGCTCTAAGAGCTCTGGAAAGGTCCTGGAGATGAACTGAAAGTCTGGAGCCCTCACAAAGGAGAACACAGTTGCAGTGGTTGATAGAGGAGCCCATTATCTAAGCATGTCAAAGATGACCAAAGGCCAATTCTGCACAAGACTTGGTTTTTTAAAATTAATTATTTTCATGCAGCCCATTAAGATGGACCAAGACTTGCCTTGAAAACTGAGTCAAGATTCCCATTAGAAGCAGCTGGAGACTGGCTTCTGGATCCAAAACTGAGATTCTTTTTGAAGTTCAAAAGAGGATGAAATACAAGATAAGCTAATAGATAATTAGATAATAGATAATTAAGAATTAGCTACGCATGTAGCTAAAAAGGATGAGTCAGTGAGAAAATAGACAGTGCTCAGCAAGGGTGCAACTATTTAATATATTATCTTAGCTGATCAGTGTGCCTGCATGAGTCATTTGCTTGGAGAAGGAGGGGGATTTCATATTGTTTTTGTATTTTTAATAGGCATTTTTATGGACTTCAGTTATAATAATGAGAGTACCTGACAATTAGTAATGAAATTAGCCTCACTATAGTGAAATATTTCACAGCATGTACAATATTATTCCTAGTACAAAGGTGGAAGTGAAGCAGAAGGAAATTAAACCCAAGATTTTCATAAATGTTTCCAAAATAAATAAGCATATATCAATAAATTTTGATAACTGTTTTCTCAGCTCAAAGACAAAAGCAGAATTTACAAAACATTTTTTATACTAACAAATTATTTTTAGCGTATAAATGTCAGATGTTTATTTAAACTCTTCGAAGAGTAAGTAAATCTTTCCAGCAGCCAAAACTAATTAGAAATTCCTATTATTATTTTTTCAGCTATTATTTTTCTGAAACACATTTCCTAGTTAGTGTGGTTGATGTATATGAACAGACACGGATGTTCCTCTGAAAGAAAAAACCCTGTAATTAACAGAAGGGTTTTTTTGGCAGGGATAATGTTCTTTTTTTCTTTTTTTCTCTAAAAACTTTTTCATTTAATGTATTTTATCAGAATGAAATGGTTTAATGAGCAGAGAATTACAGTTGATCCCAGCTGAACCAGATAGGGCTGCCTTTCGAGGTATGTGGCTCCCATCAAGCTGCATTCACCTTTGCTATGATTTAAACTCCATTCAGGCACAGCCTTGCTAAAAATACTGACAAGTAACTAATCAACTTCCATAAAATGGAATTTTTACCTTCACAATAGGAAGCAGGAGTAGGAGGGAACCCAAAAGATTTGCCTATGCATTTCAAATTAGTCTGACCTATAAAAACGCAAACAGCAAGTGGTTCTATGAAAATGTACTTCTGGTAGGGTTTTTTTGGTTTTTTAGTTTTGAAATTTTTCATGCCATCCCTTCCTCTCCTTGGAGGAAGCCAGAACCAAAGACAGCACTGTGGAGAGACTGGTTTCAATTAGTTATACCTACAAAATGCAAGCTCAGGCAGGGCTTTCTGGACCAATAAAAGTTCAGTGTCCAAGAACCAGCAGTGGGTTTGAAGGTTTTATATAAAATAGCAGAGAAAACTGTGACAGACCTGCTTCTGTACAAATGGGATCTGAGCTGCAACTTCACATGTGCACTTCTGGTTCCAGTTTGTGAGCAGATGGACACAAAAATATTCAGTGCCCAGTGAGCAAAAGCACGGGAAATCAGATCAAAACTGTTACCTAGATCTAGGAGACAGCAGAATGCTCCAGGGCAATCTGAAGATTATGTGGATGGAAATAATCAGATAGTGCTGGTCTTTGAAGATGTTGATTTGTCCTATTCTGGATAATTAAAGAGCAAAGTCTAACAGAGGGAGCTGTAACTCCTGACAGGAATCACCCAAGCTTCACATTCAGGCGCCAGCGAAAGGGCCAGATGCTGCAGAGGAGCAGAAACTCAACCCAAGCCTGAAACATCAGGGGCCTCACGCTTAATCAAGTTGCACTCTTTGTATGATCTTCCCTGTCATTACGATGCTTTCTGTATGTCAGGTGAAGAGGAAAACAGCCCTTTGTAAGCCAGTTTATTTTTTTTTTTATTTCCCACCCCATTTCTACTTAATTTTCAGTGTTTCCTCTAGCATCTGTATTCAAAAACTGCAATGGAATATATTGCTGAAAATCTGGAAGTTCTGCATTTCCATAAACCAGGTTATCTTTCCAAGGTTACTGGTAGTCTAAGTGATGAATATAAATTCTTCTGTACCTATATAAAATTTATTATTTGTCATTTCCATTAATATTAGAATTTTGCATAGTTGAATCCTTCTGTTTCATCTCCAGACTGTAGGGTAAAGAGTGCCACAGAGATTTCAGTCCTTATAAATCAACAAATTTGCCATGGTAAGCTGGTGCCAAGTTGTCCTCTCGCTGTCTAGTCAAAACTCAAAAAGAAATCAGTAGGGAATGGAAGAGAGCACAAGTTCATTTTGCAAGCACTACCCTTATTTTTCACAGGAATTCAAGATTTAATCTAAATTATTAATTTAGAAAGGCATTTTTGACACATCAGGTTATTCTCCTCTTCAGCTTAGTAGGACAACACATTAATGGGTCACTCCATTCCCAGCACTACTGACCACACAAAGACTCCTTGGCTTCCCTCCCTGTTTTTCCAGGGCAGACATAAAAACATTTGCCACCTTGTACTTTTTTCATCCTTATTGTACTTCCCTAATTGCAGAGAGAAATGGCACCAACAATCCAAGCTTATCCAATCCCTGGTGAATTGGGAACCATGCCCCTTCCTTCCTCCCAGACACAGGCTGTGCACAAGAGTATCAATGTGAAACAGGTAATGATGCAACTCATGAGAATCCAGGCACTGCTTCAAGAGGACTAAATGAACTTCCTGAGAAGGGATGCCAATGACACACCACTGCTACTCTAAATAACTTCTGAAATTTTATAATTGTTGCCATTTTCTTCCAAGGGAAGAGCTGCAAATGTCTGCCAAGGAGTTTGTTGGTTTTTGTTGTGTTTTTTTTTTTTTTTTTTTAACAGCTAATCATTAGACTGCTCCAAAAAACTGAAACCAGCACCCACAAGAGGAATAGCAACACGTATTTGTATTTCACTAACACTTATCAACAGCAACAACAAATCAACCAAATGTCTCTGTAAAACACTCCTCTTCCCTTGCTTTTCTTTTCCTGTCATCCCATAATCATCACAAAAAAACCACATGAGTAAACTTGATCTCAGAGATTATCCTTGTGAAGAAAGAAAGTAGCAACACAGGGAGGCTGCGGGATCCATCTGCAGCGGCGGCAGGCGGCCAACCTCCCCCGGGCCGCCGCGCATCTGTACCGGGACCGGCGCGGGAGGGAGGGAAGGGCAGGGCAGGGCAGGATGCAGCACCCTCGTCGCTGGGTGCCATCGAGCCCAGCTTCTACACCTGCAGCCGTTTTTTGGATGAGAGCGTGGGCAAAGCGCCATCCTGGCAGCAGCGCCAGCATCTCGGGAGGGACTGGCTGGAAGGAGGCGATCAGGCTGCCGTCAGCTGGGGAGGCAAACTGGGGCGAGGCGCTTTGGAGCAGCAGGGAAAAGGCAACTATTCCTGCAGGAAGGAGGGAGAGCGGAGAGCCTGTGCTTTGAGCCAGGCTGCCCACACCGACTGCTTCACCAGACCCACTACAAGATCGCCATTATTATTAGCACTATTATCACTATTTGTTATTTTAACTCACCCGAACCAGCTGCTGCGGGAAGGGCCCTCTGGAGTTTTCTGGCACGTTGATGGGTGGGATGACCCAGTCCCGCTTCTGCCGCCTCAGCCCGTTGGCGCTCTGGTGCTGCCGCCACGGCAGCAGGGTGTCACTCTGCTGCTGCACCAGCTCTCCAGGCAGTGCCTTCCTTCCTTTGGGCTGTTTTGGGAACAAGAAAACAAGGCCAGTTAGCTTCCTCCTTGCTTCTTAGGACCTGTCCCAACAGTGGTGTAAATGGCCACGTGGAACAAAGACACAACGTGCCTTATGGGCGGCTCTGCTGCCACTTTGTTTTCACAGAACCACACAATCAGCTAGGTTGGAAAAGAGCTTGGAGAGCTTTAAGTCCAACCTATGGCCTAACACCACGTTATTAACTAAACCATTCACAAATATATGGAGCTGTCACTCCCAAGTCAAGACGCCTCCCAGAATGTATCGTCTTCATTACACCAGCTGCGAGGGGATGCAGCAGAACACTGGAGTAAAGGAGTTGCTGCAAATTTCCTGTAAGTACAATTTACCAGAACACAAAAATTGGGAGAGGATTCCTTTACAGCTCATTTATAGCCTGGTACTGAACACAAGCAGGGCTAAAAGAACCTGCAGTCTGTGGTTCTGCAAAAGTATTCCGCCACACAAACCCAATCCCAGCCAGAGGGAGAGTCAGCCCCATGGCTGCAAAGGTGCATTAGTTCAGATTCTTAGTGCTTCCTAACAAACGAGCTTTTTATGAGAGCTGGGTTTTGAACACAAATCCCAAAATACATACCCCACACTGCCTGGGAGGTGTAATGCATCTCAGGCACAGTACGTTTTCATTATTTGGTGTGACTTTGAGTCCTTCTTTGTGATTTTTTTTTTTAAACTATGGATTCTCTGCATAGCATACCTTGGTGCTGGAAATGTTACAGTGCTACGGATAAAAATGGAAATGGTGGGATCATGGTTTTGACTTAGAGTGACTGGCTCACTATTAGAAAATTTATGCCTCACAGAATGATGAATCAATGAAATGTAGATTTAGGAAGGCTCTTCAGAGGTTATGCAGTCCCAATACTTAAATACTCTGTGGTCTTCTAGGATTCCAGCAATTACTTCTGAAAGTCTGCAGAAAAGATAACTAGCAAGGGCTTTTGTTACCATATGGTGACCTGCACTCCCACCAGAAAATGTTTAAACTTTCATAAATCACAAAGACTGCAAGAGACATTCTCTTCATTTGAGGTAAGACCCAGTGGGAATACTGTTCTCTGAGTTTTACGATTTTCAGCTATTTTTCTCAGAAAAAAACCCTCTCACCCCAAAACCCATGCCCCAGTACACAAGAACACTGCAGGAAAAGCTATCAAAGCATTTTCTGAGGCTCCTGCCTTTTTAAGCCACATTCACTTTTTGTCTTACTCCAAACATAAAAACCCAAACACCTTCCAAGCAGTCATCTGTAGGCACTGATTTCAGTGGGAATCATTGCTTCGGGGCTTCTAGTTTGATGTAAATCCATCTATTAGCACATTTCAATTCCTGATTGAGAGGTGAAGAAACAGGCAGTCACCTCAAGACTATACAGTACATATGAACTGAACGGTGTATGACAGTTACACTGAGATGTGGCTCCAGAGCTGCGTGGACCTTCTCCACAAAGGCTGGAGAAGCTGAGAGCTGGGCACAGCAGCAAGGAGCCCATTCTCACAGCTTGATCATGGCTCTGACCTCTGTTACCTGCGGAGGGCAGACATCCGCTGGCTACAAGGATTGGAAGCATTTGTGCCAAAATGCAGCTATTCTTACTGCAAACCTTAAAAACAAGCCTGTTCCAAAGCTGAATTTTCACAGAGCAGACAAATATGGTCTCCTCAGTCACACACAGAGGCACATTCCTCAGGTCCTGTCTCACACTCATGATGAGGGTTGTATTCACCTAAGTGCTGTTTACACACCTTCAACAAGATCACAGCACCACGTTCAATATTTAGACGTTGCTCTTAAAATGCTCACTGAAGAGTGTAATGAACAAAAACAGAATCATGGTGTGGCAATGGCAGACTTTCTTGGGATAGGCAGGATATTGGCAGGCACTGCTGACCTCCTCCTTCCTGTGGGATGCAATATACTATATCCAATAGAGGTTTCATTTAAAAAGGGTTTTATTGCCAGAAAGGTATCTTTTCTGAACACTGATGAAAACAATGTTATCTAAAGATGACACCCAGAAATGCATGATGACATGGAATAGGACTATGAGACATGAGCCACAGAAAAGTGGATATCCCCTATTTTTTTTTTAATTGGCTTGTGATTCCCAAATGGGAATCCTTTGAGAGCAGGTATTTGGATCAGTTTATATAATTGGCAAGTGAGCATGGGGACAGATTATGAAAGGATGGTCAAATAATTTGTGCTCTGTTGAGTTTACACAGTGGAATGAGTCTGAACTAAAGACAGACTTGAGAATTAACACGAATCCCAGAGCTCCGTGTATACTGAAATAATTAGTGTCAGCTCAGCAAGGCAATACCAGCCTTTTTAGTCTGTATGAAACACTTGCTGGCAGGTGACTAGACACTGACTAGCTTGCTTGTCACTCTTGATGATGTTTTCCTATATTAGAATAAATCATCAACATGACTCTGAATTTGATATGTAGAATTTCAAAAGCATCTTGCAACAACAATTTTTTTTCTTTTTTTTTAAACAACAGCTCTTTTTTATCTTCATTTGTTGACAATGCATTCTCATGACCTTAATTTCTCTGGTGTTGTTTAAATATGTTGTACATGTTTTCTGCTGTTTAAAAGCTGTGAGACAAATGCAGTAACAAAGTCTGGTGAGTATAAATGCCAGAACTATTCAGATCTCTGACTGAAACATCCAAGAACATATCTGGAATAACAGCATCATCTAACTGTGAGCCCCAGAAAACTCTCCTGTGTTTTCGAGTTTGCAAGAATCTAAAGTTCAACTCAAAAGCAGAATGTGACACCAAATTCAATTAATTCTAAAATACAGCTTCCAGTTCTGGTTTTGCTGAATAACAGTTTTTACTGAGATGAAAACTGCTCCTTCTCTCATGGCCTCACTGGCCATATGCTTTCCGGAATCTCAGAAACATTTTCAAAAGATAAAATATTCCTCTACCTTTTGTAGTACCACCAGAACACAAACTGTCCATAGTCCTTCACAAAATCAAGTCAAGCACCTCTAGTGCTGCTGCTTTAGGGTGGTTTCCCTCCCATTGTTTTTATGACTCTCTTATATATGGCACAAGGGTGATGGTGTGCTGCACAAGGGAAGGCAATCCATGAAACACGTGCCCAGTGGAAAGTGAAATCCACTCTCCATTCCCAAAATTACAGGGTGACATTTATAACTTGTTACAACAGGATCAAACTCCAAACACAGAACATGTGAGCACGGTCTTTGGTAATACAAAGATAATTAAAGAAGGATATAAAATAGTCAGATAATTCAGTAATTATGCCTGTCTATCACTCTAGGACACTGATAAGCTAGAGAAATACAGCTGAGCCAAAACAGATGAAAACCTTCAAGATCAAGGGGAAAAAGTAATTACAAGGTGTGGGATGAAGGAAAACAACAGGAGAAGAGCCCATGCTGGAATGTAAACTTGTTAGGAGAGTTTGGGTTCAGTAGGATCTAATGCCTTAGTATTTGTATTGGGGCCGAATCTTTCAGAGCTTGCTGATGAAGCTGAGCAGTCCTGTCCTGGCTGCATTATTTAAAACCCAAATTCTGCAAGCCTGGGATTGACACTTGGCTCTGAGTTATCCCATGTCTCTCCAAGTGGGCTTCTGGCCCATAACTGTGACACACATGGACAACACCAGCGCTGGCAAATCACAACGCAGCCATTGCATCTTCTGCTGATCAATGTTTCTTTGGAATGTGCAACTCTAATATTTGTTATGAGCAGTTGTAAGGCAGGGGAAGAGCCTCCCAGAAACCATCCTCCCTGCATTTGATAAGGCAGTCATGCTGAAGAGCTGAGGATTCACTGCAGCACAGTGTGGCAGAATCTGCCCTGCAATTCCCCTTGCCACTTATTCAGTTTGGGGTTTTTCTGGCTATTAGTTGAAATCAATTAAAAACATATTGAAGTCAATCAGAAACCTTCCACTGAGATGGCAGATCAAGCTCTCAGAAAGCAATGTGAGGTTGGAGCAGGTGCAGCCTCATCTCTAAGGATTGTGAGAAGAACTTTCTTCTCCCAGGCTGCTTCACAGAAGGTGTCGGGGTGTCTTGGAGTCCGTGTCAGCAGCTTCAATGGCCCCTGCCAGGAGTCATTTCCAGTCCCTTTTCAGTCTAGAATTGCCTTTAAGGATGGGGAACACAACCTGCTGCATTCGGAAGAGGACACAGAGCTAAACCCCAAAGGGACTGTCAGACTTCAAAACCAGATTTAGGACACCTTACTCCAAACTGGTGAGGCTGTAGGGTGCTTCAACTAACTCCATTTACACCACGATGTTGAGAGCTCAGGGACATTCCTTGCCTGCACTTGGCCCTGAGAATAAAGGATAAGTTGGAAAAGCCATCTAGTGAGGCTATAAGCTCCTGTCAGTGTTGGTCTTGGGCTCGTCAGCCTTTCATTCATCGGGAGACTCAGACTAAACCCAACCTCTGCTCGTAAAAGAGGTCGAAAAATAACCCCCTGAAAGAACAGGACACGTGGGATGCCAGCAGCCCCTCCAGCCCCGTCCTGCTCGTGACAAGAAGGCTACGAGCTGCTGACTTTTCACTAGTCCACAAATAAAACCAGTGAGTGTGAAGAAACACCAGCTTCCACCTTCCGCTACACTTAGCAGTAGCCAGTCTCGCCAGCTGGCTTGTCTCCCCTCCCAGCCAACCTGCCTTTGATATCCGTCAGCCTCTGGCTACGGAGACATCTGGAAGTTATTATCCAGCAGAGCGTATCACAAACCCATTTACATAATATAATATCATATTTTGTGTTCCTGCTTAGCTGAACATTTTGGATCACTCTAATGTTTGGGTAAATAAGCCACCATTCCCTGCATATAAATAACAAGTGAGTCTTAGGGTACGTTTGGTGGAGATTAATAATTTCATAGGGCTCAACCCGAAAAATGAAATGCTCCAGATTCAGCACTAAAATATATTATTCTTGCACTTGCAATAAAAAGTACCTGCAATTGGAGGAGAGGAAAAAAGGCCTTTATTTCCCTGGTATCAAAATTATTTATGATTTAACCTGTTTTATTTATATGCCAGTCTTATTATTTTCATGGGATCTTTAATAGTTCACACTACACATTTTTCAGAAAAGAAATAACACTTGGGTTGCTTTGTTTCTAATGTCACTTGTAGGGTTTAACTGAGGGAACATGTTTTTAATATATTTTTATCAATACACGGGGATACAAAGCCACCTTTAGTCCATTGCTCAAACATATTTCCCTTCATCTCCTATATCAATATACATTTTGAAAACTGGTACCATTTTCTACCAGGGAAAAAAAGAATCTATTTAAAAATATTTAATCTGAAGCATTTTTGCTTGTTTCCATGGTAGCTGCGGAAAGGACAGGAGAAAATGATATTTACCAAACAGAAAATAAGACAATGAAAATAGAGCTTAGTTCTTTAACAAAGGGAACATGAGAGTGCTGCAAAATAAACATTTGCATGAATTCTGTTCTAAGGAAACAACATTTTGCTGACATCAGGACGACAGTGGAGGACGAATGAACCCTTTTTTCCCAAAATGCACCATTTCTCCAGTTTTTGATCTTTCAGTATAGAAAGATATTCCATTTTGTATTCTTATACAGTAGAATGAAAGGGTTGCAGAACAAACAGCAAATTTATTTATTTTACTGTAATTGATTCCTTTTTTATTTAGGTCATTGCTGAATTCACTGAAGTTGGAGACAGGAAAAAAAGTAGTTTTAAAAAGATCAGACTTTTTATTTTAGACTTTAATTTATTATAGTTGTGCTATGTGAAGCTATTATTTAGGAACTGCACAGGTAAAGAATCCATAATCTGTTTTTCTCCTTATCCACCCTCCAGAACTCTGCGGTGACTGTCTGTATTAGCTTTATTTACTAATAGTTGTAAACTGTGGTAAATTTAATCAAAGATAGCTTCACGTCACATCCCATTACCATCATGGCATAAATTGCCATTCATGAATGATTTGTGTCAAAGAGCTCTGAAAACTATTGTTTTAGCAGCAAGATGTTCCAACATGCACAGCTCTTCAGCAGGGGCATTAAATTAATGTGTTTGCAGAGAAGCCACTAATTGACAATGAGATGGGATTTTGGCAGTACACTTCCACTTTAAAGATAATGAACAGTGTTCAGATACAGAGAAGAGCCCCCTCTGCTCCTAAAACTATACAAATAATTTCTGGTATAAACAGGAAGAGAGGGAACCAATCCTGACAGGATATTTCCAGTACCCAAGCAAGCTGTTTGATCATCACGACTTCCAAAAGCAAACAGTGGAATTGCAGCGCTTGTGACCTTTATCAAATCTGGCTACGTACAGTCAGGAATGTTATGTTTGGTTAGGAACTCATTAAACAAAATTACCTCTCCATTTATAGAAACCATACAAGTACAGTATAAAACATTTTAATTAAATCAGCTAGTTAAGCAAAAATTCATTACTTTTTGTTTTTATCAGCTAGCAGTGGGGCTGCATAGAGCAGTTCACATTAGAGTCAATTAGTAAGAAAAATTGTCAGATTTGGCAAGTGCATGAGCTTCCAGAACACATCAGCTGACAGGGAGGAAAAAGTTTGACTAAAAGCTAACCAAGTTACTGCCCTCAGAGGAGGAGAATGAGCCACGTAACACACACAAATGCATCAGCCATGCCAAAACCCCTCGTTCCCAAGTAGTCAGTGTCAAAGCTCTACATGCCCTGCTCCTTGAGAGCTGAAAAACGAGGCATGCATGCAAATTTAAGGTTGTTAGGTATCTGGCTGGCTTTGCAGGCTTTGGAAAATTTTACCCAATAGAACTAATAAAATGTGATCAGCGTGACCGAGGAATCAAAATGTTCCTTGGTGTTGCAGGGCTGCAAAGCAAGAAAAAAAGCTGAAGAAGAGTAGCAGGTAAAACCAGGGAATTTTTAAATAGGGAGAACACGACACACTGGCTTGTGAGTCAGGCAGGAGAAGATACTTTCTTTGCAAAAGGTGCAGCAGGGCCCTTTGTGGGTAATTATAATTAAATGCTGAGTTAAGTCTGGACTCCAGAGAAAAGAGATGCATCAGCTCTGGGCATAACCCATGTGGTTACCACAGAAGGTTCTTATTTAAAAAACCCAATAAATACAGGTTATTCTCCACGATCAGAAAACCTAACAAGGTTGGTGAGGGCCCCATGGACACAGGCTGCAGCTAATGCCCCTGGGGCCAGAACGGGGCTTTTCGGGTGCCTGCTGACCAGGCTGGGACAGGAAGTGTTGATTTTCCAGTAGAATTTAATTGAAACTCCGAAATCTCCTGAACTCACCCACACCTTCTGCTGGGTAAGTTATCACCAATTCAAGCTGAAATGCAGCCCAGCCACCAGAGCACTTCAATAGGCTTTGCTTTTGTGCTGCAGAGTCAGGACGGATGCGGGCGGCGCGCTCACTTCGTTACTGAGCACACACAAAATGCCCACGGGATCTCTGAGGGATGGGAGTTTCAGCTGGCAAGGAGAGGCAGAGCTGTGCTCAGACTTATTCCGTGGTACCACACAGATGATTAGAGGCACCTCCTGGCCAGTGCACTGCTGGCAGGGTTTCAAATGATCTTCCTCTTCCATTCTCTGGAAGAATCACATACCAAAGCAGGTACATCAGAAATCCACCTGCCTTTGGTGGAATCTTTCATGGCTCCCACAGGTTTCCAGCACCTGTGATACTCTCCTTGTCATTGTCAGGCTTTGAATATTGCAAGAGCCTTCAATGGACAGAAGAAGATGACATCATCCACGAAGCACAGCTCTTGATGTACTTTTCCTCCTCATTTTAAGGCTCAAATATCTTGTACCAACTAGAAAAGTTCTGATGAGGTTGTTTCCTTGCAAAGCTCCCCAGATCAACTTGACCTTTTCACACTCCCTTTTTAAGATCTAATCTCACAGTGCTTCTCAGGTAGGATTGTTTAAGAAACATCTAAATTACTGTTGTACTTTACCTTCTAGTGTTTACAAAGAGACACTTCTATCTTCAAGTTAATGTCATTCTCATAATTGGGAGAAGCCATACACAATGGCTTCAGAACCACAAGTACTTCTCAAGAGCAGGGCTATTAAATCACAAAATACTCATACTTGTTACCTGTAGGTTGGGAATAAAGGTGGTAGATCTTGTCACATACTATACAGTGAAAACCACTACTGCAGCTTGGAATTACCTCTCTCATCCTGCACCTAATCTTGAGAAAAATGTGGGAAATATCTGGGCAAGCTGAGTTCCTCCTCCCCAATAAAACTTCTAACAAATAATTGAAAACATGGTTCCAAAACACATTTCTTTTGCTTCTAAAACTCAGACTACTACAAGTGCTCTTCATCACAGAAAGAACCGGGAGCAAGTCTATCCCTTAAAAAGCCTGTGAAAAATTTTAATCTCATTTTATTTTTCTAAAGCCATGAGGTTCAAAAGATACATGAATTAAAATAATCATAATGAATTAAATGTAACAATACTCCTCCTCTTCATAATGTTTGCAAGTAAAAAGATCACAAGAGATTTAAAAGATCACAGGCGCTGCTGCTACTTTAGCACAAAGCAAAGTAATTCAGTCTGGTACTTCTCCTCAGTGCTAGCATGAGAATTTGCCCTTTCAAGTTATCCTTTGGTTATTTCAAGAGGCTCTTGAGAAAAGGCTGTTCTTCTTTTTTTTCTCCAATTCCAGAATGCACCTAAGAAATGCTCAGATTTGACCATGAGGACACATTCAATTTATCTCCGTTTGCAAGATGAAATTTAAGCCTGAGTTTAAATGCTTTGCTGGGTGGGGACAGTGTTTGAGATCCCACTCCTTGCACGGCCCTCAAGCGACCCTGCCCTGCTGGACACCCATCCCTGGCTCCTCTCCTCCAGCTGGACATGCCAAAGGGTCACTACCTCATCCAACAATCCAGGACCTGGCCTCCTGAGGCTGGGAGGAACCAAAACTCTCCTTCACACTGAGCTTGTACCTACCAATCTGTCTCAGCCTGCTGGGCTAAAGGAAAGATACCTGGACATCCAAAGCCCCTAAACAAAGTTTATTTTAATGGACGTGCCTGCATGAAGCAATTTTTGTCTGTACTCAAACTCATGTTTGCAAGCAGCTGTCAACAGATTATCACAGCGATGAAGGTATTTTTAGGATATCCAGTCCAAAATATATTTTTTTTGAAGTGGCAGTCAGACTTCAGCAGTTACCAACAAAGAACATGAAATGGGAGGTCAAAAGCTTTGATCTGGCAAGGGCAAGGCACACATCACAGGCAGGAGCACGCAGCAGTCCAAGGGGTTTGTTTCATCAGAAAAAACTTATTTCCGCGTAGGCAGTTCAATCCTTAGGACTTCTTTTTGTTTGAAGGAAGACAGATGTGGAGTGAATTTCACTTACAGATGGTCTTTCGAGCACGGCTTTGAGCCCTGACCCTTGGTACGATGCTGACTGCTTAAGAACTAAATGCAGCGAGTGCAGCGCTTGGAAACTTCCCGTAGTGGGCTGATTTTCCAAGGCAATGAGCACCTGTGTGCCACATCTTATCTTGGCTTCAGCACAAGGCAGTGGGATTCAGCACGCCCGAAAATCAGGCCAGGGAAGTTCACGTGTTTTCACAAACACCACTCTCCCCTCCTGCAATGATTACATGTGAGATGTTCAAATTCACTTAAGCGTGAGGTCAGGCAAGTTCAGCAGATGCATCTTCATTAGACTTGCACAATTATCATGAGCAGTCTCACTGGTAACAATTATATGATACCAATTTATTAGTCATCCTCTTTCTCATCTTTCCCACTGATGTGATTTGTTAAAACCCCAAACAATGTCTCCACGAGTTATCTGAAGGAAACAGAAATCTCTGTATGTACCCTCCCTGAGAGATAAATCCAGCTCTCGCTTCACTGATGAGATACAGAAATAAAAATTATTCCAGATACCATTTTGCTGGATTTAGTTACTGCCTTGGATCCCCCACAGAGGCAGTGAAAGAGGACAGTGCCAGTGTAATGACCCAGAACTTAAACTATGAATCAGTATCGTCATAAAAAGGCAGGATGACAACTAAAACCTCATTTTTTCAGCCCTTCTCTAGGGATAAAACAGTTTGATGGGGCAAACTCCCATCACCCTGATGCCATAGATAACATCTCAGTGCAGGAAAAAGAAGGAAGAAAGGAAGGGAACACATTTTTTCTTGTTTCCTCCAGGTGCACCCTCTCCAGAGCATCAGGGAGACCGGAGTCATTGGAAGCACAGCTCCCTCTGAAACTCTGATTTTCTTCCCTCAAGGGAAGGCTCCCCAGCCTCGTGCAGAGCATCCTGACTGCACAAAAACCCAGGTCATGAATGAGAGCAGTGCTGAATAAGCCTTTCCTTGCCCAGAGACCTTTGCGCTTGTGATCAGCAATAAAAGGCTGTACTTGGAATTTAAAACCTCAGCCAGGTAAAATACCACAGATGATTATTTAAAGGCTTTAAATAAAAAAAACCCCTCTGTCTGTAAGAATCAGCTTTGGACATTCACATTGTATGGCTGTGGACTCATAGCTGGGTTATGAAAGCAGCCCAAAATAAGATGAGACATAATAAAACACAAGCTGGGCTTAAGCAAGAATTGATTTCTGACAGCAGTTCTCAATGGTTTAAACACTAGCTGCAGACCTCATATATTTCTAAGTTTAATTGCACAATCCCCAGTGATTTAACATTACAAAAATTTACATATTTCCATGCTCAGAATTTGAAAAGCTCAAACAAGGAGAAACTTTGGTTGACATAAACACGATTCAAAGAAAACAGTATTTTTTTTTCCAAACTAAGTCACTGGCAGCAGATGACTGACATCCTACATGTGCTGAATATATCCTGTACCTCTGAGCTCTTTTGCTGTGAATTCCTTTCTATGCTGTATTTCTATGATCTGGATTTTAACTTTTGAGGTGAGGACTACAGAAAAATAGATGGCTGAATAAATACACATGAAAATCTACCAGATGTGCCTTAGACACATGAAAGGTCTGAAAATTAAAGAAAACAAGCAATATAAATGAGAGGGTCAGAACTTCAGATGGGATGAGTCAACACAGGGAGTGGAGGAAGCTGATTTTCAAGGAATGATGAGGAGCCTGGACTGATGGACACAAAGGGCAGGGGTGGGGTGTGAAGGACAAATGGCACAATATTTCTACTCATGCACTTGGGAAGATTTGAGTTTCTGCAACCAAAAAACGGGACCCTCTGAAGACTGCAGTCCTCAGCAATGTCACTGTTCACAAACATAATCTTCATTTTTAGACTTTTGGTTGAATCAATATCCAATTTTTCAAAATAATAGCATGCACTCTGAGAAAAGAAGACACTACACAGCTAATTCCAGATAAGTAAAGCCTGGCTTTACTTTGTTTTCTTCTGGAGCATTATCCCACTCAAGTTCATCTTTCACAGATGCTGACACAAGCCCAAAGACTTTATACTATTTCATAAAATAGCATCTTTTCTCTTTTCTTTCTTCTGTTCTTTTCTTCTTTTCGCTTTTCTTCTTCAAAAACTTCGCTTTTGTTCTCTTTTCTCTTCTCTTCTCTTCTCTTCTCTTTTCTCTTCTCTTTTCTCTTCTCTTTCCTTCTTTCCAAACTACACCCACAGCCCTGATCAATACTTTCAATTGGAACAACAGGCAGCCAGACAAGAACAGTAGAAGAAACTTTATCTTAAGTATTTATTGTTATGCTGGAATATCGCTCAGTTTCCTCTGGGGTAATTCAGCACTCTTGTGGGAAATATGTGACCTCATTTGCATTTTCTAATTGAATTGCTATCAGGTTTCCTGCAAGACTGAACAAAAAAGTTCCTCGAGTTACTAACATCACTTGTATTAACCAGAAAAAAAAGTTTACATTCAAGTGTTTGCTGGGGAGGAGGGCAAATGTATGCTTCGTGTATCATAAAATACATTTTGAAAGTATTTGCCTTCTTTTCTATAATTTCATCCTACTAGCATGACACTTTAATGTAGTAGTTAGAACTCTTTCATTACAGTGGTTTTCACTGCAAACTGGCAGGTTTGCCCAGGTTATTCAGCCATCTAAAGCAATCAGCACATTTGTAAGGCCAACACTTTGGAAAAAGGGAAATTGTCACTGTGTTGGGTCCCTCCCCATTAAAATGCCAGGTTGCACCAAGAGCAAGGCTCAGCTGGGGGATCTGGGGCACATGTATGGACACCAAACCTTCTGATTTTGCAGTGAAAGCACCCAAGGGGAGGATTATCCCAACAAGAAATGATCTGCTGCCTTGGAAGCCCTTGGCCACCACCAAAGCACTCTCAGCCTGTTACACAGATTTTCAGTCTCACATATTCTGACAAGAAAGGATCACAGATCCAAAGGATCATTTATTGATGGATTAATCCTCTGTGCTCTCCTGGAAAGCAGCCCACTGCCCCCACTGTGCAGGCAGGTTCACTCCTGGCCCCCCAAAACCTCAGCCAGTATCCCAAAAACATTGATTTCTCCTGTAACATTTATTCTGTATTATAACCTCCACAATAAATCAAACATCTAATAATGGCCTTTCCAGGAGGGCTGGTTTTGATGCAGCTTTAATCCCTGGATAATCATGAACTAAATTCTGATTTATCCTTTCAGAGCGGGTTCTGAGGGGCACCAAGCCCGTCACGAGGGGCTGCCCCTGCTGAGGGGCATCGTTCATGGAGATGAGGAGGAACAAGGCAAAAGGACTTTTTTTTCTGCTGTAGGTGCCAACACACAGTGATCAGCAGGTGCAGTAACCAAATTTCATGCCAATTATTTATAATGTCTGGGAACTGTTCAGCATTTTTGCAAAATCAGTCACAAATTTACAAAGTAAAATGGAAATTAAAGGATGCACCAGAAGAAAACTGGTCCCTCTCCCTCTCTCAGGTCACCTCCTTTCTCTCCCAAACTTGCCATCTCTATATCCTGAATATATAAAAACAGTCTGAAATGTCTTTACAAAAAAAAATATATAGCTCTGCTTGAGTCATTTTATACTACACAAAACCAAATGTGAAATCTGCCTCTAGTAAAAGCCACAAAACATATAAGGGTCATGGCCTGAAACATATTGAACTGGATATTGTAAGGTTTGGGGTTCTTTTTTTCAGCACAAACACACTATTTTTTAAAATAATCTCATAATCATATTTATTACTTTAGTAAACAAAGGATTATTTTGCTTGCAAAAACCACAGGCATTTAAATAAAACACAAGTCTGATGCCTGCTATAGAGACCCACAATAAAACTGCTTATGACCTTGTCATTAGTCTTGTTTTCTATATTTTTCCAGCCTCAAACTACACACTAATAAGGCTTTTAGAAAGGAGGGATATGAATTTTAAGAAGCTTAGCTCTCTCTGTTTTCAACCAGAGTTCAGATTACATTAACATTAGATGAATTTCCAACCAAATATTCTACTAAAACAGAAATGTGTGCTTATTCAGGGTTTTTTTTTTCTGCTACACTGAGAAGAAATTTAAAGCAGTATATAAGACATCTTACTTTGTGCCTTCAATATTTAATTACTTTTAGTAGGAAGCAGTATTTCTTTGGTTAGAAATGGCAAATAGAGTTGACATAACAAACAGGGCTTAATTACATCTCACACAAGCCCAAGCCTTACTGAAGAGCAGCAGAAGTGTATTTATATGACTCTAAGCCATGCAGAACCTTAGGGGTCAGCTCACTGGGCAAGTGAAGAGATTTAAGTCTGTCCAAGTCTTTTCCTTTTTGTCTCACAGGTTCTCCCAGAATTCTACCAAACAGCAAAGACACAACATGATGGAATTCTAACAACATGGAAAGTCTCTCCCTCCTTCCCCACCCTGCCCCGCACTTTCTGTCCAAGCACTGCAGAAAGGATGAAAGCAGAGGCCAGTCTTGCTGTTTGGACCATTACTGTGGTGCAATAATCCAAATTACAGCCACAGCCAAGAGGCCCCAGCTGTCCCTGAAGGAGCCACGGCTGCTCCCAGGACACACACCTTCATCCTTACTCTGAGGGTCTTCAAGATCCAGCATTAAATCAGGCTTCTGAAACGATTCCCTGCCAAATCCTGCCCAAATGTCACCACCCAACCAGCCCAGCACGGCGTTGTTTGAGCCAGCACCAGACGAGATAACTGCATTTACTCTGAGCAGTAAAGGATCTTCAGCCTAGCCTAACACTGAAGATGAAAGGTGAACTGCTGCTGCCAAAAACGATATGGAAGAGGTGGGAAAGTGACAGCTACTCCGAGGGCAGACCAGAAGAAATGTGTTTTCATGGAGCAACCCCCAGTTCCAGCGTCTCTGTGCAGCCCACCACCGCATTTCACTGAAGGAACACTGCTCTCAGACTGCTGGGCAGGGACAGAGCCCTCCTGCTTTTCAGCTGTGTGTATGGAGCTAAAGCAGAAAGAAACCATCTGTACCCTTCTGACTGAAATGCTGGCTCTGGCTTTTCTCTGCCGGGGTGGGCGAGGGAAGATGCTGGCACCGAGCAGAGGGGACGTTTGGCACCGCAGTGCCACGTTGAGCTTCGCTGCCTGCACCGTGCATGAGCACGTGTCCCTTATCAGGCAGCAGCAACGCTCCCTGTCCCTGCAAGGGAAGGAACAAGTCCAAATCTCCCCTCTGGAAGCTGCAGGGCCATGCAGATTGCTCGCAAGAGTAACTGTGAAAACCAGAGATGAGCAGCAGGGCAGAGCTGCCAGTGTGTGACTCCAGGCCTGCGCTGTCGCAAAAGGAATCTGAACTTAAAACCATCACGCAGATGGTTGACTTTGACTCTTCACCCTTCATCTGCTGGTTTTACTTGGGAGTCAAGAGAGATTATCAGCAGTGAGGTGCAAACATGGTGTATGTGACCTGTAGTGTATGGCAGACAAGTGGTCACTTAGAAATACAGAAGTATGAAGTTAGAGAACACTTCCCTCACTGGACACCTTAAATCATTTCTGTCAGAGAAGTTCAAGGATCATTTCCAAGGAATTTGATGCTGCTCATGGTATCTCCTACTTGGACACTTCCTTATGAAGCACAGACCAGGCAACATGAATGCTCCAACACCACGTGAACCTTCCAATGGTTTGGGGCAAAGGAGGAACAAAGCAGGAAAAAAGAGCTTTGAAAAACTCTTACCTTGTGTCCGTTGTGTTGGGACTTCTCTGCCACCAGGAACCTGACCATGGCCTCCCATCTGCCCAGGGTCTGGGGGTCCCAGGCGGTCACCACCATGATCAGCTGCTTGGAGGGCACCTGCAGGTGGTGGGCAGCGTACAGGGTCCCGTCCGCCCTCACCTTGAAGTCCAGGCTGTTGGTTTCATAGTGCACGCCCTTGTTACCGGCACAGTTATTAAATTTTACTAGAACAGAGAGGAAGAGATGGGAGAAATGTGTGAGATTGGCGTGATAAGGAAAGCAATCAAATACAAGTTTCAGACATTTAATTTTCACTGATGTCTTCTATATCTCTAATAACCATCAAGGAAATGATTTAACTGTTTCTTCGACCTTTCAGGAGGGCTCTTGTGCTTTATCTCTGTTCCCCAGGGAAGAAGTTGTAAGCCATTTTTAAAGTATTTGATACAGTTTCATTAGATCTCAAACACAGCTGTTCCCCATTTCTACAAGTGGATTTCTCCCTTGTCGCCATTATCTTTTAAATTCAACTGGAGTCTATTACCCACGCTGTGGGTATTTTTTTTCAGGAAATGTTCTCCATTTCCCTAACCCTTCAATAACCTACTTACCAGATAGCCTATTTGCACATTCTTAACTGAAATTCAAAAGCCCATAACAATTCCATTATCAGAAATATAAAAACAAGAAAAAAATTAAACACAGAAATAAAAGCTGAAACCATTTTGGAGCACTCATCCACTGCTGGAACTGGACCCCCCACCCTGAGCTGCATTCCCACCCTGGCCAACCCCTCACATGTCACAGCTACTGGAAAAAGGAACTGTAAAACTGTGTTTCATAAACCATAACGTGTCATTTGGAAGCCTACTTTGTCAGATCAAAGCTCCCCAGCCGCTGATATTTTTATTTTCGCCTTTTTTTTGGTCGAAGTCTTTCACAGTCTAGTTTGAAAACTATTTTTATTGGCATTATGAAACGTGTCACATACATTAGACCGGAAAAAAACCCCAACCCTATTATATGACAGAATTGACAAATCTGATAGAAATTGAACCTGCAGCTAATAACACAGGAAACAAAACACTTTCTGCCATTCGAGTAATCCATGGGGCGGAACACACGTGGTGAAGGAAAACATATTGTACCCGTAAAAACATCTCAAGTGAGTGAGAATGGATGCACAGTGCTCCAGCTCGGATTGTTAGAGGGGTTCTCATGCTGAGATGCTCCAGCCTGCCCCGAGACGAGGAGAACCTGCTGGGCCAGCTCTGGTGGGCTTCAGCAGGCACTTAACTCCTGCAGAAGAAGGGCTGGGTCAGATGGATCCTACCTAGACTGGCTGTGGTGGGAGCAGGGATGCAGGGAACTCCAGGAGGAGCTTCTGGGACAGCTGTACCCTGACTGTCCCTGTCGCTGTTGAGCGCTAGCCGAGTGCAAGAACCAAACTGGATCGGGTGAGGCGGAATTCTGATTTTATTATTTAATTCTAAAACTTATATAGACTTTTAAAAGTTTCTCCGGATTGGGTCAATTCAAAACCTCCCCCTAGGCCCATAGGCCAGGTAGAACTGTCCATCTTTCCAGAGACAGTTTCAATAACATCCAAACCTTATCTTTATTTATAGAACACAGGGAGAAGAAGAGAAAAATTCCCATGGGAAAGAATCTGTGCTACCACAGCCCCTTTCCCTATACCAACCACAGCTCTGCAGCGCTGTTCTGAGCTGGATCAAGGACTAATTTGGATCTAAATAAAGAAAAAACCAACCATGGCACAGGTGAAAGAGAAAAGCAGCCAGGAAATGGCTCAACCCATCTGGCTGTCAAAGCCCCAGGCCGCATCAAAGTACAGAGAAATAAGGAGCAGACCGTGGCAGAGGAAGGGAAAATCCTTCCCCTGCTTCACCAAGCTGCACCCCTCAATAACTGGGGTGCTGTGATTGTGTCATAACTGTGCACCCACAGAGGCTTTCTGTGCTGTGTATTTATTTAGACCACACTGGGACATTTTTATGTGTGTGGTGGGAAGTGTTACCAAATGCTGCGGCAATTGCTGGGCACAAACAGCGAATGTCACACATTGATTTATAAAAAATAAGATGGATAAAGTTATCTAGTATATAAAAAAACCTGAAAGCCCTGGGTGGGGGTAAGCACACACACGGTTTGGTGGCAGCTACAAGAACCAGGACAATCTCAGAGACCTGTGAGGGAAGATACCCCGGACCCTAGGGACCACCCTGCTGGGAGATCGCCTTCATCTCTCTGGAATTTCTGCAAATCTCCCCTGCATTCACAGCTACAATACATATGTGTGAACATATCAAGTGCATCTTCACTTCTAAATGTTATTTATTTTCAGCTCAACACCACGGGCACTGTCAGAAACGTGGCACATCAGCTGCTGCACCCCTCTGCTGTGTAATGGCCATGTAAAACTCAAGTTTTACCCTACTCCCCGAGCACCCACGTATCATATACTGAAAGACATTTAAAGAAGAGAGAAAAGAGTGATAATGACTGCATATTAAAAAACATTTCAGCGCTTACTTTGATTTTATTGAGATTAAAAGAAAGCCCTACAGTGTACCAGTAGTCTGAGAGGAAAAAAAAAACCCAAACCCTTTCTATACGTGTATGTAGCGATTTCAGTATTCAAAGTACTTAAACATCTGCTTAAGACCCAGCTCGTGGCTCCAAGATGCTGCTCGGGTGTCATATGTCACTGTGTCGACTTTTATGCTCCATTATCTAAAAATGGCTACCTCGTAGACAAAGTCCCTCTGTGACTTGCTAATTACTTCCATTAGTTTAAAACAAACTTGACTAGAGACGGAGAAAATCCTGAGAGAAATCGTCTGATTTTTTTTTTTTTTTTTTAACAAGCGCCGTGTCTGCTCCACATTGCTCCTCTCAGGTAGCACAGGCAGGTGAATGCTCAGCAAGGGATTAGCACAACCAGCTCCTCTCCTAAGAGCCTTTAGGAACTGCAAGAAAGGCTTCAAGGACACAAAGATTCCGCGGTTTTCAGTCACTCTGCATGGCAGCAATGGGCCCTGGCTCACCTGGGCGGCTCTGCAGGAGATTTCAGCCACACAGGGATGGCCCTGCTCGGCTCTGTCAGGCAGAGGAGCTGCTCTGGCTCCAGGCACTGTTCATACACAGCATAGGAAACACACTGGAAATGCAGGAGAGCTGAGCTGCCCCCACTTCCATTGCAGGGAAGGGCACGGCTTAGTGGTGGGGTTGGCAGTGCTGGGTGAACAGTCAGACCCAATGACCTTGGAGGTGTTTTCTGACCTAAATGATTCTGTGATGAGAAATCCTAAATTATCCTCTTTGCTGCCCTTTGAAAACAAGACCTTGGGATGTTACATGACTACAGAGCTGCACTGTTTTTTATATGTATACACGCAGAGATTCACATGATCTATACATCTCATATAGATATATTTATATATAAAATACTTTTCACAAGTCAATGTGTAAAGGTTTAGAAAAAATTAAAATCAAGCTATTGTTCTATAAAAATAGCACAGCTCAAGGAAAGGAAATCTCATCCATATTTTCAAATTCCACCTCTTACCCCTACTCTTTGCTCTCTTGGAGACAGAAATTAAAATTTCATTCAATGGCAGACAACTTTTGCTTTTTTTCCTTTTTCTCCTTTAGAAGTCTCTAAGTCTACGTAATTTGCAGTTGATGCAACTCTTGACTTTCAAATAATGCAATAAATAAATAAACAAACATTGGCTGTGTTTACTAGACTTAGAACTCTCTGTGGACACAAATCAATCTTTCTTTGACCAGTTTGAAGCCTAAAGAACACTGCATGAATTTAACATTCAAAAGCTGCAGCATCAGTAATTAGGATTTTGGATAAACAGCAGAGTCACACATCTATCATTTTTACAGGATGGTAAAAAAACCCCAACTTTTTAAAAAATACGCTGGAAAAATGTTCAGTGATGCTTATCGAAAGCTTATGCTGGAAACAGCATCTAATGCCTGATGAAAGGAAAACCAAGAAGGCACCCTCATTAGCAGGCTTTTAGGTTTAACCCTTTACCCTCATCATTTTTAATTGCTTCTCTATGAAAGGAGGAAGTACAACAATTTGATAAGCTGAAACAGGTACTGAGTGATGGGCAGAGAAGCTGCAGGAGTCTGCAGCAAACTGCTGGGCATCTGAGAAAAAAAAATGGTATTTTACTTCAAAAAAGACACAGGGAGAAAAAAAAAATTCAACAAGTTTTGCATTGTTCCCTTTTATTATTTAGCTTGTTAAGCTGGCTGGACAGAGTCAAATGATCAAGCCAGGATCTTGAAAGATGTAGGAATACACTGAACTTCTTGCCCCCCAAATGTCTGAGAGGAATACTGAATTTAATAGGACTATAAATGGTATAAACCAAAGAATTCGCTTTTAGCCTTTTCCTTCTGGATTTTCCTTTAACTTCTCCTAGTCCATTAAAAAGTGCCCCCTCTGGCAAGCTGCATAGGGCTGGAAGAGCAGGAGGGATAATACTCGTTTATTAGGATAAACCCCCTGGCAGGACATCATCCCACAGTTCAGGATATGGGTCCCTTCAGGACTCCGTTTTTCACCAAGGTTTTGAGGATTATAGCTGCAAAAGATGTTTCTTTCCTGATGAACTTTAAAGCAGCAAACACACAGCACTATTTCCAGCAGGATCCATCTGCTTTTCAAGTTGTGTCTCTTGACCAGCTCCGTTACACCCCGTGCACTGTGATAAATCTAAGCTGCCAAATCCGCCCCTCACACCCCTTCTGTGAACATCATTAAGGTGAGGACGGCTTAACTGCAACCTTTGGGAATTTCTGATGTCTGGGTAACCTGCAGAGTCCTCAGCATGCACGGAAATGTCCCTCTCATGTGATCATGAGCTTGTATTCCTGCCCTGCACTTCTGGCCCAACGCTCCCAAATGTCTGCACTCATCCATCTCCTCTGGCTTTTGCAGGGGGTTCAGTCCTGGCCAGCATTCCCTGAAATTAAAAAATCCCAAACATATCCTGTGTGGAGAGGCTCCTGTGGCCTAAGAACAGGCATGAAACCATTCAGTTAACCACAAGAATGCACAGGCACGTTACAGCCTCACAAAGCGATTTCTCCATTAAGTGCTAATGGGAAGCAGAGCGTGCTGTGCCTTGTTGGGAAGCTGCATTTATTTGGCAAAGTAAGTAGGCAGCATAAAATTTTACATGGCCACATTTTCGAGGCATCCTTCTTTACGTTCGTGGAATCCCTCTGTGATTCTGTGAGAAAACTGTTTTATAGCAGTGGGAACCAACTGCAGTTGAGTGAATTCCCCATAGTCACGCTGGAAATCTGGAGCAAAGCTGGGATCTGAGTCCTGAAATTCAAACAGCCAGGTCACTGCCTCCTTCTCCCAGATACAAGTGAAGAAGACAGAAAAATTAGAAAGACAGGCTTTGAAAAAGCAAACAGAGGCAGATCCTTCGCCCTACAAACTACTGGGCATTTCCAAATTAGCGCAGGGTGAAAAATTTAAGGGATGTCACACAAATTATTGCAATCGTTGTGTGAAATGGAGTCCCATGAGCACATGTAAACACATGATGGAATTATTCTGGGACTGAAATATCTTGTCTACAAAAGGCAAATGCTGAAATGGAGGCAAGAGGATTTTAATAGAATTAGAGAGTCATGAAGGTTGGAAGAGACCTCTAAGATCACTAAGTCTAGCCATTAACCTAACCCTGCCAGGTCCACCCCTAAACCGTGTCCCCAAGTGCTACACCCACATGTTATTTGAGCCCTTGCAGGGATGGTGATTCCATCACTTCCCTGGGCAGCCTGTTCTAGTGCTTGACAACCCCTTCAATGAAGAATTTTTTTCTCATATCCAACCTAATCCTCCCCTGGTGCAACTTGAGGCTGTTCCCTCTTGTCCTATCTTGTCCTATTTTGTTTCTCTGTATTAAAAGGATGGATGTGTCCAGGTACCACAGGCATTTTGACCACTCTGGAACAACTCAGAGATGGTGTTTCAGTGTTTTGTGGAAATTAAAACTGACTTGAGCCATCACATTTACACACAATGCTACATCTAAGCCTGGACTCCTGCTTCTATTCCACTCCTGCTTACAGTAAATCCCACACTATCATACAATACACAGCCAGATTTGCTTCCTGCAGTTCATTAAATGCTCAGAGCCCTTCTCCTTCTCTACCAGAAAAACAACACATAAATAGGAAAAAATGATGGCTGTAAAACTTGATGGAGACAATGTGTAATTTTCATCCTCTCATTACTAATTTTATAGGTTACATTTTCCACCATGTCCCCATAAAAGATATCACACTAATAAACTCTTAGTGTCCTTATTTAATATTTATAGCACCGTGGGAGAACCAAACTCTACTGGTAAAAGGTAAAAACAGCAATTCAAACAGCTGCTTCAAAGACTAATAAACACATCCCTAGTGATTGAGTTTAAGAGTATACAGTTTAAAAAAAATGCTTTGATACAAAAAACTGTAGGAAATAAATGGAAGGATGTTGGTTGGTATATGAATGTATATAAAAATGTGCATGCTCACACCCTCAGCTTCACAAAGCATTGATTATTCATTAAGTGTTCTTGGAGTAAAAAACAAATATAATGAATGAGTTTGGAGAATTAATGAACTATCCCACAGTCTATCATCTGCTGAAAACATTTAGCATGATTTAGCATGTTCCTAATGTTATTTTTTTGCAATTAATGGCACAGAAGTCTGTGCCAATTCTACCCATTTCCCAAATCTCAGGTCAATGTGAAACATTACATCCAATTTTCCAGTGCATTATTTATGATCTCTGAGCTATGACTGCTAATATTTGCCTTACTGAAATAATAGTAAATTACCATAACAATTTACCATATGTAATTATGTTAAACAAAATCCTTCTTTATTTATCTTCTTGTAATCTTCAGTTACAGCGAATCCTCCCATTCAGAATAGGCAATAAAACAACATTCACGACATTCCCAACCTATTACATGCTTGTTAGAGATGACTCCATGTGCCACTCAACTGGTGACACCTCGGAATCAGCACACAAGTAGCAATCTGCCTCCAGCAGAAACTCAGATAGATTTCAAAAGGGACACAGAAGTATTTTATGCTTAAAGGCACATTTTGAATTTGCCCTCTTTAAGTTCCGAAGCTCAACCCCCTCCTCGATCAGATTATCCATGTGGGTTTTAGGCACACAACAGTGAATTCCCGACTACCTCATGTTCATCTGCAGCTGTTTTGCTGCCACAAAGCCAGGACTGTAGGTTTTACGTGGAAAATGTCAAGACTTTTTCGTGCACAAGTCATTTGTTTTAAAAATATAAAATACTTCTGGGGGCTTGATGGAACTACATGGAAAAGTCATCTTTTCATTTCCAGAGCCACCTAAATGCTTCCAACACCTTTTCCAGCTTTATATTCACTTTTATCAGCTCTTGCTTACACAGAATTTCTGTTTTCATGGCCAGAGAAAAAGAAAAGGAACAATACATTTCAACAGACAAATCGGGATCCTTTAAAAAGTCACTCTGTCACGTGTGCAATCAGCCAGTAGCAATGAGGAGTTAAGGGTACATTAAAAAAAAATCTAAATCCCATTCAAACAAAACAAAAATCTAAATCCCAGACACTGAGTGCCTCCTTCATATTCCCACCCGTGCCGTTTTTCATTTACTGGAAGCCAATTCAACTAAAATACATGTTTTTAAGGAAGGAAAAAAATGAAGAAGTATATTTCACTTTTGGTTTGGAATTGGAGGGGAGTACAGACCCCTGGAGAGAAGGACTATAGAACATGATAGAAAAGATGAATCACTCTGGCAACAGCCAGCCAGCCATTAATTTTCAGCAAGCCAGGAGTTGGTCCAATTAAGCCAGGCTCCTTTCTCTACATTAACATGTTTTACTCAGTTTTTTTTCTGAAGCTAAAACATCAGCTCGAGACCCCAAAGGCTTTTCTATTTAGGATCAATCAATCTACCTTGCTGCACTGTAAAACATACACTGTCAGCTCCGAGGCGAGCTCAAAAAAAGAGCAACAGTAGAAAAATTTGATAAATCGACATGTTCTGGCAGTTAGTAGAGGGATTCTTCCTACACTGTCACTTATTTTTATCTGATTAGAAACAAGTATTAGTAAAGGGAATATTCTCTTCCTGGTATTTAGCATTGGTTTAAGAGGAGCCTTTTTATCCCTGATTTTCTACATTCAAGCCAGAAGATTCCTGCCACAAAGGCACAGAGATACTACCCAGATTTCAAAGGGCAGCGAGTTTGAATTGGATTTGCAGGATGTGGACTCACATTCAAGCATTTTTTTCAGCACAGAAACATGAACATGCATCTATTGGTGCTCATGTTAAAAGAAATTTTCCACTGCTTTCCACATTTTCATGCTCAGTGCTTTACTGTGAGTATGCAACCTCACCTCTGGGTTTCCAGCACCTGCTCTGGCAAGGATTGCTTTATTCGGGATTTCACTGCCCATTTGAGAGCCACTCACTCTCCCTCGGCCTTACTGAGGCATCTCAGGAATGGTTAATTAACACATGAGCCAGGGACTGATGACAGAGGTAAGAAGGGCACTTACAAGGTCTGAAGTTCTCTGCTGGGATAACTCGGAGGATTGCCCTTTTCTTTGGTAAATGCCACAGCAACTCTGCCGTTGGTTTCCATGTTGTTCTCAGCATCTTTATCTTTGGATAAAAACCTTTCCCAGCAGTTTCAGCATGACAGTCCCCCTCTGGTTTTAACAGCAATGTAGACAGAAAGCCACTGGGATGTGAAGCTGATGTTCCAGCTTCAGATTAAAAAGGTTGATAAAGAGAAGCCTGGTTTGGGTAATCCTGCAAATACCAACTTGCACCACACTTTGTGGCAGATGCTGAGTTTTTACAGGCAACCATTTTTGTTCTTTGCTCTTTAAATTCCACGTGTCTGTAAGATGGTACTGAGATTCACTATGGCACTAATGAGATCATTTTGCAATTAAAGGCTAAGTAGAAACAAACCTCTCACCACTCTACAGGAGAGTTCAGGTTCTCTGATTAAGCAGCAGTAAATAAACCTGTTTCACTCTTGGTCCTGGTGCACACCAGAGATTTACTCTCCAAACAAGATGGACTGATTGACCCCATGGATTAATCAATGAGTTTCCCAGCTTCAGAGCAAAGTGCAAGTTGTGGGAGTTACCTGCAGTAGGTTGTTCTAATTATTATTACCAGCACAGAGTACATAAATCCCAGGGCGCTTTATTTGGAGGTTTTACTCTTAGCACTAATGATCTCCACAACCCTCTCATGTTTGTCAAACTACCTATATGGGAAAAGATTTTAAACACCACTATGCATTTCTTGAGGAAGAACTGCAGGTTTTATGGAAGCTTGGTGTGATAATTACAAAGGGTGGAGCCTGTGTAATGGTAGGGCAATGTCTAGGTTGTAACAGCTGCTCTCCCATCACACCAGTGGGCAGCAGCATCCCTGGAGGGAGCTATTGGGAGGCTGGGACTGCACTGGAGACAAACCCCATGTGAGGCATGGAACACTCCTGGGCAGAGCAGAGAGCTCAGCCCTGCTGGTATCAGGAACATCCTGACACTGGGAGTGGGTGGGAAGTGGGCAAGGACACAGCTCCTGCACAGCCACCCCTGCCAGCTCCCACCTGCCCCACTGACAGCAACCTGCTGGCCTTGGGGGGTTTTCCTCTCTGTCACAGATCTCTTTTCAACTTGCCAGAAGTGTATTTGGAAGACATGGGGAGCTGTAGGAAGATTTTTAGTGAGGGGAAAAAAAAGTGAACAGAGGCCATTTGCAGCCTAGGAAAAGAAGTTGAAAGAGATGCTCCAACTGCAGCTGTGTCAGACAGCCTCGGGCTTCTCTCTCCTCACACTCTTCAAACAAACAAACTCTCAACACCTAGAAACAGAGGCTGCACATGTCAGGGGAAAAAAAAATCAGACACACCAGTAAAGACACTGAACTCCTTACGGACTTGGCTTGTGTGTAAACACTGACAACTTTGGGGCTGAGTGTTCTCATCTTCCTCAGCCTGGCTCAGGTGTGAACACACGCTGATCCAGGGAGTCAGATCCCAGTGCAGTAAATGAATAGATGTTTCAGGCAAGAATATTAGAAATGGAAGACTTTGTTACCTGGAAGAGTCAAGGCAGGGTAGCTATATTTAACTTGCAGCTGCTGTGCACCTCTGCTCTTCTGCCTGCACAAAAAGCAGCAGCAGTCCTTTACCTTCAGCTATAACCTACACAAGTCTGCAGGTTTCAAGAGAAATTAATATTATGTAGAATAAAGCCCTGTTTGGTACCCGGTGGGCTCAAGTGCTTTGACATTTGGACAAATTCAGCGAGTTTTATTTACAGATGGAGGCTCTGAGTTCTGTTTCTGGCACTTGATCAGAGGGAGCAGGAGGAGAACAAGTGGCCTTGACGCCCAAACTGCACTTGTGGGGGTAACAAACTCTGGCCAGTGTCAGAGCTGCCAGGCTGCATAGAGCCAGAGGATCCTGCCCCGGGGCTGGGCTCCAGTGTCCACTGACTCCACAGGAAAATCACCCACAGAGCAGGAAATTAACTGGAAAAGCAAAACCACAATAAAACACAGGTCCAGGCAGTGTGGTGGTGGTCATCACTGACCCAAACAGAACCTCCTGGTCTTTGCAGCCACCCTGGAACATGTCCTGAGCACAGCATCCCCGCAGCCACAGAGCTTGGCTGCTGCTGCTGCCACCGACGGAGTCACAGGGATGAGGTTTACTGTAACTCTCCCTTTCCTCTTTTACATCTTTTCCTCTTTTGCATCCCCAAAAGAAAGGCTGTCCCCTCACCTGAAGAACAACCTCAGGATTAAACTAGCAACCTTAAATTTTTGCAGGGCACAGTCCCTTGAATTAAAACCAAGAGAGACCGAAGCCAGTAAATTAGAGAACGTGACAAATGCAGCACAAAGCACTGAAGATCCCAGAAGGTATAAAATTTAGTGTTAAAGTAAAGAAACAATAGGGAAGTCCAAGACATTTCAGAGTGTAGTGAATCAAATTAAATTGCCTGAAATTCCACATGGAATACATTTGACAAATTTCTTTCCCCCTCTTCAGCTTTCTGTTTGAGATGAACTGTCGTCTGGCAGCTTCAAACGTCTGGCACAGCTTCAGCTTCAGTTTGCTGGGGCTGAATCCAAACACGAACCTGAACTTTACCAGTTCTGCTCTTTTTGTAAACATACTAGCTGTGGCTGCCAAATGCTTTCCAAAAGCACACAAAACCCAGAATCCAAAAGGAAAATATTGTCTTGCCGCAATACAATTTGCATTTTACCACCTATGGGCAGCATCCTGCGTGTGGTCAGGCAGAGCCCACCTTGCCCCACATTCCTCCTGTATTTTCAAAGGGAATGGTGAGTTGGGAGCTGATGTGGAAGGGATGAGTCTCCCATGCACCCAGAACAAGCCCAGCTCCAGCCCTGGCAGTGCCAGTGACATTTCTCCCCCACAGGGCTGCAGGGGCAGCTAAAAATAATAACAGTAAGAATAGTAATAATAATAATAATATCACAATTAGCAGTAGGATTCCTCAGACATGCTGGGTAAGACAAGCAGTAAAATGTCATTAAACACGTGTCACTGATAGCGAAGACTGGTTTAGATTCCCCCAGTGAGTAGTCTCAGAACAAATTCATTTTAAGGTAGGGAACTTCAGCAGCGGAAGAGATGGATATAAAAGAGGGTTATGATCAAATTGCTCCTGAGAGCAGATAGCATCAGCCTGGATAGATCAGATTTTTTTTTCACTTTGCTTTTAAAACATGTTTGGTTTTGCAAAATGCTTACAACACACACTGCTTTGATGCAGGATGTGATTCTTCAGCAGCATCCCACTACCTGCACAGATTCCCTCTTTCTTTTCTCCCTTTAAAACCTTCTAAAACACCCAAGCTCCATAAACTATCCAGCTGCAGACAGCTGAGCCGAGCCCACCTTCAGGCTGGAGAGCAGCAAATGACAGAAGTGTCTGAGTTCTGGCACGAGACACAAAGGCAAACAGCTGCTGCTAGAAAAGCATATTTTACTGTCCACAAAGTCTCAGCCTCACCTCTGAGAGCCACGTGGAGTTCCACCACTGCCCAAAATAGACAACATCTGGTTCGTACAAACTCTGATTTATTGCTTGTCTTCACTCCCCTTGGGTTTTAATTATGAGTAGATCTTGTAACTATTATATCTGTATTTGTTTTATCCATCTAGATATTTTTCTACACTATTAACTACAAACTGAAAGCTCTTTCTAAAAATAGTACAAAAACATGCTTAAAATATGCATATGGCCTTTATTAAGGAAATCCCTATAATGAATTTTTAGATGAAGTAAAAGCACCACTGAAACCACTGATTAGCAGGCAAGCCTGCACCTGATTTCATGAACAGTATGAGATTAAGAAGTCTCTTTTTATAACAATAAAATCCTAAAGAAAATAAGAGTACAGAACTAACTGCTGTTCTTAATGCAGTGTGGTGGCAGGTAAAATTCCCTCATTACTGCACCACTCTGAGTGCCCCCAGGGCCTCTTTGGGGGTGTTGAGCCAGTTCCAGTGGTCAGGTGCCCTCATTTTAAAGCACCTCCATGGGGTGGGCACTTCCTCAGCAGATGGGACAGACCCAGACTGCACCTGAAGAATAAAACATTGTTTCTCCCCTGGGGAAGAGTAACACAGTCAGGAATGCAACTGTTGGAAGCCTTCCTCTTTTTTTGGCTAAATTTTCTGTTCTTTTGTTGTTTGGTTTTTTTTTCTGATAAAACTCTTGATCTTTCTGGGAATAAGTTGATTCAGAAATGACTTTTTAATTTCTATGGTTGAACAACCACCCCCACAACAGAACGTACAGTGCAATAAATAAACACCACTTGCAAACTTCAGACTCCTCTGCCTCCACATCATCCATCAAAACTAATTCTGTAAAAAAAAAATAAAAAAAAGGGCGTGGCAAACCCAACCAACCTTTCTCCCCATCTTACAAAAAGGCTGGAAACTATTCCTGGAAATGTCCTAATGTTTCTATTGAATGACTGAGTCTTCTGAAAATGTTCAGTGGTCCTACACAGACCCTCCACGAGGACCAGCAGATCTCATCTCTGCCAGCCTAACACACCCACCAGGCAGCTCAGGCCCAAGCATTTAGGCAGAACCCTGCCCTACTCATGGCACAGAAGTTTTGGGAATATGATGAAAACCAGAAATTGCCCCAGATGTGTGGGCTGCTGAAATTGGAAGGCAAGAAGGGCTGATAGCTGCGTTTTCCCTCCCCCAGTGTCAGCACAGAGCTCCACTCGTGTGCTGAACCATCTGCAGACCAACAAACCCTCCAGGTAGTAGCAGTAGGAATGCAAAAAATATCTTGGCTCTGTATCTGTTGTTTAATTAAAAAGTTTTGCATGTAAACAGATACCTCCTCTTCTTCCAAATCCACACTGACATCCACTACTCATCATTCTGACTGCTAGAGGAAACATGATTAAAAAAATACCATATTCCATGGAAGTGATCTCAGAACTGCCCGTCATCGGCCCGTCTGGTCCCCTTTCACACCAGCTCAACTGTGAGAGCTCTAAGCTGAAAACAAAAAGTCAGGACGTTTGAAGACATAAAAGTCAAGTTATGAGGGCTGTAATTTTATTTTTTATTTATTGATTGATGGGTTGAAAAAGAAACATTGACTGGCTGGTGTCTTTTAAAGGTTAAACAAATGTGATGAATGGTATCAACAAAAATCCTACCAAACTTTGGTCCCCGGTTCTTTCATGAACTACAGAGATATCAAGGCTGGGTTGGGTGGGGTTTTTTGAGCAAGCTGGTCTGGGAGGTGGCTGCTCAGGGCAGTGGGATTGGAATGAGGTGATCTTGAAAATCCCTGTGCAGATGTGAAGGCACAGCTGGCTCTGACCCCGGGAGGGCACTGCACTGGCTCTTGTGTCCTGTTACCAACACAGGAAGCAGCACTTCAACACTTTGCAGTCACACATTTGCAGTTTTTTCCAGGGCAGGCCTCAGTAAGGACTGTCAGCTACCACTGTCAGTGATGTCTAGCTCAGTGTAAACACTTCGTTAGGAACGTGATGAAATTACACCCTCAGGTTTATTCTAAATACTAAAATAAATCTGTGCACAGAACAAGTATGCACTCATTTGTACCGCAGTGCTATGACCACAAGTTTTAATTTTTACTATTTAATTATTCATCCTGGATCAGGTCTCAATTTAAGCTAATATGCAAAGATGAGGGAGAATGGGCACTTGTTTATCTCAGTTTTTTCCAATTAATTCAAGTTGTTCAGTAATCACATTACTTTTCTACAATAAGATAAGCAAGAAAAAGACAACCAGCAACCATCCAAAGAACAAAAAAAGATTCTCTTTATATGAAAAGCAGGATATTCTACAAAATTTACGTGCATGAACAGACTCCAATAAACCAATTAAAATACTCATTTATAGGGATGGCTCATATTATTGACTCAGCCTACAAGGGAAATTTTTCTTCTTTTTTTTTGCCTTTAATGTCTACAATATTACCAGTGAATTGACCTAATAGCAGATTGTATGATGGAGACTGGCACAGGCTTCCTGAAATTGTCCTGGAAACATGAAATTGTCCTTAATTTCCCTCTTGTTCCATGTGGGCAGTGGCAATAAATGGTACATGAAGCAGCAATTTCATGTCTATGAACTGGTGCTACACCTGAATTAATCAAAACCAAAGCTTCCAACACCCCAAATGTCTGCTAAAATCAACCATCTACTACCTTTTTTCAACAGAAAACTTGGGAAAAGTTGAAGTAAGAAACAAAAAAAATATTATTCAGTCCATAATTCATAGTTTTAATGGTATTTCTGACCTTTAAAACAAAAAGCATGAACAGCTCAGCCAGACCATTGGGCAAATAGAAAAAGTAACAAGAAAAGCCAGCAAAGAAAAGAGAAACTACCCAAGAGGAATCCTCTGCAGCTCCAATATGACAATATTTCTACGCTGTAAAAAATAAAACGCCATCAAAATTTCACCAGCCACTCTCAACCCATCTCACAACCAGGTCATTATACAGAGGAGGGGACAGACACTGAGGTCTGGCTCAATCAGCCACACCAACCCAGATCTGTATCTGCTACCTTAATGTTTTTCTGAAAGTCTCTTAAAAATCAAACAAAAACAAGCAAATCTTTTTGCTGAACCTGCCTGCCACAGGCAAGTCCTCTGTCTCTGCAGGACGCTCTCCCTGTGGATGCACCTCCCAAAGCACCGTGGACACTGATCCCACGTGGTGAAGATGAGGTCATGGAAGCGCCCCAGGAGCCTCCAGCACTTCACAGGGATGGAGGCAGGGATGGAGACTGGGATGGAGGCAGGGATGGAGGCTGGGATGGGCGCAGTGCTGATGTGCTCCCTCTGTGTGCACATGGCCAGGACACCTGCCTGGCACCCACCTGCAGCTCCCTTGGCTTGAAAACCACTCCTTTCCTCCAGCACCGAGGGGACTGAAGCTGTGAAATGGAAAGGTACAGGGGAGCAATGCAGCCACCTGGGCAAGATCCACCCAACCAGCAGCTCCAGAATGAAAAATACAGGCTGTCTTGTCTAAAACACTGTCCTCAGTGCTCAGGCAGCCGTTTGGGTATCTGTGCCACACAACGCCCCTGTGGAGGGGGATATTTTATGTTCGCTCCCTACCCTGTTATTTCTGGCTGCTTAAGCAGCAAAGGACCAATATCCTGTTCAGTTCTGCTCAGTTGGTGCAGGAGGAATCAGTGAGCGATGGCTCTGCCGCTCGCTTCCCACACCTCGTCCTTGCATGGCACCGCTGGTTTTTGGCAGTGATTGATGACTGGTACCAAGCCCCTGTTACCAGGAACCAAATGGGTTTTTCTTCATGAGCTGCCCGTTATCACGCAAACTTTATGAGCTTTTAGGGTAGAAAGCTTATCCTCTGGAACAGACTTTCCCGTCTAAAACACCTCCTCCTTTCTCCTGCGATTTGCCGTTCATTTATCTTTACTGGAAAGCTGGTGGTGGCTAGAGACATCTGAGGCTCTCGTTTCTGGAAAAGCCAGTCATAGAAACCTGAGAAATGAAAAGCCAACACTCCCACCAGCATATTAGCTGGTTTAAGACTACAGTTAATGGCTTGTCAATCATAATTTCACATTACATTTCATTTACATTTAAGTCACAGTGGACTGAGCAGTGGTGTACACATCCATCAACCAGTTTCCAGTGCCCACCAATAATTAACAGCCTCTGTTCACCCTATGGGGGTGTTTTCCAAATCCAGATTGACATCCACCAGGCAGACTGGCTCTCCAGACAGTATTTCCACAAAAACTAATTCACACCTGAAACCCAGCACAGCCAGCCATTCCAAAAGTCACCTCTCTGTTTCTGGGCACAGGAAAAACACTCCATTTTTGATTTGAAAGGGAGCTTCAAAATAAGCAGTGCCAAGTACCTCAGACAAGGCAGGAAATCAACTAAAGGTTTAATGAATTTTATTCACCTACTACTCAGCACCCCACAGAAGAGCCACAGAAAGTGCTTGTGCCCTCTCCCGCCTCTCATCCCAGTGCTTGGTGACGACTGTCTTGAAAATCTTGGTTCCACTGGGTATTATCCATTGTCTGGATTTCAAGTCAATATTTAAAGGGGAGACTGAAGGACAAAGGTCCTGGGCTGGCCTAAATCATACTTGTTATGGACTCCAAACAAAGCATCACTTCATCTTTTGAAACTCTGTCTGGTCTACCAGAGAACAGGGAAGAGCCAACCCAGCCCTGGCCAACTTAGGGCCACTCTAAACCACAAACATCCAGAGGACTCAGAGGCAACTACACTGCAGCCTCCTAAGCAGGGTTTATCTCTATCAGTTTGGAATTTGGGCAGTTTTTCTGGCACTGTTCATCTGGCAAATGAGGGCCAAAAGATGATCAAATCTCCAAAGAAGATGCCAGAAGAAGCAAAGGACAAAGCAGTAACTCTATTGTTACATCCTGCTTGCTCCAAGCCCTAACACTGAGACTACAGAGTATTTAGTGATTTATTCTGCTTAGTTCTAGCTAGATTACTAAAACATTCTCTTCTGTCTTAGCAGCAAGGCAGGGTGTGGGTACACAAGGTCAAATCATGCCTGTTTACGCCACCTTTTAATTTAGCTGGTTTGAACTGAAAGGTTTGCTCTAGAGATGAATTACTCCTTAAGAGGTTTCTTTAAAGCACCGGATTTTAAAAAATTTTGAAAAGCTTAAGGCCTCCCAATACATGTGACTACTTCGCTGTGCTTCTGCCCTGGAAAAAAAATAATTATTGAAGCAACAAAACTCTGTTTCTTCTAGTAATGAACAGTAAAAGCTTGTCTGGGGGAAAAAACAGTGATTAGATTGTGAATGTGTGTTACTTCCAAACGTAAAGCCATTTTGCTTGAGACAATATTAAGATGCAAAGATGCAATGTTTGATCATTAATTTTGGCTAACACTACACATTAGTGTAGCTGCAGTCTTAGATTTTTTTCTTCTCCCCTGGTTTTAGACAGCCTTAATCATGCTTACAGCCGATCCTAATTGCTGAATCCTATCACTCTCCACCTTCTCTAAAATGCTCGGGGCAAAAGAAATAGTGAAGATTAATGACAGACGTGTAATTAGAAGAAAATGTAAAGATCTCGTGTTAATCATTCAGAAATAATTTGATAAATATGAAATCCTGAAGAGCTCCCGGAGTAAAAGATGATAGAACGAGTGCTGTGGCACAAAGCTGAGCACATTTGTATGTGCCACACTCCTTGCCACTGGAAGGAGGGAGCTCACGCCCGAGTGTGTGGGAATGCAAGGGAGATTCAGGAACATAATGGGATTCAGCATGGAAGACCATCTGTTTTAATTGAGCAAGCTTATTTGTGCAATGCTTTGCTCCACTAATCTTGTTTAGATTAATGTTAATGTTCTATTAAAAGGTAGTTTATCATCCCACAATACTGAGTTAGAGCGATCCCACCCATGGCAATGTTCTCAGCTCTGGTGGAGGCAAAGAGCTCGCTCATTACCGGGCTATTGATCATTTACAGCACAACTACGAGGCTGGGAACCTTGGCTGGAAATAACCAGAGGTCTTTTGTCCAGTGAGGGTAAAGGCACAGATAAACAGCTATTATTTAATTAATTTAAAATACCAAAGACCATGGTCCGCAAAATAATTCTCAATTATGCCTTTGTATAACTACAGGAATGATAGTTCGGCTAAAAACACCTTTCAGGCTGTAACAGAGAGGTGTCAGACTGGGATGGGTTTCTCTTAGTTTCTTTTCTTCCTGTGACACATCTTCTCACCATAACCCTTGGTCTGTCCTTGGTGTTTGCTTTTAATGAGAAAGCAGGAAGCTGAGTGTTAGCTGGAAGCATACCTATCATTAAAAATGCAGACACAGGGCAAGACAAAAATGTGTAGCAAAGCACGTTTTGTATCTGGATCTAAAAATCCCAAGCTGTAGGAAGCATTATTTTATCCTGAAGTTTTGTTGGTTGTTTTTTTTCAAATATGGCAGAATCTGAAAGTGAACTCTTGCATCCTTCATGATTGGAGAATAATGCACCTAAATGTTTTGGTTATTACTTTTAGAGGCTTTATTTTTTAAAACAAAATCATGTGCCAGTCAAGAAATGAATCATTTCATCATTGTTTTGGGGTTGGGTGCTGGAGTAGCAAAACGTATTACGATCTACCCATATTTAAAATGTTTATTTTGTACAGCTCCTACTTCTCTGGTGTCTATAACTGCAGCTGCTCAATGCCACTGCAGCACAAATCAAGAAATAAAAGAAGCAACAACTGCAGCCCCTATCCCTCCTCCCCAAATTTCAAGTATGACTTGAAAGAGTCCATTTAAAATTCTTATTTCCTAAGGGAACATTTTATAATTACATTTTGGACATACGAACAAGGAAGATGAAGGATACCAAGAGAAGATGAAATATATTTGAAGAAATTCTTCACATGCCATTCTAAAACCAATAATCTCACAAAGCAATAATTCAAGGGAGATTTCCTCCCTGAACACCCAAACATGTCAGTCATTAATTACAACTCAGAAAAGCTATTCTGTGATACAAAAGCATCACCATTCTGTCTCTGCAAAATTGGGAACCTGAGAAGGAGAAAAGTTTAATGTTCATCCAAGAAAACTCCAGCTGATAAACTGCAAAACACTGCAAACAACATCAGATGCTTGGTCTCACACTGGCTGTAGGGATGTCGGCTCCCCACTTTAGCATGGGGTAGGATTTAAGTTTCCCAGTAAAACTAAACCTGAAATTAGCCCATGCACTGACTTCTGACAATCCCACCTGAGCAGGCTCCCAAGTACATGAATTATGTCAGACACAAAAGCAAAGTCTCATTAAAAGAACCACACTCCGAGATGAAGCCCTCTCTGATTGGTGTACTCTGGTGAAAACAGGACTGGCTGAGGACACGTGTACGAGCCACAATTCTTCATGGGAATGTTGGAAGAGACTTAAATGAACCCCTTAATTTGCAGAGTGGAATTGTTAATGTTTCCCTTGGAAAGACGACGCATTTCTACCTCTAACGAGCGATATCCATCCATAGCTAACGAGCCACACAACCTCCGAGTGAGCGCTGACAACTTCACATGGGAGGCACACGAGCCAGAGATTACACTGGAAAAGTTGATAGTGCTCAGGGTTAGAAATCACTGATTTCCTGAGTACTCGTCAATTCAGTGCTCCAGGCTGTGTCCAACAGAAATTACAAGTGACAAGATAAAATTAAAATACCCAGGCATATCTGCCCCCATCTGTTTTCAAAGTTTTTCGTCCTTTCTAAACAACTTCCTGTGTTGAGCTCCATCTCCCCAGCCTGGCTGTGCCCCACAGAACCATTCCTTTAGCAGAACAACTCTGGACCAGGGATGCAAGGGGTTTGCCTCACTAGTGCGTTGTTTTTAGGCATTTTCCACATTTTGGGGGGCAGCTGCCCTGGCGTAGAATGGAGAGCAGCTGGGATCTGCATTGCACAAGGCCCTGCACGCAGTTACAAGGCTGCCTGCAAGCACTGACCCCAAGGGAAGGGAACTGGGAGAGGCAGCCAGGCACTGTAGGAAGGCTGGGGCAGAAGGAATTTGCATGGGAAGTGGGAAAGTGCAATGCTCAGAGTCACAGACAACAGACAGTTCCACACTCTGCTGTATTCCATCACCAGCTGTATCCAACACTGGTGTGTTCCATCAGTTTTATCTTGAGGCTGAAGTTACACTGTGCAGTGCAGGGTGGGCGTGGACCTGCCCGTCCTGATGGGCTCTGTGGGAGAGGAGATATCACACAATCCATGCAAAACCTACATTTGCACCTTCTCTTAAGATTCCCTGGCTACTTCCCACATTTCTGTGTACAGAGGGGAGGGAAAGATGCTCCACCAGCATCCTTTGGGGTCACTCCCTCCAGTGACAACGCTGAATGAGGCGCCTGTGGGTGGAGCAGGCAAGTGCCTGCACTGACATAAAAGGCACAAACCTAAAACCCTCCCCTGGTCAATAATGCAAAGCAGAACATGACTGGCATTTTTCCCCTAAGAAACACATTCAGGAACCTGTGCCTAAGCTGTATGGGCTGCTAGCCAAGGCTCTGTATCTACACATGACAAATTATGAATTCATCCATTGTTTGAAAGTTTTGAATTCACTGTTGGTGGTAAACTTTTTACTAGAACACACAGATGGTCCTGCCTGATCTTGTTAATGAAAAACTCTCACACAGCTACAAAAACAGACGTGATCATCTGTTTTTCAACATTCTGAAAAAATTCTACAGAGGTGTAAGGTGCTATACAAATGAGAATAATTAGCTTGTGCCATCTGTGGACATTAAAAAAACCCAGTGTGTCTGTATTCCTGTGTTTTATAATGATAAGCATTATGTCTTCAGCAAAGTACATACTTAATAACTTTTCAATTTATTGTGACCTCCTGCTCCAATTTACTTAAGGAACTATAATACTAGCTGTGCCTCACACCTTTTTCACCTTATAATTAGCAAGTAATAAAAAATGCTATTAAAAAGTAATAAGTCTGAAGCTCTCTGACAACTCACTGATTAATTCTTAAGATTTTGAAGTACGTTGGAACGTACTTAGCTAAAACATCAATTTTACCCAGTTTTCAGCCCCACTAACGAGTGTCGGTGCGTGATCGAGTCTCGTAGCTCACTCACAAGTGATGGCAGTAGGAATTGCACCCCTCAGTGTTACATGGCTTGATGACAAGGTCACACTTCCCAGGTCTTTCTAATCCAAATTTAGTGGTTAGCTGAGCTTTGTCCTGCACATGCAGTGCTGCTTGCCTGGGCTCTCTGGCAGGAGGGGCACAGCACTGCAGCAGCCTGGGAATGGATGCCCTGAGCATCCAACGACGAACAGCCAATACAGATGAGTGCCTTAGAGGGAAAACAGGAAAAATGATCAGCAGCCAGGACTGGATTTCACCTGATTTTGTATAACATCCCCTGGAGGCACTTAAACATGCTGAGGGTGCAGAACTTCTATCCCTCAGCCTCCATGAAAATGGGAAGTGACGAGGCAGGCTGGTCTTGCAGGCTGTCCTCACTTGTTTTCACAGCACTCCCACGGCACGGGGAGAGATTGTCATTATTGCTGCAAAAGGGTCATCTGCACACAGAATGAAGAGCAGGTTAAACAGCAATGCACAAGCTGTCCCCAGGCTGGAGCCTGGGTAAGAAAGAGGAAACCCAGCCAGCAGGGCTGAGAGTGGAGCCCACATCACACAGGTGTTTGCTGGACACCAGGACCAGATACGCCCCGAGAAGCTCTCCCAGGTTTATTCTCTTGACTCCCACAGCAGGCACTGGTGTGAAATACCCTCCATGTGCCACCCAGCTCCTCTCTCTGAGACCTGTACTCTCCTACCAGAGGGTTTCATTTCACACAAAGTGAAAGCAAAAAAATGTTCAGTAGGCAGCTGCTGATTCCATGGAGTGCTGAGAGCTGGAACGCTGCTGCCTCAGAGCCAAGCAGAGTTTGCACTGCTGCCACTGCCATTCCTAGTGCCCTTCCACTCATGGACTGGTCTTACATTATTCCCACAGATAAAAAGGCAGCCAGCTTTCAGCCTCCCAGCTGATAGGGAAACCTGGTACTTTTCTCAACAGCATTTTGTACACAGAGCTCCAAAACAGACCTGAGCAGCGGGTCAACAAATGTTACGTTCTGTTTATTATTTAATGGTTTATCATTACTTTGTTAGATGTTGGTAGCAGACCCCAAGGTACAATGCAAGATCCAGGATGTGCCCCGAACAGCCTGACACCTAGAGAATAAAATACAAAACACATCCTGTGCTCACCTTGTAATCCCAGTGTAGGCACCTGTAGCTGCAAATATCCAGATGCACAGTCCTTACTCTTTTATCTGTTACATGTTTTAATACCTGCACACCCCCTCTCTCTACTCCTATGTGACTTGAAACCAGGGCAGGTGAGTGAGGGAAGAGACAGCAGCAACTGAAAACACTTTTCAATTGAGAAGTCTCCACTCCCAACAAAATTTTGTGGTGTAACTCATTTAACAAAACACCCTGTACACCCTGTACTTTCTAGTTTGTTTTTTTTTATTTGTACATTCTGATTTGAGCTACTGCAATACTGACTCACCTACTGTCTTTAAAACACTCATAGATTTACCTAGTACAGATGGTTCAGATTAAAAGCGTGACTAGACCATCTTATAACACCAACTCTTTCTTATTCATTTTGTAACTTTTTTAGGGGCATGGGTGAGTTAGTCAGTCTTTGCTCTCAGCCCAAGGACTTGGTGTTTCACCTTTTAAACCTTTTCTTCAACTGACCCATTTCTATTTCTGAAATACCTCAAATTTTCCTTCCTCTGATGTCATTTATTTACAAAGCAATTATCTGCTGAAGGTTGGAGAGAACCTGCCTTTACTTTTGCTGTTGTACTCATTTAAGCTGCAGCATCTCCTAATTAATTTATTTCAAAATGGTTTTTTTCCAGACTCCTATTGGATAGAAAGCAGCATAGCTCTACTCTGAGATGACTTGGAGGAGCCTGCATGCATTGCTATCTCCTAAGTGCACTCTGAAGTCAAATCAATTCACAAAGTCATGTTCACAAAACGGGAAATGGTAAGAAAAGAATGAGTTCTGTTCTACAAATTACCAGCAATTCAATGTGGTGCTTTAATGTCATTCCTGTTCTTCATGGATGTCACCAAATGCACCAGGCAAGTAAAATGCCCATATGAAATTAAGACACTAAAAGTAAATGTTTGCTCCCATGTTGTAAAGAACCTCATAAATGTCAGAGGTTTTTATTTCATGCACACCACAGCTTGTAGAGACACAGGAAACATTTGGTTCTAATGGGAAACTGATGTTCCTTTCAGCACCGTGGTGCCCATTAGTACCTGTCTGAGCGATGCTGTGCTGCCAGTCTGAGCAGCCCCACACAGCAGCCGACCAGGACAGCACAGACACAGCCTCCAGTCCTGCGCTGTTTCAAGTGCCAAGGGAAGAGACATTCACATACTTCTCAGAAACACTGTGTGTAAAGTCTCGTGTCCCTTCACGCTGTTACTCCATCAGTCAGACAAACCCCTACTCACTGTATTCCCACACACAGCCCTGAGTCCCCCAACTTCTTTCCCTCGCCTCCACATCCTTCATTTCATTCCTGTCTACTTGACAGAAGTGTAACTTAGAATGCACAGACAGCTGGGAGGTGAGGAGAGATAGGAAACACATTTGGGGTACAGTGGGTGACTGCAAGTAGAAGAGAGAAGGGTGCTGAGGCCAGTGATTCATTATTCCTTCACTACTCCCCTCATTCCTAAAATTTTGGGGTGTACCGATTGCACTAAAGTGAGCTTGGCCAAGTACAACTGCCCTGCACTGTGATTTAAGCTGGATACTGCCAGCATAACAAGAATATATCACATTTTCTCAGTATCTCCTTGTACCAAGCAACACTGTAAAAGCCCAGTGCAAACACACCAGGCCAGACTGCCAAGAGAGACCAGCAACTCAGCAGCTCCTGCTGAAACATGGGTTAAAAAAACCTAAGGGCATGGTATCAGGGATGCTCCATTCCCATCACAACACGCACAGACAGATGGTCATCCCCCAGTGACTCAAATCTTGCACTAAACCTGGTAACTTCATCAGGTGATTCAAAGCTGCTTCCATCCTTAAAAACCTGGTTTCAGCTATGAGAAGGCTACAACTGAGCAGCCGACTCCAGGCGCCTTTGGAAATGGAGGTTGATCCCCTCTCACAATCCAGGTATTATCCCGGGGAGAAAAGGAGGGGGAAGCGTTCTGGCAGGAGCTCGGCTTGCTCAGAGGCAGACTCCCCTTTGGAAGAGGGAAACACATGCTCAAGTGGGCTGCTTTTCAGTCTTGGAAATGCTAACAAGATTCTTCTGTTTGATTTTTGCCTTTACACCAGTCAAATCAAAATTAAGGGATTTCCATGTGTGATACTGAACACACACTTTTGCATTAGGGATTTGTGTTTTGTAAATTATACCCTTTAGCCATATCACTAGTCATTAACCTAATTTAAATTTCAATAAGGAGATTCTCCGTTTTTGTCATTAAAATTAACTAGCTCCTCACTGCGCAGATACAATCAGGAGGGTGAGGTGAGAGGATATCACCAAGTAAGTCTGATTAAACCCACTTTTTATTCTGCAGCTCCTTGCACTCCCCTGCAGTGATACAAAAGCATCTCCCAAGCGACTTCCGCGGCTGACGGGTAAGGTGTCAGAGTATCCCTTTGCAGTGTCTCAAAGGCCACTCAGTGCCTGCTGTTCCTGCTAAGTGCAGTCTGTCATGTGCTGCCGAGGTTTATACAGACACTCACAAGTGCCTTTCTACACCGTGTTCAAATGCAGGAGGTCATTCCAGGAGTTACCAGTGCCAGCAGCAAAGGCAGTCCCTGGGAACAGCCCCGGTGGCTCACTGTGCCAGCCTGTCGGGAATCTGTGGTCTGAAGTTGTGTGATGCTCAGAAATTTGCCATCGGAGCACGCAGTGACCCCCTGGACCGCTCGCTGCTCCCCCGGGGGCTGGGGATGCAGCTGGAGTCAGGTAAAAGAGTGGGGAAAAACTTCATCTGCCAGGAGCCAACGGGACAGGCCTTTGTAAAAAATCAGTAAAGAGATGCTGACAGGTCCAGAAACAGGTGAAACAAGAAAATGCACACGTGTGGGAGGCAGAGTTGGGATGGGAGAGGTGTCCTCGGGGCTTGAGGATGCCCAGCTGAAGCACAGATCCCTCCAGCTCCCGGCAGCGGCACCAGAACACGGAATGTGCTGCAGCTTGGGAAGAACTGAGCAACAAACCAGGACAGACACAAGTCCAGCTGCCCCATCAACCTGTGTCCTGCATTTCCAGACCAGCAGAAGCCAGAGGAGTTTCCAGGCTTATTTGCCTCGGAGCATATTTTATTCTTCTGCAATTCCTCCTTCCAGAAGTAGCTCTAGAGCCCGGGGTCAGCAACACCAGCCAGCAGTGACTAATAATAAAGTGATTGCTGAGAGCAAATACAAAGATAAGACTTTTTCCAGAAAAAACTTCCTCTGTACTAAAGGACATGCCAGAACTGAAGTGAACTCAGATTTTATAGGTCCTGATGATGAAGTAGAAAATTAACAAGATTGTGTATTTCACAGAAAACAGGTAAGAGAGGAGGCTGAAAAGAAATGTTATTTTAATTGGATTTTTTTGTTCTCGTTATTTTCAGCACCTCAACAATGCCTGAAGTACTTAAAATCTTCTGGGACTTAAGAAAGCTCAATTTCTTTGATTCCATTCTCATTTGAAACTTATATGAGCAATATTATTGGTATGTAAGAAAAACCATATTTACAATGGTATGCAAAGAACACCCTACACTAACTGGTGTAGGGTAAACCCACACCACACAACCAGCAACAGATGCAACCCAAGAATTCTAAATTCCAATCAAATGAATCGGAAGATTAATTGCAAAATCCATCAAAGTACTGTGGGGAAAAATAGTAAACTCTACATAAACATTCAGGGACTTTTGCAAATTCCTGTAGCCTATAATTAGATTTACTGAAAGCCATCAAATCCGAGGCTCCAGTGCAAATATAGACAGTTTCTGTTGTTTTAAGATGCGTACACAGATACATGAAATATGCCTAATTACCCACAGTTGTTTTGTTTCCCTATTTAATTTCAGCAGCACAAATCCACTCAGCGCTAGAGTTTTGCGTACATTGGAATAAATAACTGCAAAATCTGAATGTCTACACAGTTAAAAAGTAAATGACAAAAATGGAAAATAGTCGTAAGCACTTGATGAAGCTGTTTTGCCGGCCAACTCAGCGTAAGGATTGTGGTGTCTACACCTCTCATATAATCTATAACCAGATTCATTAAATTCTCATCTTTACTTTTCTCATCACAGAGAAATACAAACAAAAGCCCTTAATCCTGCAATTTCATCCAGGTGAAGAGCTTGCACAGAGCCCTTCCAGGTACTCAGGCTCTGCACCTGCAGCAGGCTCCCTGAAGTCTGCAGAACCAAAACAGTTCATTTCCAGCCGCGGGATCTTTGGGAAGCATCACCAGTTTCCCCCAAATCCCCAACACTCTTTTTTGAGGGAGAGTTCTAAAGGAGATTTTGGAAAGCAAGTTCACCTTCCCATATGCACCCACGTTCCACAAGCAGGTTGCCTAAACGATGAGGAGACAGCAGGGATGCTGCAGTGCAGATCACACCCTGTGCTCCACTCCGTGCTCCCCTATCAAACAGGAATTCAGCTCGTCAGCAGCTGCAAAACAGATGCTGAATCTACACCCGGAGCTACAACAATGCAAGACTTGCTGCATCTCATATGCAGCCCATGTCTGCATCCATGTGTTGGAATAAATGCATCAGTACCTCTAATTAATGCACAATTATGCATCATTTTAAGACTGAAGTCACAGGATGTTTAAATACACGTGGACACAACAGACAATTTAGGAATGAAATTGCAGATGACATTCTTCACCCTTAGCTGCTCTATGCAAAATATTTCCCAAATTTGAAGAAAGAAGACACTAATCTGTTTGGTAGCTGAAGTAATTTTTGAATTAAGCAGAACACTTTTTATTATTGTTGGTACTTGCATGTTTAATTTTAGAAGAGTAAATCATGTAATTGAAGCTTTGACATAAGAAGTGATTATGCTCAAATGCAGCTCTCCATGCTATGATAAAACATGGAGTGATGATTTCAGAGTTCTGTATTTAAATAAAAAACCCCATGCATTTTAGAAACACAGAATACTGTATAACAAAGAGATACTAGGGCCATATAATGTAGGCTGAGGTGCTCTCAAGCCCCAGAGCAACCCAGGACTGAAAAACTACAAATTACTTTGAGCCATTACAGCCATAAGAAACTTCTTCCACACAAGACCTCTGTCTTCCAAAGGAAGATGATTAAATCTCCTCTCTATTGCCAAACAGGTCTGACAAACAGACTATTTCTGTTCCTTTCTTTTGCTCATCTTTCCCCCTTATTTAAAAGAATCAGCACTGCTGAGTTGAAGTAAACTGATAGCTCCACAAGATAATTTTTTATAAAACATTCATAATTTCATATTGCATTAATAGGCTTAACATAATCTCTTAGACTTTGTTGGAAATTAGACCCTAAGGGAATTAGAAGCCTAACTCACCTTGACTTTCCATTGTATTTTGAGTCTAATTGGCTTAGCATCTTTTGAAAATTCTAGTTTTAATTACTGGTTACGTTAGTTCTTCAAGTTACAGCCGAGTAAGGAAAGTGAATGAAAAGCTGCTTATCCCACTTTCTAGGCAGGGTAACAACCTTGCAAACACATCATCTGATCCTCTTTTGGAGCAGCACTCCAGTTTCTCCAGGTTGCCAGATGCTTGGAGCCATGACCAGGAGAATTAAGCTAATCCAGTGCTGCTCCACAGATCCCTGAAGAATTTTACCAGATTCCCATTTCCCCCACTGCCTACAAACTTCCCTAGGCACGTGTGACTCCAGATTTGCCACCACCACGTCCTGTCTGCCACACAAAAAAGACTGGCATTTATTTATCACTGCTACAGGACACCAGGATCAGGCTGTAATTCACTTTTATCCAATATTGATTTTCTACTCCTTCTCCTGACCACAGTTTCGAAAAGAATCAAAATGAGACTGGATCCCAGAGTAAGGTGTGGGCACATCATAAAAGGTTTTTAAGAAACGTTATGGAGCTGCCTCTGTTTTTTGGGGTTTTTTTCCTACAAGCAGAAAGTTCTGTGTTAAACCATTTCCAAACAGATGGGATGTAGGCTGAAAGATACGAAGGTTTTATCACAGGTAAGAAGTGGATACAGGATGTTAACGTGGCTTACACCTGATTTGTTAAACCAAACATTAAGGTAGGGATCAGGTTGCAAAAATTGGTGCGGGGATAAAACATTTTCCTGCTTTATCTGCCCAGTGAGAGCCAGGCTGGAGCAGCAGGGGCTGAAAGCCGGTGCTGGGCGAGTCCCCTTTGATGGTGGCTGCCAATGTGGAATTACAGCTGGCTCCGACGGGCGGGCGGCCAGGCTCGGCTGGAGAGAACTGGCAACTTTGCAGGCAGTTTCATTTGCTCATAACATGCTAAGCAGAGAAATAATATGAATCAACTACACATAAATGAGATGGGTTTTAAGCAAAAAGGAGGAATATAAAGAAGAATTCACTCAAAGGTGCCTGTGCCTTTGGGTTATTGCAGCAAATAGCCAGGGCACATATCCATAAATGCAGCTGGAATCTAATTTCAGTCTTGTTTTAAATAATAGCACATTCGCAGATTTCACTGGCATTTCTCCCAGTTTACATTCCAGTAAATTGTACCATCTCCATTCCCTGCCTCCCTCCAGGAGCAGAGTTACCACAGGTCTGGGGCTCCAAAAATCCCTGCAGAGGCTGCACTTCTTGGGTCAGTCCTGTCTCCACACCTGGGAAAATGGATGCGTGCCTAAAGCACAGGCTGTGATCCGAATGATCCATATGTACCACGGCCCCAGGGCAGAGCTGCTCTCACAGAGGGGAGGAGAGGAAAGAACACATTTGTCCCCAAAGCTGGCAATTTAAAGCACTCTCTCTGTTGATAGATGGTCTATCTTTTTGTACAAGCAGTGCTGCAAGACCAAGGAGAAATGTGTGTGGGGAATGCCTGCATTAGAAACAATCTCTGTGTATAGATCATTGCTGTTATTATTAGCCTCTGAATTAGGTTTCATCCTGCAGAGATTCCACCTTAATAAATCTGAAGATTGTTTTAAAATGTAAACAGTTTGATGGAATATTCACCATTCAAACTCTTCCCTCAATTGCTGGAAATGTGTGAGCCCAGCAGAAAAGCAGAATGAATCTTTGAGCTGTAATGAAAGCAAGTTAACTTCCTGTCTCTTTCCAAGCTTACCACTATCCATGGCACAACTGTTAGCGTGGGGGACCAGATCTGTTGCCATTACAATATGTATCAGTGCAGGAGGACATCAGGTTTCGAATGCTCTATACATTATCTGAATCTGAGCTTCTCCATATTCCCTTATTCCTCTGATTTCTCTGGTTGGGCCACGTGCTCCTCTGCCTGCAGCCTGAGTAACCTTTGTGGAAGTGTGGAACAGTCAGTCAATTAACAGGGAAAATACTGAGCAGGCCAAAGTGTGTCCCAGATGACCACACTTCACATTAAAATCCAAATACCTCACTCTTATGTATTGCAGTGAGGACATGCAAAATGTAGGTATAAATACAATCATTTTCCAGTATTCTGTGAAATGTAAAATCTTCTGGCCATACTTTCAGAATATGACATTTTAAATAGCAATCCTACTTCCAGAGGCATCTGATTTCCACACTCACTGAAACGAGGCCTCTCACATTTGCATTTCCCATTGGGAATTTTCCCACTGGGTGCTTCTGTCACCAACTTGCAGGTAAAAAGGGAACATTACATATTTAACTTGTTCTGGGTAACGATTTGAGGAGTTAAAGTAAAGACTTGACTATCTGTGTCAGAGAACTGTCCTTAAACTCTGTGCCAGAAACAAACAACATCCTTTGTCCCACTCACACTGCACAGTGCTGGGTGAGGGGAGCTGTTACCTGGGCCATACCTGGGCCATACCTTTGAGCCATACCTGGGGGATGGCTCAAAGGTAGAGCAAAAGGTCAGTCCTGTCCTACTGAGCTCAAAATTAAGAGAGCAGACTGCAGATGGGCAGGGAGAGATGGGTAAGGGAAGAGGCTTGACAAAGAGGATATTTTTTATCAGTATGTCTTTTTTTTTCCTTAGTTCTTATAAAATGACAATATACAAGTGCTTTTTTTTCCCCATTCCTAAATTCCACATTTTCATGTTCTCTAGATTTTTCATTGCATATTTATACACTGGTTTCCATGTCTGCCTGGTTACTTTGCCTCTAAACTCACAATAGCACAGATCTCCTGAGAGAATAAACTGCATTGATCCTAAAATATACAGTTATGAATATAGTTTTTAGCAATATTGGCATCAGAGAACATCTGTTTACTTTGAGTTAATCAAGATTAATATTTTATCTTCTGTCTGGCTAAAACACCCACCTATGTGAAGCAATTTGCTTCAGCTGTAAGGATGAAATCTTTAACCAACATAACATTAAGCACACACCAAATTTCTGACAGAGTTGTATCAGGGTAAGAGATGATGAAGACTGAGTGCTTTGCTCCATAGTCAATGCCATCCCAACATCCTGAAATAACTCAGAATCTATGAAAGGCACTCACAGCCATACAGAGGATGCTTACACAGACAGACAGTGTGGCTTCATGGACACCTTCCAGTGATGTAAAGAAAAGTTGAGTCATATTTGGAACTTTTCTTCCAACTCTCTGTGTTTTAACAGTAAATATGGCACAAGGCAGCTGAGGGCAGACAGGGAACTCTCGTGGCCTCACTGACCCAATTTCTCTCCAGCAGTCTCTGCCAGGCTTATGGAGAATTCCATTAATTCCTCCAGGCAGGTACCCATCATTAGTATGGGCAGTCTGGAGGCACGATTTCAAAGCCTGAAATTCCTGCTCTCGGAAAACACGTCTGTTTTGATCTTTCTATGCAGCCAACCAGTAAAAATGTTGCACATATTTTCTGCACCTATCCAAAGAAATTTATCTTTCACACCCTACTTCATGCCATATGTTGGAAGCTGAAAGAATGAAGGATTTAGCTGTCAGTCTCTGAAGGCAGTACAGGCCCTCTTCCAACTGCACACGGCGTCAGATCTCAAAGTATGACATTTCACTTTAGCTTCTGTCAGCACTATCTGCAGTGTATCGCTGGTGCACTGTTGAAAATATTCTTGATAGGCAGCTCATATGCGCTGGATAAAGTGCTCATTAATCTTGCCTTTAAAGAACTGAGAAGTTGGGTGGTAAATCCTTAAGAGAACGCGCCCGGCTCCGGCACGGAGCGGATGCTCCCGCTGTATTTCCCAGCCAGCAAAGGGGTGGGCGTTCAAAAAGCCTCTTCTGAGGCGGTTTCAGCTCTGTTTGTTTGTTTTAGGTACGTGGCTTTTCCTCACGGAAAATCTCCCTCCTCCCAGTGGGTTTTGTGTTGCCGCCCCACCGGCGCACGAGCGATGGCACCAGCTGGGGAAGGGCTTTGCCACCCCCACGTCCCCCTGCAGCGCTGGCACCTGTGGCTTGGGACACAGCCCTGCCTCACAACAAACAGAATTAATCCTCTTGCCAGCACAGTGGAGGTACATTCTGAAAGAGCACTTTTGAACCGCCTCAAGAAATGCATGCATGGGGTGATTTTACAACTGCTCTTCTCCCCCCATGGTTGAATACTTTGGTGTTTAACAGGAACAGTTCAGTCTGCAAGAACCTGGTTCTCTGACAAATATTTTAAAAATGCTTCCACAAAACAAGGACACTTCATGAAACATTTAATGAAAATATGGATTTTTGCTTGTTTTTAATCCCTTCCCTATTAATAAAAGATTGGGTTTTTTAAAGATTCACTATTTATTTTTCTCCCTCTGCAACCTAATACAGCAGAAGCAGGCAGTAGGTGAGGCATTTGCCAACAGCAACAAGAAAACAATAAAATGAAACAGAATAATACCCTGTCCCCCAGCTTCCCTGGGTAGAAAATGTATGATATGAAATTTATTTTGACAAGGGACTATCAATCACTTCCTCCAATTTGCTATTACTGCTAAACTATTTTATGCTTATACTGGCGCCCATATAAGAGAGTCTGGCTTCATAGTGCAACACATTAAATAGTTGAAAAGCTGCATTTCATAATAAAGCCAAACCCATGTTTTGGATGAAATCTTTCAGTCTTCCAGCTTAATTCTATCAGGAATAAAAAGCCAAAGAAGAAAACAAAATCTCAAAGAGACCAACCACTCTCTCTCAAGACAGACTTCTACTGTAAACAAAACCCATAATAAAAGAATTGAATGTCACTTATTTTAGCATTATTCATCATTTTAGTCTGCAAATACCCCTACCCTAGGTAGCTATGCTGGTTAAATCCTGGCATGCCTACTTAGCAATCACTACACTACAGAGTCACATAAACCTGCAATGATCAGCCACAGCAGAGCCTGCTGAAGCTTCAAAATCTCTTAATTTCAAATCAGGCTGGAAGGAAAGTGTCTGCACCAACTCCAAGTCTACCTGAGGTCCTGCAGGAGAGATGAGGAGAGGTGTTCTATGATTCATTCACAGAGAAGTATGAATGAATCAAAGAACTTACCCCAAAATGTTCCTCAGACTCCATTCGTGCTTGTGCAACAGCAGCATCCCACTCTCAGTAATCCCCATGCATTTTTTTCCCATGATAAAGCAAGTTCTGGTCTACATTTGGCTCTTTGCACTTATTAACATGCAAAAATAGCGACACCATGGTTTCATATGAATGGAAAACCCTAAACCACGTACACTGTACTGGGGGACTGCTCTCAGCACTAACACTCAGCCACAATCTCTCACAGCTTGGTGCTAACTCCCCTCTGCCAATACCTTAACACATGTACCCTTCACAACCCATCTGCTTTGGAGAAATCTGGCCGAGGAGGAGCTCTGGCAGTGCCTATGAGCTGTGCCCTACAGCACACACAGGATACTGGGAATAAATCACGGACAGCAGGCTCTCCAGGAAAAATGTCCTGTCCCCCTGTGCCAGCTGACTGACAGCTCAAGCCCTGTAGCTGTGCTGCGGCTCTACCAGGAGAAAAACCATCTCCAAGTCTTCACTGAAAAATGCTCCACTTTCATTCCCTTCTTCCCTTCCTAATTTCCAGGTCCCAAGACCATCTGGCAAGAATAATCATTGGGCTACCAAAGGTGTAAAATGTGCACGAGTAAAAGGGGACGCTAAAACCACCCCTCCCTTGGGAATTCCACTGCAGGGAATTTGGTATTGAGCCACCAAGCCCCTTAATCCTTGCTCACCACGAGCTTGGGAAAGAAGGCACACAAGGTCTGAAGATGATCACCTGCTCAGCCAAACTGTCCAGGATGGAGCTTTGCCATACTTCCCAGCTGGCTGGGATCACAGGGAAGGAAGCACAACATTCAGGAGTACCAACAGACAGGACCACGTCGGTTCAAAAGAACACTTTAAGTGACAGGAAGCATCTGCTAAATCTGTGTCTCATTATCACCCAATGACAATATTTGTGTATTCTGCCATGTGCAAGAGGCTCAGACCAGCCTGTGAGTGGTACATGGGAAGCAAAGAGTGAGACCTCACAGTACAGCTACCTCCTGATGTACCTCCTTATTAAGTTCACAGAATGTCTGGAACTGGAGTTTGGAACAAATGCCACTTGACTTAGCCCTAGAGAAAGTAGTAAGAAACTTGTATAAAAAGTCTTTTAAGCAAAATCGGTTGAAGCCTCAGACCTCTATATTAAATCTGCACACACTCCATCTCAAAAAGGTCAAACAACCAAGCAAGAATTTGACTGATGTATAAATTTAATGACAGATGCTCTCGTAGGCTCAGCGTGTTTGTGCCAGAACAACTGTTCTGGGCATCACACTGCCATTTGCACACAGTGATCCCCTGGAACGATCACAGCCCATGGATGCACAGCTGTGCAGGGATTTCCAGCTGCAAATTTGTACATGCACACCTTTCAAAAAAGCAGAGCTTAAATAAATGCCCTCCGCGCTTTGCCCGTGGTGTCTAGTTGTGTTTCTACCTAAATAGCTGGTTAAATAGAGAGGACAAAGCACCAGGAGATGACTGAGGAGTTCTTTGGAAAGGCACCTGTATGGGATGTGCACACCAGGTGGGTCCAACAATTGTGCTAAATGTGCCTGAGACAATTTAATTGTGCCACGCAAACCCCGCGCTCTGTGCCGTGTTCGAGCGTGTTATCAGCACCTAAGCCATTTGCGGTGGAGCAGAACTGAAGTGTTTATGTGAAAGCTGCTTATGTGGCCAGCCACTCGAGAGTTCTCACTTTAAAGTACCATGAAATAGGCACACTATTATGGGAATTAGGGACATTTCTCAACAGAGGCCAGCTGGCAATCACAGGGAGACCCGGCTGCATCTTCAGTGGGATTCTGCACATTTTGCCTGACCCACCATACACCTGGATAAATCCAGGGTGTGCTGAAGGTTTGGCTCCAGAGGAAAAGTCTCTGTGAAGACCATGCAAGACTCCTGGCAGTGCCTTTGAGAGGAAGACCCCTGCAGGCAGGGATGTTGGAGCAATCTCTGGATGCTGGGGAATGTTTCATCAAGCTGCACTTGATCCTGTCTTATGTTTTTGACTCACTATTCTTTTACTTAGCAGACACATTTGAAGTGTTAGAGTTTCCTCTGCAAAATTTAACTCACAGGGAAGGCTCTCTTCTGACACATCCCAAATTCCAATCAAAAAGTTGTAACTTGCTCCAAGTGCCACACAGAGTTTCCTATTAACCTTCCAGTGGCTGCCATCACAACGCTACAGAGGAGATTCAGCTACAAACAACCACAACAAGTAAAGCTGGCTTGAAAAATTCTGAAAGAACCTGAAGAATAAATGCTGTGTAACAAAGCTGCCATGAAACATTTTGACTTCATCGAAATAAAACCTTACAGAGAGAATATTTAAACATTTTGAGTTGAAATTTTTCAGATATGCAATCACACAAGACATTTCTGTTCCTTTTCTCGGAGTGAAATTCCAAAATCCTGCTGATTGAAAAGTTTAAAAACACCTTGTTAACATCTCCACTAGCCCACACCAGCAGCTGTGAGGGTTTAGCCAGAGGCAATAGGGACCCTTAGCACAGAAGGCTGGGACATTCATCCCTCCCTAAATCTGCTGTGCTCCAACTAGAGCAGCTACTGCCTTATTTTGCACTATGACTCACCACAAATCTAGCACTGAACACAGCACAGACCCACTATTTAGAATGTCTGGCATTATTTGTCATTTCTGTTGTGTTTCCTATGAATTTCTTTCCAGAATATGGTGGATATATTAACGATGGGGAAAGCTGTTTTAACAGCAATTCAGTATCGCAATGACGCTTTTGTTTCCAAGTATTTTCATCTCAAGACTACAATTTCAGGCAATTAAACATTTCACCATGCCTGGGAAACACGTAATTATTGTCACTTCCATCTAACAGACTGAGGATCTGGCAAAAACCAGTTGCTGACTAAACTGAACTGGGAGTGAGGTGCTGGGAGTTGCTGCACGGGATCAAACCCGGCAGGAATCTCTCCCAGCACGCTATTCCCTATCTGTAGCAGAGGAAAACAAGGGGAAAACAGTGGGAAAAGTGGGGAATTCATCCTGACCCCAGGAAGTGCAGATCAGCTCAGTTCCAAGCAGCTTCAAGCTGTCTTTTATTTACCAAGTGCGGTATTTGGAAGCTGTGAATGCTTTGCAGCCACTTCAATGCCATATTTCCCGTCGAAGATGCTCACTAAATTCTTAGTGTCAGTGACATCTTGTGGCAATGAACTCTTTGCTACAGCATATGAGAAATGCCAGCACGAGGGAGAGGCAGAAGCCCAGGGACAGGCAGAATTCCGGACTGGAATGTCCCCTTGTGTCCCTGTTTGTCCCAGGCAAAGCTCAGCCCTGAGCAATCCAAGTTTCTAACCTTGCTCAGGCTACAACCCTTTATACAAAGGGCAACCCAAGTGAAAATTATAGAAGGAATTATACCAGCCCCTGGAACTAGACAGGATTTTTCACATTTCTTGTCCTTTGTGCCGCTTGAATGCTTGGGCTTCTGAAGTCCATATGAATCATTCCAAAAGCTTCCCAGCTCAGAATGCAAATTGGGCATAAAATACATTTAAACAAATTGTTTGAGTTCATAAGGACTCAAATAATTTTGTTTTCTCTTCTTCTCGTTCTTTCTTTTGTAGAATGAAAAGGGATTAGTGCATGTCCAGCTATCTAAACTGAGCTTTTTTTTTAGGAAAAAATGTTGACAAAGGAGAATGTATATTTTTATAGCTCTGAAATCCATGCAGAAAATAAGTACTTCTGAGATAAATACCGCAACTTCATAACTTCAAAAAGTATTTGATGAAACAAAATCAATTTTCTTTAGCCGTATTTCATTTCCTTCTGTTCTAATACTTTCTCTTTTAGACTTTCTTCTCTCACTTCGTGTTGTTGGTCTAGTGAGTCTAAAAAAACCCACTGAAAAGCCCATGGCTGCTCCACAGTCTGCTCAAGCAAGTGGGAATCTTCTTTACTCTCAGCAAATCTGAGGCCAAGCCCTTTGATAGCCTTAACCAGACGGGTTTTTGGTTTTTTTTTTTGCATGATGGTTGTTTCTCAAACACTCACAGCATTCAGCTTATTTACACATCTTTGCACATGCCAGCACTTTGCTGTCGGTGGGAATTCCATATCTCAGCATTGCTAATCCAGGTTACTTGCCTGGGATTTTAAAAGTCGGGGAGAAGAAGGACCCTGGCCAGAGAGATGCAAGAGAAGCGCAGCAAACTAGAACAAGGCAATTAGGTGTGTTCAGATTGCTAAAGGTCACAGTAAATGACTTGTCTCTGAGCTACGTGGGTGATTTCATCCTAGGGAATGCACAGACTGGTGGTGTGAAGTGCAAAAGACAGACACCAACCAGCCTTTTACAGCCTGAGGAGAAAAAGGGTAGGAGAGGAGGAAATTTTAACAGGCAAATGGCACGGCTTTAGATAATTGAAAGTACCCTCTCAGTATCTCTCGTTTGGAAAATTGTCTGAATGGTCTGGCTCAGTGTCTAACACAGATTTTGGGCTCTGGAAATCCCACTGCTGCGTGCTGTAGAGAAACAGAGATGTTCATTTCTAACTGCAGTCTCGTCTTGAACACGGAATGTTCTGGAAAAAGCACTGGACAAAACCAAAAATTTTTGTCAATTACTATTTAAACATTTGTTCAGCCTCCTGCCTGCTCTCCTGGTAATTGTTTCCCATTTAGACAAGTAATTAAAAAGCAATTGTGCTATTTTACACGTGTTACCACCAATTTACTTTTCTACTGCATATCTGAAAAACTGCAAAATGAAGGCGCTCAAGCCTGGATTTAAACACCCAAAATTCCACCTGAGTTTCCACACCTAATGTTTCCATCTAGAGAGGGGTTTCTGCAGACCCAGCAATCAGGAGCCAAAAAACCCAAAGCCATCTGACTGTGGACCCCTGTGCAAGCAACTTGTTCCAAAAACACAGAATCACAGAAGAGATTGAGTTGGAAGGGACCTTTTAAAGACTCTGAGGGCCTGGGTCAGCCAAAGGGTTCCTGAGCTGGGGCATCACTTCCATACATGGTTTCAGTCAACATTAGTTCACTGACTGGATTTAAAGCCAGGTTGCTGATGATTTATGTCATAAACAGGCATAGCAACTTCCTAAAATATATATATATCTATCCATAACCTGATCCAGAGCTTCCCTGTGGAATTCATAGCACTCAGTCCTTCATCTGACTCAAAGAAGGTTTTACACTAAACAGTTGTAAAATATGGCTTCAGTAAAGTCTCTTGTTGAAAAAAAACCCCTTCAAAATTGAACTTTTGCTATGAAGTATAGATATCTGAACTAGATAAGGAAGGGTTTCTGAGTGCTGAGAGAAGTGTCTGATCTGCACTTATCAGAAATCATGAAGGAATGTAATCCATCCCTGGAAGGGTTCCTAGCTCACAAAAGGTTGAAGATGAAATGTTGGTACCACAAACCTGGAAGACCCACGCCTTCAGAAAGCCAAAACTCTGTGGATGCTTTTCACTCATTTCCATGCCAGATCATGTCTGTTTTGCATGTGTTCATCCTTAAACACCAGGGCACCAGCTGGAAAAGCCTGACACCTCCAGAGTGAGAGGTTGGGTGCATTCACGCAGCAGGAACCACAGCAACTGCAGGGATGTGCCAGAGCCAGGAACCAGCACTCACTGCCTGCCTGGAGAACACTGTGAACAGGTTACCTGATCCAAAGGGACACAACAAGGGTGACATTTCATCTGCTCAGACAACAGCCAAGATTTGACCAGAGCATCAGCGTCAAAGAGAAACACAAAGTAAACACGTGATAAAGAGAAAAGCAGCATCATTTCCTGAAGAATGCCAAATCCTATGAAGTCACCTGCGAAGCCTTTCAGGAACAACTCAAGATCCCAGAGTCAAGGCAAGTGTGTTAGCCTGGCTCAGTCATCCTCAAGAAGGCAAATCATTGTAATTCCTGTTCAAGGCAAAACAATTTTGAACTCACTTTCTGTCAGGCACCTGAGCACAAGTGGTCTTATTTCCAACAGCAGCAAGCACCAAGGCTCTCAAAAAGATGAATGGGAGCTGTGATTGCTCACCACTGCTGACAATCAGGTGGCTTGTAGTTAAGTGTCTACATCTGCAAAAGAAAACAGCTGGCTCACAGGCTTCATTTTCACTGCAAGTGCAAGCTGGGGTATTTGAGTGCAGACAACAGCCTAAACGCCTTCCCTGCAAAGTCTTGCAGCCTCCAGCAAAAAATACTAAAAGCCTTGCACGGGTAATGCTCCCATTTGCAATTTGCAGTTGTACCTTCCTAAATATTTTAAAGGTTTGACATCAGCTGTAGGCATAGGTACCCAAGAAACGTGTGCCTTCCGCACTGTGGGGTCCCCCGGGATCCCGGCAGCAGGCAGCTCCGTACTTCCACTGCAGGGAATACTGCTGACTGAGGGACATTTGCTGTGCAGGATGGAGAAGAAACTAAAAAATTCTTTAAATAAATTCTTTAAAGTTGGATCCATTAGGCTGGAGCTCACTTAGGCTGTGTATTTTTACTGTGTCTGGGGTGGGGCTGTGAGCTGTCAGATAGGCTTAATAAATCTTCCCCCCATTTAGTCCATTTATTTTAAGAATCAGCTGCTCAGTAAAATACAGAGAAGGATCACTTCTCCCCAGGAAAACAGAATCAGCATTCCTTGCTCTGAGATCCTGTCCTTCACGCACAGAAAGAGTGCCCATAAATCCAGAATGGTGGATCTGAGAAGCTGAAATAGGATATATTTGGATGCCTTCCACACACTGCAGCTATATTTCATAACCACTTGCAGTGCTCACTAAATTTTGACATGGCTGCTCTTGAAAACACACTTTTCATGGGGGGAATAATTAACTGTGCACCTTCTACCCACTCAAGAGGTATCAGGCTGAGTGCATTACAAGCAAGATCTGATATCTGTTGCTACTGCACTGGAACTCTTACAGAAAGAGAATTTGAAGTTCTAGGCATGATGGCAATTCAGAAATATTTAAAAACACAACCTGGACCCCTCCTTTGCATTCCCATCAAGATCTCAGTTACCATGTTATCTCCCTGATCAGTTTCAATGTTTCTGCTTCTTAACCATTCAAATAAGGAAGAATTGTTCTGTGAATAAGGAATGTCGTGACATCTAAATCAAGTTAAAGAAGAAGGATACAAAAATTTCTCTTTTAAAAATCTTATTTTGGGGGGAAAAAAATAATCATTTCATCACCTACAGCACAACACACTGGTTCAAAGCTTGACCTGAAGGAAAGTGAAAAAGAAGAAAGTGAATGTAGAGAGGGGTGTCAGCTGCTATACCTAGGAGAGAAGAGATTCAACTAATGAAGGGAAATTGGGGCTGAACATTGAGATGGAAGAGAAATTCGTCATAGAGGGGCTTCTTAATGCAGCACATCACTTCAATGCATGCTTTTTGCCTCATGGAAAGATTTACCATCTCTGAATGTGTGTACTAGGTGCTTGACTTCCTCTGGCTTTTGAAAAGAATTAGATGCTCTAACTGTCCTCTACGCCTTTGGAAGTTTTCTCCTCAGACCCTAACTAATCCTTATTCACTTCACTTGGTCCATTTCCAGGCTGAAAATTAAGCACTCAAGTGCTTTGCATAGGATTATGGCAAGGCTGAAGTTCCACCATGTGAAACATTTCAAAGGACCAGCATCCTGATAAAGGCACCAGGGTGCCCAGCCAATCCTGCTCTGCAGGGCAGCCTGCAAAGAGCAATCCAGCCCCTCTTCTCCATTTCTGCTTCTTCCATCCCAAAATCCCGTTATGTAATGACAAACCCATAGTCTCAAAACAGAGCTGCGGCTTCTGTGGAAATTGAAGTTTTTCCTAAAGGGAGGATTTTTATGCTTTAAGTACAATAGGCATTCATGTAACCATGAACCCCCATTTTAATTTTTCTTTTTGCCTCATCAAGTACTTACTGAGCAGAAGGTACTACCTGTGATAAATGCTACCTGTCAAGACTTTACTTTGATCACGCTTCAAGAAGGAAGGATTTCCAAATCATTTGCTTGGAAATTTTTAATTCTTAAGTGGGTTGTTTGTTTGCCTCAAAGGAAGCACTAACCTATTTTACATTGTCAAAAATCTATTTTTAAACAAAATTTTCCTTTGTACTTTAAACATTCCCTAAAAATACTTCTTAGGCTCAATTAAAATGAAGTAGATGTTTAAACTACTGTCTGATTCAGCAGCTCTGTCACTGTGCTTATCCACTGCCTATGGAAGGATCAAATCTGGCCAATGGCTCTGTTCACCTGAATTAGGGTGTTGAGTTAATACTGTCATTTGTCATGGCACTGAAGTCCCTCTAACTGTGTGAAATCACAAACAGGAGAGATTCGTAGGTCCTCTGAAATTCTTTTAAAAGTCACAAGCAGAGCACAAGTATTAGAGCCCTCTCACTAGCCCTTCCTATGGTTTATACTCACTGTCAAAAATAAAAGTAGGAGGCTTGGTGTGGGAGGTGGTTTAAAAGGTCACCTCTATAGCTTATAGAAAGGATTTGCTGTGCTTCACTAAGCCCCAGACACTGTACTTCAATTTTCCCAGTTAAATTTGACTTTGCAGGACTGGGCGGGAGGGGTGCAATTTACACAGCGTGGTCAGCACAAAACACAGCGCGATGCATCACAGGTGAGCAGCGCCAGGAGCAGCCCTGGGCTTGGCTCTGCAAGGGACAACTTTGCAGGGGAAAAATCAGAACAGCCTGTTTTCCCTGCAAAATGAAAGATTTGGAAATGCGTTGATACCCTGAGCTGTCAATGCTGTGACTGGGAGCCTTTTTATGGAACAAAGCATAAAAGAAAAAAAAATTGCCAGGATGCTGTTATAAACTAAATGTCACCTGTGAACAGAGGGACCTGAGCACTGATACTGCACTAATATTTTAATCAGCAGTAAAAGTAATGGAGACTTTTCTTTTTCCATTTGGAGGATGCTCTTTTCCACTCCCTCATCTCCTGTCTGAGGGAATTACTCACAGGAAACACAAGAGCTAGACCCCTTTGTTTTGGACTTGCTGTTCTTAAACTCAAGGATTTCATTAAAATCCTTTCACGTTAAAAAATGGAAAATCTTTTGAGGAAGGGAAAAAAATGAAGCTTTTTTCCCCATTTTATTTACAGACACTGCTAAGCCTCCTTAAGCTACTTTTGCCTCGCTGTCTCATACCCCGACAAAGCAGATGTGAAGAAGGCACATATGAAACAGTACAGCACACACAGCAGGGCTGCCAACTGTCAATAAATTTATGAACAGTTTGGAGATCTACAGGAGTTTTCTGAAAATTTTTACTCTTCCAGTAAAAACTGGCAAGCTCTCCTTGATCTTGGCGAAGAAAAAAAAAAAATTACAATTTGGGAACATTCTGGTCTACTTACACCTGAAAAAAACCCTCACACAAAACATAATCCTGATGTTGCTGGATCAGATCAATTCTGCATGGAGCTCTCTTTCAAATTCCTCTGATGTTGGAATGGATAAGAGCTGCTGATGTTTAAAAGCAATTGGCAAATGAATTCTGCAGGATACTGAAAAGGGAGCACCAGAACGTGAATGCAGTTTTGTTAGCCATTAAAATAGAAATACTTTGTTTCTGAAATAACTTACTGACACTGGAGGTTTATAAATAACCACCTAGAATTACTTTTATGAGTAATCCCACAGGATAGTTCCCTTTCTACCCCAAAACTGGGTAGGTTGGTATTCAAATGCTAATCGCCGCAAACAGCTACGAGCTTCATTTTCACTGATCAACTTGAATGTGCAAGATCTGTGCTTCCAAATGCACTGAAACTGTTCTGCATAACTGGCTCAATATGCATGAAATTATAGGGGCATCCTACAAATTAGTCATAGTGTGCTTTGTGCTCGCACCTGTTCCTGTGTCTGCAACCTGCCAATGGCTGCGGTGGGTGCAGTGGGCAAAACCCCACACCTGGACACCCAACACACACAAACCTGGGGTAATTACAGCGGTCAGCTCGTGATCCAAAGTCATTTAACACACCAGGCCCCAAATCCTACATTCAGGCTTAGCCCCTCTCCAGCTTTACGGATTGCCAAGATTTTATGTAGGGAAGTGCAGCAAGAACGTTATCGGAGAGGAGCCTTGCCTACAAGTTCTTATTGTAACGGAGTTGAATTTATTCCAGCTGGCTTTCTGCAAATGCAAATAGGGCAGCCAAAGATTCTACATTCAAGATTAAGCAGAATTTGAAAGGCAGAAAGTGTGTCTGCCTACAGCAGCATCTCATGAGGTTCCACATCTCTTGCTGTGGTTGAAAAAATAATGAAGAATCTACAAAATGTCCATTCTTCCCAGCAGCTTTCCTGGTCCTACCGCTAGAAGGAAAAGATTTTTCAGGCTCATGCTATCTGTCAGGCTTCATAACCATTCTGAACACTCACTTCAACCATTAACCCTGTCTTATCCATGCTGTTTTTATCAGCTGCTTCTATCACCATAAGTGTCCAAGGCCACGTGGGATGAAGTTTTGAGCATTGTGGTTAGTGGAAGGTGTCCCTGCCCAGGGCAGGGGGTTGGACTAGATGATCTCTAAGATCCCTTCCAACCCAAACCATTCTATGATTCTATCAGGGACTTAATAAAATCAAACTAAGGAACTGAGGCAGTGTCTTCATCTTCTTCCGTTTTTGTTTTTGGTAATGATAAACATGAGTCTTTCATAACTGCCTACTTTTATTATTTTTGAAATGTGTTTAAAATATGTAAATTTGAATAGAACAAGTGAAATTAACTGTAACATTTCCTAGAATCTTGCATGTTCCCACCTGAGCTGGGGAGGGAAGCAGAGAGAGAAACAGCAGACATACAAACCCAGGCAATCATTCTGGTGGGGGAAAAAATTGCCCTGTATAAAACTGAGATTAAGTGAATTTCTGCAACTGCTGAATGACTTGGGAACTCTATTCACTTTAATGTACTATGAGCTGTCATTCCCATCTTTATACAAAGACACTCAGTTTCTCAAAAGCAGCCTGCAAAAGTATTCAACATTTTCTGTAATTTCTATATGTATTTTTCTCCTGTAAAATTATACTGCTGCATGTTAGCAGGAATAACACAGACCTCTTGGATCCCCCTCTTTACTGTTTGTATGTATTACTTATGGGGAGCACTGGCTCCAACCTTTGCATTTAGGCTAACATTTGCTATCATAAAATATTATTGTGACCTTTTTTGAGTTCTTAACACTGTATTTTGTTGCAGCTAGCCTTGGAAACTGAGAGAAAATGCCCTGAAGGCTTTTCCTTGGTCCATGAAATTTGTTTCAGATTTGAGGGGTAATGATTTGAAAATCTCCATTTTGTTCTCTCCCTTTGTCAGCACCGTTTTGGCAGTCTCAGATAACATCTGGACACATGGAAGTGCTGCAGCCACGGCAGCAGCGCATTTAGCTGGCCTGCAAGGGCTGGGATGTGAACTCGTGTCCTGGCCCAGGCGCATGGTCCAGGAGGGACACCGGTGTTAGCACATCCTAAAGGGGCTCTTCCCTGTCCACAGGGCCACACCGTGCCCTGGGAGTGCTGAGCTTGCTCTTTACACAGACCCCTTTGTGCTCTGGGCTTCCCAGTGCCACGCTGGAGTGTTATGGATGACTTCACATCACACCCATGAGACCCTGGGGGCCCGGCGGTGCCTTTCACCCCTTTGTGCCCCAGAACGGGCACAGCACCCACAGCAGCCGTGTGCTGGGGAGTCCCCAAATCCCTGTCTTACCACCAGCACAGCACCCCCAGCTCTGGCCCTTCTTGGTGGGCGCAGGATGGAGCCACAGCTCGAGCTCCCCGGCCGTGTCCCAGGGGCATCCCGGGGGAAGCGGCGGCTCCGGAGCCGTTTTGCAGCCGGTTGTACCCACGACAGGAACACTTTCAGCTCCACTAACCCTCTTCTACTGCAGCAGGGACAAGATGACAAATCTGATTATATTAACGTCCCTTCTTTCACCCAGCTCTTCGGAATTTACAAGTTCACCGTATGCTTTAATGGAAGAACAACCTGCCTTTTTTTTAGGCAACTATTGTTTCAGTTTTAATGGATTCAGCCCTTCCATGCGTGCAGTGCCACGTACACCGAGCAGTCAGCTCCTGTATATTCATGGACAACAGTCCTCCTGGCAAAACGCTGAGCTCTGTGCCCAGTGTCAGTCAGCCAGCAGTTAAGGGATGTTTGCAGATGGGAGTTCTTGATTCAGGAGCATTTGTACCCAAATTTTAAAAGATGCTCAGATGTCTTTTTACTGATTGTGTCCAATTAACATCAGAAGTCTATATATATATAAAAACACAGGGAGGGAGGAAGAAATATATAGACAGACGGAGTCTCTAATCTATTTTATAGATAGATTCTCTAATCTGTTTTGCCGCCTCACAATCTAACTATATTCCACTGCATCAGATTTGTAATTTATTATTATTTTTCTAGAATTTCAGAGAAGACACATTATTCAGTTTGTCAGCGAGAGAAAACCCACACCAGGTACTGCAAAGAGCTGCTTAGTGGCACTGTAAGTGATTTGTAGGTAATTCACATTAAATTGTATCTCCCATTCCACGGTGTGGTACAAGAACAAAAGATGTGCCAGCGAAAATGGCAACGGAACATCTGCATGGAGAACCTGTGAGTATGGGACAATAAGGCACATTCTTCCCACACAGCACTTGTGGAAAGGTGGGTGACCTAAATCCAGGGTCACATTTTCACACCACTTATGTCAGTGGGGCATTGCCACCAAAAAGGACAAAAGATGAATTTCTGTCCCAATTACACTGAATATAAACCCACAAAACACACTGGAAGGAAGAGTGGTGGAGTTGTTTTTCTTTCTTTATATTTTTAGGAGGGCAAAATTAAAGATCTGGACTATTTTTTGTCTCCTGATATGTGGGTATCCGGGCATTGCAGCTTCTTCTGCACCACATGAAACATGATTTTGCTCATGTTTCCCTCACACTGTGACAAAAAGCCAAGTGGGTGGTATGGACTGGCTTCCAGAAGTGCAAAGTCCCATCATGTTTTGTATTACATTCAAATGTGGTCTGGAGGAAATGAAAGACTTTATTTTCCAGAAGGGACGGATTTTCGCTCCTCCGCCTCAGTGTGCACGCACCTGCACCTGTGTTCCCACATCCAGTAACACCAACCTGTGGAGGAACCCCAAAATAAGCACAGAAAGCTGCAGAAACTGTGTGCCATACTAATCCAGGAGGAAACTCAGGGCCATGTAGGTGTGAGGCTATTTAAAGAATTGCCAAAAAATGTCAAAACGTTAGCAGATTTCTTCTTGCACCTGCAAAGTGAGGGTTTGCAAACACCCAGTTTTCAGCACATGTGGAGGCAGGGTTGAGGCACAGGTACATTCTGAGCTGGGGCAAACATCGACTTTTTGTTCCTCTCCTTATATGAAGTCAAAAAAAGCAGAATAGTATCTTATCAGAAGGATTTTATAGAGACCCAAAGCACAAGAAGACAGAAGCAAAAAATCCAGAGCAGTGGAACAGCCCTTCCCAGCGTGAACAGCAAAGCCCTCAGCCATTCCAACCAATTTTCTCTGAGGAATATTTGGTCTAGAAAAGCAAATGAGAGACATCCACCCCCAGGTGGGTGGCACCCGCCTCATCACATCCACACTGGGGACTCTGCTGCAAAGGAATTCCTGGCTCTTTCTATCTCCCTGGTGAGAAGGAGGAAGAAAGAAGGATCCCAGTGGGAACGTGAGGAGGAATATTGCCATCAGCCCCCTCACATCCCTGGCAGAAGGGGGCCCACGTGCCTGTAAGATCTCAGCGATGCCCATCACTGCCCCCAGGTGCAGCAAAGGTTTCCAGAAAGCCCTGTGAGCACCATCAGAGGAACAATCACTGCAAAACTGGAGGATTTTTTTTTTTTTTTGAGATGACTCTTTTCCTCACACTGCTTTCATCAAATACATAAAGATCAAATAAACCCCCTAATTACAGTACGTGTATACATGCCGGCTCACACTTAACTAATCCCCATATTAACGAGTGCAGCATTTTAATGTCTTAATTCGAAGAATTCAAGTCTTTGGAGAGCTTTTCAAAAACGCCAGCAGTTGGGGTGCCTGATGTTCTTCCTCCTGAGATTCTGTCACCTAGAAGATATGTATAAAAATGCTCCTTCCCAAAGCAAGGCCCCAAATGAAATTTCTGCCCCGAAAACCATCCCTCATAATTTGCATGTAGTTAAACACTTTCCATTTTCTGTCAATTTAAACGTTATTTACAGTACAATGATGCCTGTTTTTAATTGAATATTTAAATAAATGCTTTCTAATACACGAATGCTCGGTGCCTGCAATAGGAGGAGGCAACCTTGCTATAAATGATTGTGTCCTGCTTTGGTTTGGAGCTTATTTCAATGATCAAATAACCAAAGGAATGAGTTTAGCCATGTTTACTCATGTATAATTAAGAATGCCTGTATCTAACTTGCATGAAAACTCATCAAATGAAACTGTTTAGGCAGGAACTAACGTGCATAATTGGTCTAAATGAAGTTTGCAAGTTGCATCCTGTCAAAACCCCTTCCTTTTTCCATATGAGCCCCTCTAGCCCACTGCACCACGTGTGCCACTTTTGTCAGGACGTGTGGGAAGGGAGTCTTTTGGATGGAGAAAAGGTCAGTTCCTATAAAACAAATAAGTAAGAGGAATAAATTCCCTTATGCTTGAGTATTAATTACTTATATGTGAATAATAAACATGTCCCATGAGTCTAAATGATCCACTCATGTTTGTAAATGAGCTATCCATAGAGATTATTCCCACAGAAACTTGTGAAGACCTAATCTTGCCGTTGCCGAAGTCAACAGCAACATCTCTATAAACCTCATTATGCTCTGAATTTGTCAGACCCATAATAAAGTATTACAGTCTTATCATTGCAGGATAGCATTTCTCAAACTCCTGACTCACTGACAGTTTCTCCAAGCCATGGATACCCAAATCCATCCTTCCAGAAATGATGATTTCATCAATTTCATCACCTTTCAAAATGCACACACACACACGTTATTTAAAACAACTGATTTTGGAGGCTGCTCTATCGAAGCCAGCACCCAGTGCTAACCCATATGGATACATTTTCAAAACTGCTACCAGAGAATATCCAAATTAATTCCCTGTAGTAAAACTCACAAAGGTGCTGTCTCCCTTAAACCACTGTTGCTGCCAAATGAATAACACTTAAAACCTAAATGGTGCCACACATTCCCAAGTTCACCACTGCGCTGCTTGCTGGAGCTGTGCAGATAATTAAAAGCCACTCTAAGTTACATAAGAAGATTATTTTTTTAGGAAACAGTACTTTAAAAGCTTCAGTTTGCTTCCCCAGCACTTAGCTATTTGTTTTGTTTCTTAGAAATGCTTTATTTTAATAAGTGCAGTTTTATATGGATTCTACTGCTTTAATGTAAAACACATGAATATGAATGTGCAGTATTTACAGGAGATTTCCCCCCTGCATGCTGCTCTATTTTGTCATATTGTCTGCAGTAGATATGTGATTTTTATTTTCCCTTTAGCAGTGAGGTAATTTGCCCATGTTATTTGCTCTGTGGGCATCCTCATAACACATTCTGAATTTATTTCGTGATGTCTCTTGAAAGCACTGTGAATCCAAGACATGCCGAATCAAACTAATGAAGTAATCCCTGCACTAACAAACCCTCCCTGTCTCAGCTCTGTTAGAAGCAAAAAGGACATAAGACTGATAGACAAATATTAAAGATATAATTCTTTTGGACTTGGTCCACATGTTCACAAGATAATGAGACCTTAACAAAGACACAGAGACTCATAGGGAATATTAGATCTGACATTTCATTTGAGGTGAAAATCGCCAGTCCTCTTAATGACATCTTTTCTTACCAGGTACAAGAAAAAAAAGGACTGAACTGTAAAAACTTGCTTTTTACACAGCATTGATTTTGATCTTACCATGCCAATCTTCACTGAAGAATTTTAAAGTGAATACAATGAAAAGATGGCAAGGAAAAAAAAAAGCAAGCTGCTGCTAACTCACTAAGAATTCCTTTAATTTTAAAAGCCATGAAACAATCTTACTGATACCCCCATTATTCCCTAATTTGTGGCTGGCTCAGGCCCCTAAGATTTTAAATGCTCTACAGGAAGCAGAGAGGTTGAATGTAAAGTGAGAATGTGCCTTCTCCAAGTCAACGTTATTTATCTCGAAATACTGAGAGGGTTAAAACCAGTTTACATCAACCTAGACATTTCCATTCCTCAAGCTGCATCTTCAGCTCAGTCTGTGACCTTACAATGCGATGTGTCAAAAAGAAGAGGCATCTGAATCTTTTATTCCAGCTGTAGTATTGCATCCTGCATACATTTATACGTTTTGTTTATGCTCCGATGTCACATCCCATTCCACATTGGTCACTCAAACACAGCTGCCAAAAGTTATTTTCATTAAAGCCTTTCAATGTGTTGGGAGGGGAAGGAGGTCAGGTTCTGAGATGCCTTCTTTTTTGTTTGCTTGCATTTTGCTGGGGTTTTTTTGTTTCTTTTTTAGAAGAGAAGAGAAAATATCAAGAATGCAGAAGAAAGGAAAAGCTTCCCTGACAATACCGCGGAACAAGGCAACGCCATGGCAGATATTCACCTCAGGAAGATAAAAGAGACATTCAAGCAAAAAGTTCCATTTCACCTATTTATTCTTAGCAAGAGATGACAAGAGTTGTAAAGCAGTAATAATAGTAACTTCCCTAACTCTGAGGCTTTATCCCAGTAAAAGCAAGGGTCCCCCACTGTAAATGGTGTAGAAAAAGGTAGTGGGATGTCCTCACAGCTGGATCTGCTCCCAGTCCACAGCCAGACTACAACAATTAGCCCTTAGGGTCTCCAAAGAGCTCCAAAACCATTCTTGAGGCTTCATCTCCAAAATCACTGTGCACAGTGGCCCAGCCCAGTGACAGTGATAACAATGTGTTTAACTTTAGTCATTTAGTTAATAGAGCTGCAGTTATGGGCCATGTTCTTTCTTCTCCTCACCCTTTCAGGGAAATTCCAAAACATGGGCAGCCCTGTGAGAGAGCTGGAGAGGGAATTTGGACAAGGGCATATGGTGACAGGACAAAGGGGCACGGCTTTGAAAGGTCTAGATTCAATGTCAGGAAGAAATTCTTCTTCATGAGGGTACTGAGGCTCTGGAACTGTTTGCTCGGAGAAGTTGCGACTGCCCCATCCCTGGAAGTGTCCAAGGCCAGGCTGGATGGGGCTTGGAGCAAACTGGTCTAGTGAAAGGTGTCCCTGTTTACATTATATTGACCCTCTGTCAACACAACCTTTCCCATTCAAAAATAAAGGTCATTGTAAACTAGAATCATCTTGGAGGGTAAATAGGAAGGAAGGAAGGAAGGAAGGAAGGAAGGAAGATGGTGAAAGGGAAAAAGGAAAAATGGGAGCAGACAGCATCAGTTAAAAATGTAATCTTTGCACACAGTGCAGCACAGCCTTAACATGACACACTCAAAGGTCTGGGACATGTCTGATGCCCAATGACCCCAGTAAATCAGGAGGCAACCTTGCTCTCTTTGCCTACACGAGCCTCATGAAAGATGAATAAACATCAGCTGCTGTGCTATTGTGTTTGTGTGCTCAGAGTAATCTTGAGGTATTATTGTGAATCCTTCCAGACTGTCTAAGCCCCTACGAAGGGCATGTTATAAAAGGCATTCATCATCTGCTAAGAAGCTACATCTGGGACATTCCAGCTCCTAGGTAGTCACTAAAACCATTTAACAGGGAGAAATGGCAATCAGGAAGATAATCAACTTGTACCACCCAAGAGAGAAATCACCCAATCCCTCTTTTGAACATTCATGTATTCTTAAGGAGATTAAAATCTCCAGTTGATTTTTAAGTAAAGCTACAGACAAAAGAGGGATAAAAATATTTTTTAATTCTTCCAGAATATTAAAACACAATCTGGAATGATGAATATCAATAAGAACCCAAAGCAATTTTATTGGTTATGAAAAGCTGGACTGTTAAACGCTGAACTGGAGAGGCTAAAAACCCCCAAATCAATGCTTATTTATAGCATCATTCCCTTGGTAGCTGCAAATAGCATCATTTTCACGGTTATAAAATGCACTGGCATGTGCTCTGATTCATTCAGCACAGGTCACTAGTTAGATCCAGGACAGCAGATAAGCACATGCTTTAATAAAGGGTGTGTCTAATTCCCAAAACCTGGCCATTATACACAGTAACACCTTAGTGTTTGAATAGTATCCTCTACTTCAGAAGAGAATTTCTTCTGTCCTGAGATAACTATAAATATACAGTTCTTGACAACTGTTGGTGATTCTTAATTATTTTTGTTGCTGTTAGCATGCTGGGCATATTCCAATGAATTCCATAGCCTACCATGGAAGAACTGTTTATCCTAAATTATAAATTTTTATTGTGAACAGAAATATCGATCTGCCAGCAACAGCAATTTTATTTACTCAGTATCTGTAAGAACAGGCTTACAGAAGTCATTTTAATTATTAAGTCTATGTTCAGCATTTATATGTTATGTACAAATCTTGCTTCTTTTGTTAATTTTAATAAAAAAGTCCAGTCCATGCCTGCTGTGTTCTTTTTCTAAAAAGGCATTCAAAAGATTAGTCTTAATTATGGGTTTCAATATACAAGGTGGGAAGGAAAAAACCAACAAACACACCAACAGTGATGGATGGACTGCATGGCTTTCTGCTAATTTCTCAGCAGGCACAACCCCTGTGGCATTCAAAATACAGACGAAAAATGACTTCTAAAGTTACTGTGGGAAAAATACCAAAAAGCAAACTTATGTGCTGTGTCACAGGCTGAATCTCCGAAATTTCCTATAGCCACATCTTAGATGGGTTGTCTGGGGGGTTTTCAAAGAAGATTTTGCTGGTGCAAAGATTGTCCCAGTGCTTTGCTTGAGTGAATTATGCACCCGATCAGACTCATTTCACTGGGTGTTAAGGAGCAAACTGGTTTAAGCATTTAGCAAATCCCACCAGATACCTGCCTGCATCCTTGGGGAACTGAATCCCTCCAGACAGCTGGATGAACACTGAACGTGTCCACGCAGCAGTGTCACTCAGACAAGGACACACACCCACGCATGTGGTGGGGACAGAAGTGCCCACTGCACACACAGCCCCGTTCCTGGCCTCACACATTTGAGCAGATCAGGAATTGCCATCAGTGGGTCTTTTCACACATCTGCAGGCACGTAAATTCCTCCATACTCTGAGGGAGGAGCAGTTACAAACATTAACAAAAGAGAGATGGTGAGGATGGAGCTAAACAAGCACTCCTGCCTTTGAAAGTTTCTGCTGCTGCTATGTCCTTACCACAGATGAGCACCTGCAGCTGAAGAACACCCCAGTGTCCTGGTGACAGTTCAAGAAGGCAGTTCCCAGTTTGCCATCCCCAGCCCAGCTCATTTCTGGGGCCCAGACGGACTTTCCTCCCTGAGAGATGCTGTTATCCGCTCCTCACGCCCAGTCCCTTGGAGCCCAGCAGTCACCCTGCCTGCTAGAACTGAAAGATTCATCAGCCTCTCTCTATTTGTCCAGGATCTCAGAATGTGCTCATTCTTCTCTTCTCTGCCCTTTTTCTCCAGTTCAGCTCAGTCTGAATTTCATTACAGCCTTTCTTCCCAATGCCTCAGTACATCCACATTCATCCACATTAACTCAGAATGGCAAAGTCTCACTATCTGTTGGGAATGCTGACAACAGATTGTTTCATAATTAATTGAAAGGCAAAACCTGGACATTCTCAATCAATGCTGATGGGAATTACTTTGTCCAGCTTCAGTAAATCAGCAGTGCATGGCACAGGGAAACCAATGCTCCAGTTAAATACTAGTTATTTCCCTGAGAGCTAAACATACAATTTTAAATTTGTGCTTATTTTAAGAAACCTTTTAAAAGCACTGCTTCAATGGTGAGTAGTGTAGACATTTGGGGGTAGATTATATCTGGTTAAATTAGCTAATATTTGCCTTCAAGCCAAGATTACATAATATTATAGTTTCCACTTTCAAAGTCAATGTGGATGTGCAATGGGGATCAGACATCCATGGTATACGGCTACCCTAGCAGAAACGTGGAAAAGGGGCTCTTCTTTTACAGCACCTGTAAGAATTTGAAGATCGATTCAGTGCACATGTAATCACTTTGATGCCCATGGCTGTGACACATCTGTGACACATCTGTGACACTCAGGACACGGTGTACAGCGTTTTGCACCCAAGTTCCTGTTCCACTGAGTATGGACGAGACTCTGCTTTGGGCAGAGCTGAAATAGCTCTGTATGAAGCTATTTCACAGACATGTTAATGCAGTTTCTATCTGAGTGCATCATGTGAACTGTAACACAGAAATGGCCCTTTGAGATGAGGCCAATGGTCTAGAACCTCCTCCTCAGTTGCAGTCCATCCCACAGCCTCTCAGCAGTCAGTACGGGAGGTGCTAGCAGCACAAGGATGTTGCTCATTACCCCCTTAATTAGAGCTTGCTCCAAAGAACAAAGGTTTATAGTCTGTACTAATCCAACTCTGGCCATCTCTCCTACCTAAGTAATCAGAGCTCTCACAAATCTTATCAAGCTTTACGCCCTGTAAGATTTAACACACGGGATCAGATCGAAGGTCCTGCTAGGAATTGCATCTTATCCTTGCCAACGGCCAGCATGAGATATTTGAGATACTTTGTTACATAAATAAGCATACTTATATTTATGTATACATCCATGTGAGTCTGCCAGTGCATACAATTAGAACATGTATAATGGATATAAAACAAACTTATAAAAAATAGACAACTTTAACTCCTTCAAGTAATCCAACACACATGAAAAGCTGCCCTCACACACGTCTGCAGGGAAAAACAAGGAAAAGCAGAACCTGAGCAAATGAAGCCCCATAGTTTTGCAGGCTGGGAATTGCTCCTGTGGCAATGGACCCCAGGCTGCTGTGTCAGCAGTGCCCCTTAAGCCTTGTCTGGGAATGGCCACGCTCCAGAGCCACATGTGCTGAGGGGCAGGGAGCAAAAAACTGCCAGGGTCTGGAACGGACAGAGAGAAAGGCCACGACGCCCTTTATTGCTTCTTTTCTTTTAGCAAGAAATTGGGAAGAAGGGATGTGTTACACAAAGAAATTCAGCACATTTTTATCATTCTGAGAAGCTGACAGAGCAGCTTCATTTTCAAAAGGCATCAACTTTTGTAAGGAACAGAGGACTGAAATGTTTAACCATTTGAAAGGCTCCCTACATCACAGTTTTGCTGCTTATACTCTCGACTGAACCAGGGAAACTAAAGAAGGTGTATTCTCTTAACACTGGTTCAAACCAAACTAACACAGATTTCAACTAATACTTTTAAAATGCTCCCTTTATTCTGTTCAAGATACTTTATTAAAATACAAGTTAATCTCGCGCTATATATTAGAGCATTGTACCTAGTGACAGTATAGTAAAGGATCTGTCAGGCTTTTCATTACAAAACCCTATTCTAAGCCACAAAAAAAAAAAAAAATCCCTCTGGGCTGAACCTTGGAATACAAGAAACTTGAAAGAAATCCATTTTGTGGTTTTTGAATTCTAAGAGTGCAAAGAAAATTGATTTAAAATGTTTAAGCGACTGTGCCATGCTTATGCAACCCAAAAAAAGAAATTTCATGTTTCCAAACAAAATCTCGCTAGTTTATTAATCTCCACCATAAATCAAGCAGACTAGCTTTTAAAATTAATGTACTCCCCTCAAAATCAGAGATCTTCCACCCTTCCCAAATGTATTCCCTATTAATGAGAATTTGTACAAATGCTACGTATTTCCCACCAAACTCAGGCATCTCACAGGAAATATCCCAGATACATCAAGATGGTGATCAAGTGAGTAGACATAAGTGATTTAAAAAAGACATAAAAGAAAATAATAGAAGAAAAAGAATAATGACGACAGCAACTCAGGAAATTGTATGAAAACCGCCTGATTTCTGCTGTTGAAGGAAGAAGGGATATTTACAACATGAGTGGCTGCTTCCCCACTGCTCCCCTGTTTTGGAGAAGGCTGAGTGGGACTTTCAAAGTGTGTAAATTGTGCAGTGAGGGGTGTGGAGTTTGCTGCATTGCTATGGGGGTGTCCATGGATGGCATCTGTGAGGCAGGAGAGCCACAGCAGCCGTGTACAGCTCACAGACAGCACTGCCCCTCCCCGCAGGGAGCACAGCCACACAGGAGCTGTGGGCTCTGGAACCCTCTGAAATTGCAATGCTTGGATTAGAGAGACATGAAATACTCTCAGCCCACTGGTCTCCAAAGGTGGGCCCATTTTTGCAGCTGGTGGTGCAGTTCTGTGTGGCAAATGCTCCTCACCACAGTGAGGAACTCAACTCACCCTACTGGCGCTTTTCCATCACCGCCAACACAAGGCACAAGCCCCACATTTTCCTTCTCCTTCTACCTGCTGGGATTTAATCCAACACCAGCCAACCACCTCACCTGTAACTGCAGGATCTAATTCACTGCTCTCCTCTGCTGATAAACACAGGTTGCCCCATGGCCCATGAAACCCCCTTTTCTCCTCTTGGAACCAAATGTCCTCCCCTTCCCTCCCTCTGCTTGGACTCCTTTTAACTTTCTGTGTGCTGGAGCCATCATAACCCCTGCCCTGTGATCAAACTCATCACAGAAGCTGTGGTTGTTTCTTCCCTGAAGTTCTGAACTCCTGGATCGATGGGCAGGTTAAAGGAGGCAGACATTGACTCCTGGCAGGGGAGCCAGGGCTGGATCCTGACTCAGCCCTTGCACTGACACGCTCCTGCTGAACTCAATGGGAGTTAATCCGTAAAATGAATGGCCAGAAATTGAACCAGGATGTCAGAAGTCGGTTCTTTATCTTCACAATCCAAAACCTTTATTAAGTTCTCACTCAACCAAAACTTGGCAAAATCAATGGGGCAAATCTCAAAGTGCTTACTCGGTTTTTACAGCGTTAGGACTAAAGCAAATTTCTACTGAGTAGAAGCTTATTTGAGACAAGACTCCAGAAACAGAGTGAAAACCCTGTGAGATGGCTCAGGAGTAACTTGAAGTTTTATCCCCAATACCTTTTCCTCTCTAAGATGAGGAAAATGGGATATTTGCATCACAGAAAACCTTTAGAGATGTGTTCTTGCCAAAAAACTTTTGCAAAAACATTAATTCTTCCTTCAGCGCCGCTTCCACCAGTGCCGTTGCTCACCCATGTAACACCTTCTTTTCACCCCTTCCTACAGCATGAACAAATATTCTTCACGTTCCCTAACTCATTTCTGGGGTAGGAACAGAAAGGCTGAGAAATTCCTGGTGAAGCAGATCTATAGCTGCAACTGATGCTCTTGTTTCTGATTTCCATGCCAGATTAGCAAACCGTGCTCTGCCTCATTTACCCTCTGTGCCTGTGAATTGTATGGTGCACGATACTGTGAGGGTTCTCTTTAGTTGCATTCTCTGCAACCTCTCCTCTCCTTCCCCTCTGCATGTTAGAATTTGTCTGTTTGTGACTGAGATTTTGGACTTTTTAACTTTGTCTTTTCTCAGGCTTGTCAGTAATGAGCACTAACACAGCCAAACTAAATTCACTGGTACTAAAACCACTTCTAAGCTTTCTGGCAGGGCCAGGATGGAGTAGGGACACAAATGCAGCTGTGGATCCTGCAAGGCTGTGATCCAGCTCCCACATTTTAGGTACAGTCCCCAAATCCTCCAGCACAGCATTTCTGCCTCATGATTTGTGAGAAGGCTTGTAACTGGCTATATCAAATTCTGTACCTTTGATACTACACTGGCAAAGGTGCTGGTAGAAGTTCAATTACAGAATCCCTTGTTCAGTATGTTTGCTCAAAGGACAACAATGTCTTTCTTCGTCTTACAGGTTTATTTTACTGCTCTGAACAAGGTTGCAAGGTTTGGAACTGCTGAAATGGAATCCATCCTAAATAATCACAAAACGCACCCTTTGAGATTTAATAATCTTGTAGAATAGCAGTATTTGTGTACAGCCACTGAAATAAAATGGGAGCACAATCATCCCCTGATATCATTACAGGGCTGATGGAAGTCATTCTTGAATTTAAAGGATATTTTATGCAGATAACTCTACTAAGTACATAAGGAATTTAGGCACATAATGTCAACAGTTTGCTGAGACGAGAGTTCATGCTGAAGTGAAGCAGCTCATTTATCTCTCTCAGTAGTGCTCTTTGCACTATCCACTTTAATTTTCCAACAGAAAGATGAGTAATAGAATTATTCAGATAATCCTCCACAACCCCTCCCCTGGTCCCAAAATCAATACAAACTTTGATTTGCCTTGAATTCTCTCCCTAACATACAATGAAGATGTAATTCAAATACTCCCAGGTACGCACACTTCATACAATATGCAGCATTAGTGCCTCACACGGCCTTTGATTTGGCATTCTTTTAGCAACCTAGGAGCTGCCTGGATGCTCTTTCCAAAGCAGATTAGGCAACAGGAGCTCTTACACTACCTCACCCTCATTTACCAGCTGATATTAAGAAACAGTGAAAAGACAATCATTATTCTTTGTCTGGTTTCTAATTTATTCTGTAGCTGAGAAACTCTTTCCAGCACAAAATCCTCCATCCAGCACGGATGCAAAGAATCCCTTACAGGTTAAGCAAGTAGGAAATGTTTTAATCTGTGGATTGCTTAGTTTTTATACATTTGTGGTCTGACAGACAACTGCTGTCTTTGATTTAAAATAAACAAAGGAGAAAATGAGCTGTGCTATGGCACTGTTGAGTTTATTAAAAAGCAGGACTAGGCAAGGCAGTAAATTTCTCCATGCCCCAAGTTCCAGGATCCTGTATCATGATACAGAGCTATTCTCCTGGCTCGCACTGTCAGCAAGACCAGATGGGTCTGATTAGTTCCAACCCAGAAATACAAATGGTTGACAGTCTGTACGAGACAACAGGGAACAGAGAATTCAGTGAAGTGAAATGCTAGAAACCTCCAATTGCACACAGATATTCGCTGCTCCTCAGGCTACAATAAAGGAAACGCCAGGAAACGAGGAAGTTTGGCCCGCGTTCAACAAGCGTGCTGAGCTAAAAGTAGATGGCAATCCACTTACTGCATGGTTTCCTTTGTCTAATACATCAGCTACTTAAATATAGTTTAAATGCTAAATCCTGGTGCTGTACAGACTGGAGCGAGGGGAGGAGTCCCCTGATCAATGATATGGGCATAATTACATTCTCTGCTGTAGATGGAGCTGAAAGTCCTTGAGGAATAAGGCAATTTTTTCATTTATTTATTTTAGTGATGAACAAAATCTGCAGAAACGCGCACCTCGCATTTACAGACTCACTTAGGAATTAGAGAAGCAAAAGATTAAGTCTGCTAAAACTGGTATTAAGAGTGTGGCATCCTTCAAATTGCTGCAATTCTGCAGAGCTGATGAAATCCTTCCCTGTGACGGGTGGAATTACAAAAAAGTAAGTGATAAACTCTTAGTAATTGTGGAATACTTGTTTTGTTTCATAAGCTTAAATTACTTATAGAGTGTTGCACAGGAGGGAAAGCCCATCTGCCTCTGAATAGTCACATGAACATTAGGAGACAGCAATAACTGCAGCAGGATGGATACTTGCTCAGGATTCAGTCTATCAGAGCAGGTCTCAATTCCCCACTCTTCCAATCAGTCATTTCTGCCCTGTGCCATCTATATTCCTGGAGATGCACTGAAGATCAGTGCTCTGTATTTGAGATCACGTAAATACCTTAGAGAGAGAAATATAATCTATTTCAAAAAAAGCATTAAAAAAAAAAAAAGCTGCCTCAAGGACAGCCTGGGTAAGCTCTGTCTAGTTGATTTAGAAAACACTTTAAAGACTCTGATAAGCTCATTAGTACCAATGACTAGATATATGCATTCAAATCCCTGTAAATACAGGAGGGCAACATCAAGGATAAGCATCTTCCTTTCTCATTTAATAAAGAGCTCCTAAGGACCACAGATTTCAGGATGTCTGGTTTCCTTCCGTGCTCCCTCCCCGACAGCAGTGCAAAAACGGAACAATTGTTGTTTCATTTATTCTTTCTTGGCAGAAATGGAAATCCAGTTAGAGGAATGTGAGGGTGACACTGTCAAAATCCCCATCTTTTGCTGGGAATCTCAGTGTAATTTTCTACAACGAGGTTATCCTTCCTTCAATACAGACGAGGAAAGCTGGCACGGAGCCGCTCGGGCTGAGAAGCAGTTGCAGAGAGCTCAAGAGCTGCCACTCCAGCCACCAGATGCCTTTTCACAGGGGCATAAACACTCCATCACACCGTGCTGCACATTTGTAAATGTAATTCCCACTCAATCAGCATGTTAATTCCAGCATGATTCATCCTTTCCACCCAAATATGTTTATACTGACAGGTTTGTCAGGTACAGAAATACAAAGAATGACTGGATGCGTGGTTCCTCCTCACTCAATACAACCAGATGGACCAACAGGTGAGCAGACAACAGCCTGGGGGCAGAGAAAGGCTTGCAAATACCCCTGCAGTAAGCAGAATGATAACAGCTTATCACCTTCATTTTCCCATAAATTTTAATGTACACATGGTTTTAATAGGATTCTTTTAAGATCCTATGGCAAATCATGAAACCTGGTATTTCTGCCATGACCAGCCCCTGAAATGTTGTCAGCTCTACCCAGGAGAGAGGGGTGTTACACAAATCCTCCCCAGTTCAGTGACAGTATCTCTGCCAACTTCAGGGATGCACAATCCAGCCTGTGACTGTAAGTCTTGTGAAATTCTCTGAGCTTTTTGAGGGGCTCCGGCCTCAGGAAAGATGGGACATCATTTCATCGCTCATTAAAAGCAAAGTGGATTTCACTCTTCCTCCCTGTCAAGAAAACTTGAAAAAGTCATCCCTGAAAGCTCTGAAACTGAGATACAAATATAAACAACGTTAAATGTGTCAGGTCCCTTCACATCACTCTCGGGTTTGGAGGTCTGATGCCTGTTTTCCATCTGCAATACTATGACATGTCATCTTCCATGCAAAACTGCCTTAAAGTCATAACTCCACTATTTACCTACACCACTATTTACCTGCTCCACATGGGGGTTGTGAGAACGACTGCAAATGCTTCCACAGTGTTTTGAATATGTAAAGTACTGTATGTTTTAAATCTTATTCTTATTTGCATATGACTATGCAAACAAGCTGCATCCTGGATCTCAATCGAAACACGGCAAATGAAAACCCAACCCTGAAACTGAAGGAAGCCCCACTAACAACAGGAATGTTAATCCAAACTCCATGCTGCATCATGCTTCAAATGGTCAAGTGAGTTCTTCAGAAAGAGTAGATACACACTATCAGCATATTCTGCCTAATTGTTTAAATGAATATTTAGGTTTTTTCTGAAAGTGCAGGGACTCTGCCACTCCAGCAATCCCAAACACCACCCCTCAACACTCGCGCTCACACACAAACACAGCAGAACTCTGCCATTTATCACTCAAAAGACAACAATGATTTGAAGATCAAGGGCTTGCATCTAGCACATCAGTCACAGGAAAATATTGTAGAAAAATCTTTTAAAATGCAGAAATGGTTCTTCTGGGTGACATTCTTCGTTCTCTAAATCATTAGGAATGATTTAAAATGGGCTGCACTTTATTGGCTGCCATTATTGCTATTCCATCGAGTGGTCTCAGAAGCTGTTTAACCCTGCCACCCTGGAGGAGGATGAGCTAAGTTCTGCTCTCAGAACAAATGAAAGGCAAACACCAGAGGTTAGAGGACATTCATACACAAACAAAAGGCCCTACTCCAGCTTTGGATGCATGCTTTTTAAGGAACCACCTGTAGTTGCCTAAAGCTGAAAGGTTTTCCAAATCCTGCTATATGAATATATATGTATGCTGAAGGAAGAATCCTTGAGAGAATTGGTTTATATTGAAATCACAAATTTTTTTACTGTTTTTTTTTGGTTTTTTACCAGAAATACAAAGAAAGGCCAGAGATGAACTAGCACCATGCTTGCAAACTTTACACCTGAGTTGCCCTACATTTATGGGTGGCCTTTATCTGGAGCCCTGCTTTGGGCCCTGTCTTGAACTATTCAAGACAGAAGCACTGAATAAATCTGCATCTAATAAAGCTGAGGGGATCTCTCTGCCACAAGATCATTACTATCAGCACAAGAGATGGGGGGCTTGACTGGAATACAAAGCTGGAGAAATGCCTGCAAGAAAACCAGTAATTATTATAAAAGGTCTTAAAATCAGCTGCAGGAGTGCTTGTGGCGAGCGGCTGCAGCTGCACAAAATGAAATGTGCTGCCATAACCTGCAGCCCCTCCGAGTGCAGGATCTGACTTCAGAGGAGCAGAGCAAAGGCAGGAGGATGCATGGAGATAGGCAACTGGGCTGGGGGCAATCCCCAGTGCTGCCCAGCTGCCTGGTCCAGCCTGCAAAACCTGGAAAGACAAATTACCTCCTCCAAGAGTTCTGATTTATCTGGTTATGTCAGTGTGTTCTCATTTGTGTTCCACCCCTCTTCCATCCCGAAGCGAGGGAGAGAAGCCACAGCTCCATGTGGAGCTCTCACTTCTACTGGCTCTGCTCATGAGAAGAGAATGCAGGAGAATAAAAGCTGCCACATTGCACCCTGAAGTTGCAAAATCTTTCAGGCAGTTTGGCACCTCCCTTTGCCCATAATAAGGGCATATAATAATATGTGTCCCATAATAATGTGTCCCATAATACCCAAACTCATTCACCCAGCACAGCTCCTCCTGGCTGCTGGGATTCCCAGGGACACACTCAGGGTGTGTTTCTGCCTCAGGTGGATCTTCAAACACCTTCTGCCACAGCTGACACCACACAGGCTGTGGATGCTCTCTCCACGCTGCACGGGGATTTCTGCACACTAAACCCAATGCCACATTTTTCCTTGGGGCCGAGGGGCTGAGCAGGAGAAAAACAGAAAGGAAAAAGAAAACACTTTTCCCAAGAAGCTACTTACAAACTAACCAAGGAACTATGTGCTGGGGAGAAAAATCTGTCACCTGCACAGACCTCCCGAAGCTTCATCCTGCAGGAGGAGGACAGGAAAAGACAAGAGCACAAGTAGGATGCTCAGGAAGAAGCAAAACTGCAGGGCTACACCTGTAGTATCACCTGAGCTATCTCCCAACAACAACCAAAAGTCCCCTTTGGAGAGAATGAATATAAGTGTCTTCATCTGGAGCAATCCAAATATTGCATCCACATGTCCAGAAAAATCCCATGTATAAAATAAGTTTATCTTTTACCCTGGTGCTACCTATGAGCTTCCTCTGGTTGTGATAAAAATTCAAATCCACACCTGCGGGAAAGCAGAGAAGACAGATTTTGTGTTTGACCTCAACACAGTCACCCACAAGCTAATACTTCTACTTTACGAACCTAACTGCACTTCAACTGCAAAAGAGAAAGATGGAATAATTAAATTTAATTCAGGAATCCAGAACAAGGAACAGAGGGATAAATCTTAATAGGAACATGGGATTAATATCTTAGCATAAATAATAGTCTCAGGAATCGCGTTTTGATGATTCAACAGTTCTGCTATAAATAATTCACATCAATAAAAGAGAGATAACATCAAATTCAGTTGGAACATTGGTTAATCTGAGCATAAAGTGAAGGACTTCACTCAAACTAAAGGACAGCTATAAGTAACTGCTCTGCTGTATGGGAATCAGCACTGAGTATTTTCTGCACATTCACATGCGTTACAAATTGCTTTCCAAGGTCACAAAAGAGTATCTAAGGGGTGAAGAAGGATAAAAAACCTGGCAGTGGACACAGCTTAAATGCCTACACTGTGCAACAGAAACTGAGTGCAGAACAAACAAGTCTGCTGGGGGATCCTTGGCATCCAACGTGAGAAATACTTTGTCATTTCTAATTTACAAAAATATCTGCGTTCACCTGCAAAGTGTAGTGACAAGGAGGGTATTGTAAACTGAGCCCACATATCAGGCCTTTCTGGTTGCTCACTTCAGCCTGACTTCACGATTTCCACCTTGACAGCACAATCAGAGAATGGGCCACCCACACTAACAAAAACCCCTTGTTCTGAAAAGAATAAAAATATATATTAAATAAGCCATGGAGCAAGAAAGTACAAAGCAGGGGGTGGTGAGGCACAAAGGGATAAATAAATGATTAGTCCAGTCTTATAGAGAACACTGGGGTAGGGCTTGGTATCACAGCCAGGCTTCCCAAGTGCCAGGATATAACACAGACTGCAGAGTAACCTTCTCCCTGTCCCTGGGCTGGAATGTGATCAGCAACGGGATCAATATTAATAATGTATTTGAAAGGCTTATTATTTTTCAATGGTGCTCTTCACCCCAGGGAGGTTTCCAAAGCACTTTAACAATTATTTATATATGAGAGTCAGTTTTCCCAGAGAAACGCAGCCATCCCTGTGATCCGAAGTGGCAGCTGTGCCGCAGTGCCAAGCAGGAGTAAAACTGGCTGGGGCCAGAAACTCAGGGAAGGGACTGCACTGAGTAGGAACTGCGGGAAGTATTTAGGTAACAGACTGCGAGATTTAATTACACAGGTTGGAAGCCGGCCAGCAGGCACGAACAAATGTTTTCAGTGTTGTGTTTAAATATTTTAATTTGCTTTTTTTTATAGATGTTACTGTAAAAATAATAAAAAAATGGAAAAGGGTACTTGTTAGACAGAGCATTCCCAGCAAATGAATTAAGTTGGTATTTTTATCCCCCAAAACTCTGTAAAATACATAAAAAGTTCAACTCCTATTGAGATTTCCTTGAAAAGAGGCACAGAGGCTTTGCTGTAAAACACAAAACACCATCATTGGAAAAACAGGCACCACCATCACTGTCTGCAGTGACTAGAAAGACGCAATTTTTCTTTCTTTAACCATAATAAAACCCTTCTTAGGTCAAGGTTGCCTTGACTTCAGTAGATCATGGCTCAGACCCTGTGTCCTTACTTCATTCAGTAACTTTACCTACAAATCCCTTTTCTCGTCATCCAGCTCCTTCCAGTGCCTTTTTCCTTAACGAGCTGACACTCGGTATGTCAGATTACAGCCCCTCTGTCCTGCCCCACCTGTGTCCCTTCACACACGTGGAAGCAGAGCCAAGGTCACCAAGACATCTGAGATCTTAATTAGCACCGCAGGGCCCTTGGAGCTGACCAGCCGAGGTTCTGCTGTTCATCACAGCCCTGAAATTACCTTTCATCTCCCAGGCTTATGAAGATCTGAAGCCCCTGGCTGTGGGCAGCTCCGTGACAGACCATGCATCAAAGGCACGCTGCCATGAGAGCCAGCACCAGCAGAGCACCACCATGCATCACCTTGGAAATCCCTGCTCAAAGCTGGATATTTCTCCTCCTGGACTAAAGGCTGTTGTCTGCTGACAGTGCTAGGATGGATTAGCTTGGAGAGAGAAGTTCAGCCTTCTGTGGATTGGTATTAGGGCAATTATAGTGGGGATACCTGTAAGTCCTATCTGCATGGAGAACAGAAATATGGAATATTTGGTACATTATGTCTCAGTGGCAGATGAGGCTGGGATCAAACAATGCTAAGCATGCACAGAGCCCTTTTTACTGAGTATTGGGTCAATAACTTATAATTATGCACAAATAACATGTGTCAGGGGTGATTGATAGCACTCCAACCCACCCACAAAAGACTTCAAGGTTGGGCCAAATCACATCCCATAAATGACTTAAGCAATTTGTTTGCTTTCAATTTTTCATCTCACACTCAGCATCACCTTGACATCTGTCTGTCACTTCAGCCTCAAAGAACTTCTTTAAGGAAAGCCTTTGTGTGGTGAACTTCATTAGACATCAAGGGAATTGTGGCTCTTTAGTGTTTTGAATGTTTTGAACATCTTGAGAACGGGCTTGCAAGAATGTGGATGTGCCAGGACAGCAGTCAGGATACACTTCTAACCATGCATGCCATGGGAAAATTTAGTTTTGCTTGATACTGCACTGTGTTAAAATATTTTTAATTTTCTTAAGAAAACGTAAAGACAATACCTAAACTTACAGGAACACATTACCTACTGACAAAACCTAGCTTTTAAAGGTGTTTGGGTATTTTTTTACTTTTGCTTTTAAAAAAAATCTTCTCCCACAATTTATTTCATTATGGCCCATTCTGTCTCTCTGTTCAGTGCTCAGGCTGCACAAGACTTTGATTACCATAAAAAAAGTTATTTTAGAAATCAGAAATAACAACCTACTATTGTGAGAAGCAACATGAAACATGTTGTGGCTGGTTCCCCAGCAATAGTGCTGGTCACATTTTCTGTGGATTTGGTGCCCAAATAATACATGCCTGTAATATCCCAATGTCAGCAGTCCTTTCAAACAAATCTGCTGTTTTAAATACAAATGGAGAGAATTTCTTTCCAGGATCCAAATTTTCAGGGGCTGCCACAACTGAATGTGCTCTTGTAACATATCCCATCTCTCCTGCTTGATGCATGAGAGAGACACCTCTGCCAGAGGCACTTCCCTCATGGTTTCATGATTCCATGTTCAACCAGGCTTTAGGCCAGAAGGACAAGCCTGGATTTAGGTGATGTCAGCAGCACATGGAAGGTTTGGTCAACAAGACTTGCTGGGTTTCTTCTCCTTCCACCTCCCCCTTTGAAAAAAACCCATAGAAATGAGAAATAAAGGAGAAAAGGAACAGAGGAGGGGAAGCAGCAAGACCAGAGAGCACCTACCTCCTCCCTCCTGAGTGCTTCTTGTCTCTGCTGCCTGTCCTGCCTCCACCTACCCCAATCCTGCCCCAAAAGACCCAAGAGATGATGAGACACATCTGATCCAGCTCTTCCTGCAGTCACAGGCATTATTCCTGGATGTCCTGCTCTCCTTGGTGCCACCCCCTGCCCACTGAGCTGAGGCAAACTGCACCCAGCCATCGATGCAGGAGTGTCCAGAGGTAGGGCTGGGCAGGAACCACAGCCAGGGCACCCCAGGGCCCCCAAGCCTTGGCCCCATTGCAGCTCTGGGCTGTTCCCAGCTCTGCTGCAGAACACCACTGGGACCACCTCCCATCTCCCTTGGAGTGGTTGTTTACTTCTCCTAATTCAGACCTGAACTATGAAATATTAAGATGATATTAGGGAGAATACAGAGAAGTCTCTGAAAATAGACCAGTCCTGTAGCCACAGCTTTCACTGTTCTTCATACATTAATCAATAGTTCATATTTAATTAATTAGCACCAAGTTCACTTGGTGATGAAAGTAGAATTTCCATGAATAGGAAGATAAATTAATGTGAAAACCCAGCTACCAGGCTGTTCTAAAGACTCTCTCCCACTGACTTACATGTGATAATAGATGTCCCTTCTTCATATTATTAGGCTTTTTGAGCTTTTTTTAATTTTATTTTTTCAGAGGGGAAAAAAAAAAAGACAGCTCTTTTTTTTTCCCCACCAGCTGGGCAAGAAATATCTCAAGCTCTTGCTGCAGCAAAGCCACCTGTCTGGTTTAGTTAGATGGTATCAGCAATCTGTGGATCAGCACTGACTTAGGAGCACACTTAGGATGCATCGTAACTGCTCCAGACAGCACTTGAGTCTAGAAGTACAGAACATTTACCAATTAGAGAACCAACCCAAAGCATTTATTTCCAACCAGAAATTTAATAAACTGCTCATATACTATGGGGTAAACACCTCTACTGCTGCCGAGCGAAGTATGTTTAATATTCAGAATCTATCTGCAACATTATCGTGTTCTCTTCATTAGAGCATCAGTTTTGTTAATTAGCATTTGCTCATGTGAGTAGTCCCCTTGACTTTAATTGATCCATTTTCATGAAGACGCAGAACATAATTTTATAGTTAAAGAATTCAGTTCCTAGTGAATGCAACAGCCGCTGTTCTCAAAGTTTAATTCTTAGCATAATAAGGAAATAAAAATGAGTACAACACTTTTCATCAGATAGAAGAGAAATGTGTGTAAGGCAACAGTGGAAACAAGAATGAGTCCAAGACAAGATACCTGGCTATCAAATCCATTTTCCTTGCTCCCTCACCACAGCAAAAAAATGCTGCTAAGAAACACAAAATATTTGGCTGGAGATAAAGTTGTATCTATTATAATGGCAACTCCTTCACTAGCAGTGCTTGTGTTTCCTGAAAGGCCGAGAAGCATCTGCCCTTCAAATGTTTGGAGTTAACAGACCACGAGATGATCTGCTGAGAACTGAGGTTTTAAAAGAAAGAGAAACAGCACAAGCCCCATCTGCTTCCCAAGGATTTGTTCTCAAGCTCTCACTTCTCATATCTGCTCTGTGCTTACAGCTGAACCTTCTTGTTTATACTCCTTTTTATTCTTCAAACTAAAGGCTTCAAAATGGATTAAGGATTTTTTTTTAAAGTATCCTTAACAGTAGGATAGTTCAAGAAGGCTATTGTAGCTGAAATTTGGAACCTTTCTTTAGGATGGTAATTGAAGATGGAAGCAGTGTTTTTCCTTCAGAACTCCTCATCACAATTCAAGAATATCAGATTACAGATGTAAACAGAGATAAGAGTTTGGGTCACAGTGAACTCCTCCAGGCTGACAGAGTGGGTGTGGGCACTGTATTACCTCCATTTGTACAAACTGCTCACAGCCCTGGCTGGAAGTTGTTCCCATTTCACCATGGGCTTTATGTCTTTAATTTTATCCTTAATCCAGAGTCTGAGGACACAGAGCATGAAATCACCAATAAATCTTTAAGTTTATAAACTAAAAAGGAGTCACTTTAAGTAATTCAGAGAGAATTAATATGTTTCAGGAAGCAAGTCAATTTAGCAGGCTAATTGCTGTGTATATTTTTTTAGAGGCCACCTTTGAAAAGGTGCCTGCAATCACCAGGTGCCTTTAGAGCTTTCTCATGTGACTGATTAGAGCCACAAATCTAATGGGCTGCAAAACCACGAATGAGAAATGCTGCTCTTTCAGATGAACTCTTTGCTCTGTGACCTTGCCATTCCTCAATTTTCATAGATACGTTAACATTCTTTTAACAATGTTCAGCAAATGTCAAAAGGGACAGAGCTGGAGTTATGTGAAATTTAAAAATAGAGGCCTCTTCAGCCAGCACCTGCACCTAATCTGGATAAACCAATAAAATATCACCCCTTTTTTCCAGAAAGGCATTTGTTCCCCAAGAGACTGACATCAGCTTTGGTGAGACAGCTGACCCAACAGCTGAAACAGCACAAAGATTATGGCCAGCATGTGAAACCCTTTTCAAACACATCAGGATTTTGATGCTTTAAAACTATTCCAAATCCCTACGAAGAGAAGAAAAGGAGAAAGAAATCTAACATCTCTTTGAAGAGTCACTACAAAGTTATTTCCTTTAGTTTGGTAAAGAGGTAACTAGCAGACCAAACCAGAAAAACAGTTCCTTTCATGTGACACAGATGGATGACCTACCAATTCTGTCATAGACCACATTATGCTTTGATATATTAACTGTAACATAATATTTATCCGCTAGTGCTACAAATTGCTTTGAAGATGAAAAGCCCCACAAACCAGGTTTGGGTGGTTTTGAACACAATTTAAAAGATGTGTTTTGAAAACATTATTTTCTCAAATGAAATCTATTAAAAAAAAAAGCCTGGTGGGGTGGCATTACAGCTTTGGGGGTGGAGGTGTAGGGATGGAATTTTGTATATATATATATAATTATTTATTTATTTATATGCAATTAGCAGATATAACCTAATGCATGTGCTCCACCACCTCTTCACCTGGCAAAGTCCCATTGACCACCCTGTGGAGAAAAACCCAATGGATGGGCACTGCTCCACCACAGGGAAGGCACAGCATCCCTTTGTAGTTTGCAGGTTCTCAACTTGCAGCACAGGGAAGTTGGAAAACAGAGCCCTTGGGTTTGCTCACCCATCTCAGCAGCTGCTTCATGTGTAAGACACAATTAGGATTATTGCTTATTACTACTTTTATCATAGGTTATGATATAACATCCCATTCCTTGCCCTTCAGGACCCGAACACTTCAATTACCAAAGTCTTTTACCACAGAACGCCGGTAAGGCACAAAGCATTCACTGAGAGAGAAAAATAGCAAAACACAGGAAATTATTTATATAGCCAATAAAGGAAATCAATTAAGTCAATGAGACAGAAGATGGTAAATTAGCATGTGAGTTGATGTAGCCAGTGCTTATTATCAATATCCTGTTGAGTAACTGCCTTTGCTCCTGCTAGAGGACGATGTCACAGGATGTGCACTATGGGATTTAGACACTTTGCAGTCTGCATCATAAACATATTGATTACATCAGTTAGGGGTCAGGTAGACAGACAATAAATCATTGTTCATCCAGCATATTTAGTCCATTGCCTTTGATAACTCCATGAAGGGTTTCCAAATCTCACAAGCAATAATTTTACCTGGGTACGTACTGCATGTACTTCATTTTTTTTGGACACCAATATTCATTCTTGCTGATTTCTTCTTTCTTTTTTGCTTCATTATCAGCAGAGCCAGACTTGATGGTGTCACTGATGGGGAGGGGGAAGGAGAGGGGAGTGCAGATGTTGCAATCAACTTTACGCTGATGAAGACTTTCTTATCACGAAGTCTGAGAGACTGCTTTGGTAACTAGCAAAGTGGGTGACCAAAGCGTGAAATTTGGATTACAACTGAACACACAAAAAGAAGTGGCAGCTGCAGTAGGGAAAGCAGAATTACAGTGAGCTGAAGAACAGGAGAGGGAAAAGTTGAGCTTGCAAAAGTGGTTCTCCCGCCGGAACACTGAAGACAGATCTGGTGGCAACGTGAGGACCTCCAGGAATATTCAGCCCTTACAGAACTGAGCTTTGCTTTGCTGTTTTCTTCCCAATCACAGGAGGGGTGTATTGTTTCAGTGAAAGGATGACACGTGTTCCCTATCTGTAAAGCCCAAGCATGAAAGTCATTCAGAAAAAGAAAAGCCACCAGTGACTGCAGAGGTACCCAGTGAGCCATCCGCAGCTCAGTTTAGGCTGGGATCTCCCAAAAGTACAAGGTACTCCCAAAAAGTACTACCTCCCAAAAGGTAGTTTGTCTGTCTACTATTATAAGAAATAGCCAGTAAACTCCTCCCTTTAATTATTTTTAAACAAAATCAGATGGAGAATTTTTCTCCTTCCCAGTGGAAGATTTGATTCTGAAGGAAAGATATAGAAAGAAAGAAAAATGGGAATAAAAGCAAGGAAAAGGAGAAGAACCAGGTCTGCTTATACCTTTCCAGATCATTCTCTGGAGAAACAAGATCTAATGCCCACATCCAATTGTCTCAGCATGATTATTTAGAACGATTATCAGTTAAAGGAGCTCACAGTGCTGGGCTGTATCCACAGCCCTACCAGTGGGTACTGAATGACCTTGCACACACCTTTCTGCCTCAGTTTCTCCAAGTGTAAAATAACTGCACCAATATTGACTTCCTGAAATGCCTCATTGCCTCAGTACCTACTCATGAAAAATACAATTACAAGAGCTGAGCATAATTATAATTTTCTGCGCCGTCTCTGGAAGGTGGTGAGGTGAATCAGCTGACTCAGTAATGAAAAGCCAGGTTTCCTCCTCAAGGTGTTAGAGGAAACTGTTACCTGAAACACTTAGGACATGACCTTCAAGAGAATTCAGCTCCCCAGAGTTCCAATTTCTGGCCCATTTTTAGACACTCAGAAACAACTGCATTTCCAAGCCAGCTTCTCCCACAGTGGACCCCAACATTTGCACAAAGGTTCTTCTAAAAAACCCCCAACTCTGCTTCACTGCTGGGAACAGGGACTCGGCTTCTCCTGAGAATCCCTCCATCCCTCGTGAGCACCACAGAGCTGATTTCTGCATCTGAACCTGCATATTTCCACATGCAAAAAAGGCAGCACATGCCAAAATGCTCCAATCTTGCCCCAGAAAAAAGCCTGACCACATGACAGATGAGCATAGAGATGTCTGTCCTCCTCCTGCACCTGGTTTTAGTCCTACAGGCCAACTCTGATCAGGGAAAGCTCCAATGACAAAAATTAATTCCCACAAAAAGACACAACGAAGACCTCAGGGCAAAAAAAGGTGGTTTGTGTTTGGTTTGGTTTTGGTTTTTTTTAACCACAGTGTCTGCAGGGTCTTATTTCAGCAGGAAAGTGTTTTTCCCCTGGAAGGGAAATGTAGTCTGGGGAAGGGAGCAGCATTTAGTCACTGTCTGGGCGTACAGGATACGTGCGTGCCCATGCAAGTGTGTAAATCTGATGCTGTCAGCAAAACTTGCTGTCTCCTGACAGACACCCCGTGCAGCCTTCAAAACTCCTACAGTCAATCCTCTCACCTGTCAGCCTGAAAGATAACCTGGAGTGCTCTTCCCTTCTCTTCCTCCACAAAAACACCAGCAGAGGTACAGTTCTGTCACTTGGAAATATGAAGATTCTGGGATTCTCCAGCACAGCCTCTCTCCGAGGGGTTATTTTAAACATTTTTATCTTCCAGCTCACTTAAAACTCTAACAAATAAAACTAAATGATGGTGTTAATTTTATCTGCTGCTCCATGTACTGCTGCAGTCTTCAGTCTTCCACTGCGGTCCAGCCTCCAGCGGCGCAGGCAGCAGAGCTGGAGCAGTGGGCTCTGGCTGGCTTTACAAGATGCCTCAGCTAATAATCTGTCAATTTATCTTCCTCCTCTGTTCTCTACTGCTTTCCACGGGGGGTAACAAAAAACGTTCCCAAAGCTTTTTTATTTTTTTGGCTGCATACGTATGTCTACATAATTATCAAAGCATCACTTAACGTTCGCTAAGACAGATCGCGTCATTGAACAATTCATTTTGAGCACTGCAGCCTGGTATGACTGGGCCTTTTGGCATAATTGAATCCAGACTACTGCTGTCAAAACAGGGAATTTATGAATAATAAATTGATTGTAGCCAGCAAAGCTAAGTCTGAAAGATAGCGGGTTATGTCAAGGAATAAGAAGAAATTTAAAAACACAATAAAGATTAATTTGGAATCAAACCTGCAATGCTTCCACGGTGGACAATAAAAGCAAATAAAATTGTCGTTCTTCTGTGACATAACTTATAGTTATGCCACAAAGTGCTTATGCTCACAGACAGAAATAAGTGAAGAAAAAACACCTGCACACCTAAAATGTTAGTGCAAATATGAGATGCAAAGTAATAATTCAACGCTGTGGATGTTGTCACGGCCCTGATGGTTTCTAGGTTGGGTTATCACAGTTTATAGAAGAGGTAATGTGTTTTATTAGATCAGCTGATATGCAGAGCAGCAGCAGGTAAGCGTTCTGGCATGGCATGTGTTTGTGAGATCTCTGAACTTCAAACAAGCACTCTTTGAGGCTTCTGTGCCACCAAAAGGCAAAAATAGAGACACAAAGGAACTCCACCCACCAAAGAAACAGCCAGAATTAACGGCCACAACTGAAGGCAGAAAATAAGCTGTAGGGTGCGACTGTTTTTACAGCAAAGGCACTTAGGAGATGGAACAAAGGGTCACAAGGAGGAACACGTTCCCTGTCCCATCGCTTTGAAATCATGACGAGCTGCCTGTCTGCAAAGAGCATTTTAACTGCACAGAAGTTGCAGGAGCAACGAAGTCGTGGGGTAAAATCCTGCAGCCTGTGATCTGCAGAAGTCACTCAGTGACCTCCCAGCCCCTCAGGGCCTTAGACTGCGTTAACCTCTGCCTGTCCTGTGACCACCCAGGGCCATGCAAGTCCAGGCTCCGCATGCAGTTCATCTGCTAAGAGGAGCTAATTAAGACAGCACTGCTGGTTCAAAGAGGGGACTCCAGCAATTTCTACTTCTCCTGTTGTCTGGGAAATGGTTTTCTCTTTAACTTTCTCTAGCTTGTGGCTCTGATCCTAGACTTCACAACCCCACTAAGCCTCCATGACTGTCTGTTTCCGGATTCCTCTTGAATTCAGAACTGGTCTGATTTGATGATCTTCAGCACTGCTTCAATCACTGTGGATGAGAGTCTGCCAGAGCAAACACCTGCCCAGACCTCCAGCTTTCAACACTTGCTCTGCACGTGCTGGCCAAACTCCCTGCACATCACCTGCAGGTCAGACCACAGGAATGGCAGGCATGGACTAATAGGAGCAGATGGTCCTCCAGCTTAATGGCTCCCAGAGAGCCAATGGACTCGATGAAGTAATCATTAGCAGCACATTATGTTGGTTTCATGACAAACTGTCCTCCAGGAATGTAAAAAGTTTAACATAGGATCAAGACCTCTCTTCAGAAGTTTGCCATTAACAGCTGGTCAATTATTCTACTTTTAAATAAAATGAGTAATCATAACTGAGCTCAATTTACACAAGACACATAGAAAATTCTGTAACTGCCTCAAATTCATCCTTCTTTTAAAATAGAAAGTTCAAATAAGCTAAACAAGAAAAAAATTGTATGACCTGGAGCCACCCTCGTTCACACAGTAAATTGAAAGTAACCACTTCCAACTTGGTGGATTTATGAAGATGGGTGCTAAAATAAGGAGAAAACTGTTGGGATGAGATCTTCTCTGGCAACATTCTGAATAAACATTACTGACTTTTTAGCTGGGGCATGGCCTGATTCCTAATAACATCCAGGTTTCCAGCCCTGTATTCCCAGCCTGGATTCCCTGTAGTCACATCTGCAAAGCTCTGCAGAAACCTAGAACAGCTACAAAGCTCTACATTTAAGCTGTGAATTTGAAATAAAAACCAAAACCAACCAACTCTGCCATCTGCTAGTAAATTAAACCAGGGGTTTATTGGCAAGATTTTCAATAAGGAAATGGTTCTCAGAACAAGACCGATTCCAATGACAAGATACAGTAATTGGGGCAAACAGATACACTTTCAGTCATTACATTGGCTACTGGCCTAAAAACATCTGTGGATTTGGGTACTCAGGACAATTCAAAGGGCAAAAGCCACAATTTCAGGATAGTGAAAACAGTAGAGGCTTTCTGCAAACCTCTGTTGACTTTGGTAAGAGCACAAACTCTCAGAAAAGGAGATAGAAAACCTATGTATACATTTGTATGGATGTCTGTATTCAGAAAAGAACTGCTCTGTGCCCTGACCTCTTATCATAGCTAGTCTTATTATATTCTTTTTCAATGATATCGAGCGATTCTATCATTATTAATAAGACATGTTGATATGACATTAATAAGACAAGCTAAGTTCTCCCCCACAGCCTGACAGAATACAGAGTAGCTGATAGGCTTATGTTCTTCCAGAACTGGTGGATTTTCTTATTCCCAAGTCTTTCCCCTGCCAACTGCTCTCCCTTCTCATCTAAGAGGCCTGGAGAGAAGCAGGACAGTGTGGATGGGGGATGGAACCAAATGTTGCACAAATTTATCTCTGCCCACCTGGTCCTCTCTTCCCTTCCACCCACTGTGGCACATCAGGATGAGGCAGTGACAAGGGACTCCGCATCCCACGGAAGAGCTTTGTAACACTCCCCCCCTCAGCAGACTCTCTCTCTAACACACATATGTTTGACTTCACTGAAGAAGTTGCCAGGGAACCCAGCCATGATGGAAAAGCAAATCTATTCAGAAGGAGGAATGACACCTTCTCAAGGAAGGACCAAAATAGGATTAATGCCGGGTACGCTTCCACCATCCTTTAGAAGAGGATATTAAAAGTGCTTTGCGAATCAACAGCCTGCAACATCTCTCTTGGATGGTTAAGTACTCTACATTTTCAAGGTCAAGCCTCACACTGTATCACAAAGAGAAAAACTACGAAATAGTCAAGAAACTCTCTCCCATGCAGAGGACTGTGATTTATTTTTTTCCTTCTTTTTCTGGTCTTGTTTTGGGGTGAACCTCAAACTTATAGTCATCAACAACAAAGAGACACTTTCAAGGAAATATTTCAAGGAACATCTTTTCTTCTCAAAACCAGTGAAAACATACAGATGAAACCTTATTTTGGATACTGTAATGCTCATCACATCTCAGCCCTTTATGCTCTGCAGCTCTGAATGTTGCTGGTCAAATTTTACCCTCTCTCACACTACAGTAAATCTAGGCTAAATCCACTGATTTAGCTGGAATTACTTGCGTTTCAAGCTCATCTCCTAGAGCATGAAAATGTTATTTGTGGTAAAATGAGTTATTTTATTTTTCTCTCCATTAACATTGATGTGTTTCACGTAGCAAATACTGGACGTAGTCACTGTGTGCACCACCGATGATGAGGGAAATCAGTAGAAGATCAGAACTTAATTGTTAAATGATCTTTCAGATTGTCAGAAAATTAATGGCACACTCTGGGCCATGTAGTGCATGCCTTGGAAATCTCAGTGCAAGTTCCCAGCTCATTTAAATAATTTCAGTTTATACATTTAATTTGCTCTTTATGCAGACATTTAATTTGCTTTTGTTTTGTTTTTTAAAGAAAACCACCACGTATTAGGAATCTTTATGCACGCACATGTACATACACAATTTCCAAGAAAGTGCTATTTTCAAGCAAATTATATGAAATGTAAAATTAACAAAATGCAAATAATATAAACAATCTAAATTAAATATTAAAACAATGCTATATTTGAATGACTGGATTTTATTTTCATAAGAAGCTAAACTATAAAGCATTCTTACCAATGCAACACCCAGCTGTTTGGTGTTTAGCAGCGGAATAACATTATTCTAGTGCAGCTGCTGTTATTGTTTGCTGTATTTCTGCCAACTCGTGGAAGCCAGAGATGTTCGTCTCGCATAGAGGGACAGCTCTGATAAAAGCTCCAGTTTGACAGATGCTCCCATCAACAACTTTGTTCCTCTGATTGACTACACGGTATTTTAGGCAAATTAACCTGTCCAAAAAAATTCTTTATTGCTATGCTTGTGGCACAGATGGAAATATGAACTTGACAATTCCGGGTACTGGCTTAGCAATTAACTGAGATGTTTCAATAGACTAATGAACTTTCATTCAAAGCATGCTCCCTGTCAGGAGAAGAGACAGGCTGTTGTTTGAGGAAGTGTTACAGAATGTCAAATAGATCTTGACAGTGATGCTACTATGAAATCTGAAATATTAGAAAGGCACAGAAAGGAAGTCATTTAACACCTTTATAATCTCGGGTGATCTGAGATGAATCTTTATTATCAAAATCTGAAACTCTATCGCATTTTACAGTCCTTTTGCTGTAATTCACACCCTGGATAATAACAGTTCTCAGTCACTACAGCTGTTCCATTTTGAATGGTCACCCGTTATAGAGGAGGAAAGAAAAGAATCAAGCCATCAGTCTTCTGTTTTATGAAGATATTAACATCCAACTAAATAATTATCTAAGAAACTATTACAAGAAACCCAAATTATCTGAAATAGTATGGTAAAAGCAGAACTATGCGTAATTAGTATATATAGATAAATATGAAAAGGATTTATTTGCTTGGGGAGAAACAAATGGAAGGTTCTAGGGTAGGCTGAAGAAAACATACAGAAAGGAATTAAAACCCTGCATTTGATAAACTGAATTGACATTTCTGGGATCCAGCTTACACAGTGTATGTAGTGTCCTTAATGCAGTAACACTGGACAAATCTCATCCTCAATGGCCTAATTCCTGCACATTCCCAGGATGGGGGACAAGAAGAGCAAGCCAGAGAGTAACCTTTTGCTAGATCAGAACTGAAAATCTGATGGCTCTCCCAGCTATATTTTTCAATCCAATTTATTCAACACAGGCAATCTATTCTTTAATTTTTTGAGAGCTGCATTATATTCCTTTTGTTAGGGAGGAGCCAAACCTGTCCCACTACAGTCAGGTACCTAATACTGGGTAAAAACGTGCACTGTGACAAAACATAATCCACTTTTCCTACATACCTCGTAAACAGCTTGAATCTCATCATAAAATATTAAAGCCTAATATTGCAGTTGGTTCTTTCTGAGTATCAAGACTTGGAATAGCCCCAAGCATGTCAAACACGCATTGGAAACGCTACATTTTTATAGCAAGGCAACGTGTTAACTGATATTCTGCAATATTTAGTCTAAAAAACTTTGAACAGTTTTTAAAATTCTTGAAACCATTAACTACTTGATGACCTAATAGCACTAAAATGACCATTAAAATTTAAGTGGGCTTTTTAAAAAGCCATCAATAAATAAAATAATATGAAAATACTGCTCTGCTGCTATATTTAATCCTACAATAGGAAAACTGCTTCTCCTACTTAACAAAAACTTCTCCTAACTGCAATATTCCCACTGGTTTCGAAGTAATTCCACATATTAGCTTGTAACTTGGACGAGTGCCATACTGGAGTGATTCTTTGAGCTGACAAATTAACAAACCAGGTAAGATGGACAAACAGCCCTGACCTGTGTCTCCCTTCGCCTTCCAGGTATACCAAGGGCAAGGTTGGATCTCTGGCTGCCACTCACTGCTCCAGAGCAAAGTCCAACCCCTCCTCCAAACAAACCACTGGATAAATCATTTATCCTGACTCCTTTCTCAAACTGTTAGACGCTGCTTACTTCTATTCCTCTTGAAATGATGCTCACAGCCATGAGTATCATAATTAATTATGCAGACTATTATTGTACATGACATACCTGTTTCTTACATTTAACCATCAGAGCAAGCTGTTTAGCTTTGACAAATGGGAATACATGTTTCCAGAGCTCTACTTTTCATAAATGAAGAGAATCACAGGCTATTTTTGTCGACCAGAATCAAATAGGAATGTTTTCTATCCACTGCCTCATAGGTTCCTCTCAAAATTTCCTGTTTCACACAATTTCCCAATGCCAATTTATGAATATTTCTTTATCTCTGGAGATATAATACAAAACCTAAAGCAGTCAGAAGGCAAATATCCATTTAAGCATCTTTCAGCTATGCATGATATTCAGCAACACGTTCCTCACCTAAACTGCTCACCCCGATGCCGCTGGATCAAGTGATGAAGCACCAGAGTTCGGAGCTAAAGGGGACAATTCAAAGCAAAAAGGGTTTGGGAGAGAGACTGTGTGAGGAATTACTCCAGCCAGAACAGGGAAGGTAGGCTGAATCCCTCGAGAGGAACAGCAGCCCTGTTAGTAGCAAGTGGAAGGTCAACAGATAGCCCTGTTCAGAGGCAAAAATAATGGGGATCTCTTTGTTTAAAGGTGGTATAACAGCAAAAAGCTCTGAGGGCCTTTGGCATCCTGCTGAGATCAGTGCAGTATTTGTGTCCCAGTGCACCTGGTTTATATTCTGTAGCACAGTGGCTGGGGAGCAGGATGTCAGGCTGGAGCTCTGCAGAACCGCTCTGTCTGTGAGGGATTCGTCGTTGAACAGGGAGAAGTGGGCAGACGACCTATTGACTACACAGATCGATTCCTTTTGTTATCCTGGCCCATGAAACTCTGCCAAATTTTAGCGCCAGTAAAATCATCTGAAATTCCCTTTTAACTTGAGGATGAGGTTTCTGGCTCTTTAAAGCAGCCTGCTCTGTTAGCAGGCAATGCAAAGACACTGCTGAAAGAACACTGCAGTGAAAGGCCAAGAAAAGTTCTGTTTGCCAGAAAGTGGAGTTGAAAGGCTTGCCTTGGGAACTGTAATCAAACAGCCAGATTAAAGCAGTGCTGGCTCTCCTGAAGTCCACAGGAATTCTCAGGAAGGCCCCGCTCACGCCCCGAGAAGACAATGAGTCAGCGGCTGCTCTCTCTGTTTGAAAAGCTCCTCTATTTCTTCCTCCATACCAGACTGAAGATCAAAGACCTGGTGACTGTCACATGCCTGGTACCTCCTGAAGCACGGGGTGCGTCAGAGGGCAGGGGAATGAGCTCCATCACACGGGAGGAGGATAAAGCTGGGGGGATTGGAGAGGCACTGCTGATGTAACAGTGGAGAACTGCAGCCCCACATCCAGCAAAGGATGGGACTAACCCTGTGTGAGGTTAGATCTGTGTGAGGACAGATCCTGGGTGCATTCTGTGGTGCTTTTAAGTGATGGAAAGAAGAGAAGGCAGCATTACTTGAACGAGGAACGCATCTATAGCTATATAAACACAAGCATATATACATCAAAATATTTACAGCTGTACGCTTTCGTAAATCACTGCGCTGCCTTCAGTCTGCAAAACACTGCTGGTGATTTCAACAGCTAATTACTTGGTATTTTCCCCCTCATTCTCCTAGTTCTTTATTCACTATAAAAATGACAGTTGTAACTCCTATAAAATGTTCATTCAATTCGAGACACTTGGTAAATTTACCATCACCACTTCCAAAGCAAGATTAAGGAACGCCCTACCAACCTGTTCCTGGTTTATAAATAAATTGTACTTCCTGACGCAGAAATTAAATGTGTTGCTTGGGTAAGGTGGTGAACTGCAGCCAGACTTACATTTTATAGAAATCTGTGACAAACAGGCTAATAAGGATTCTTTATTTTTCATTTACCAAGTTCCATCTTTCTGTATGAGCAATATACCATGTACAAGATGACTCTGAGCTTTTCTCTGCAGAAAAATCTGATATATTCTCCTTTATTTAACTATTACTTAACTACTGACTGTTCAAAAGGAAATCAGCCCATTCTTAAAGCTGAACCCTAAACAATCTTTCATTTTTCACAGCACAGCTTTTTACTTTCTTGAGTCATCAAACTGACAACTACAGTCCCACTTTGGTTGAAATGGTAAAAAGGTGTTTCAGTGCTTGCTGCTGCCCAGTCGTGATAATTGTGGGTGTAAACGCGTGCCCTCGTTTCAGAATTGGGAGTTGGAGGCTGCATCCTGCCCATCATATTTAATTATCACCATAAGCTCTCCTCCTCCTCCTGCCTATTCCAATGATGGATCATAGCTCACACTACATTGGTGAATTTTTTTATGTAGGCACCATTTCCTTATTATGGTTTGCATTGTGCTTAGCACAGTAGGACTCTGTCCCTATGTGGCATCATAAAACAGTAAGCATAAAATAATAGTAGTAATTATCAGTAGAAAATAATTAGATGAAAAAGACTGTGACCTCCCAGTGACAAATCACATAAAACCCCAGTACATGAAGCATTCAGGATTCTTAAAAGCATCAGCACCAGCAGAAGTCATGCTGGTGATAAAGACAAGGCAAGAAGGCATGGATGGAAATATTGTTATGCCCTCTGGGAGCATTTCCATCTGCTGTAGACACGTCTGTGCTCTTCTGTAATGGGGAAAGACAGGCTCACCTGAAGCTGGTGAGTCACCCAGAAGGAGCATCTCTGTCTGCAGCAACTACACACAGAATGGGGGCACAACGGGGTTGACTTCATCACCTCATTTAGAGATGAATGCTAAGGGATTGAAGCACTCCCCTCTGAAAAATGGGGCCTGGACTGTGTGACAGGAGCTTCCCAAGAAAGGTGCTTTATGCCATTGAACCTGCCAAGTTCTGCTCTGAACCTCTGTTAGACAGTAACTCAGTATTATGAGAGGTTTTTTTAGCAATTTAGAAGATGACACATCAGGAAGCAGCGTGCACCTTGCAGAGCACTTAATGCTCAGTTCAGACATTCAGAAACAGAGGCTTTTCAGAGAGTCACTGAAAGCCACAGCAGCCACCCAGAGCCCTGCCCAGCATCGCTGGTGATGTCACTCAACACAGCTCCCCTGATTACAGTCACAGTTAAATACCAGACTTGAGCTGAGGATCCATCTCATGGTTTCTTTTGTTCAGAGGTCTCTATATACTTATTTCTCATTTTTCAGGCAGGCAACATGAAAACACTAATAGAAAAGAAGCATCCCCACGAAGGTGATAATGAGATGGTAAATCTAGCGATTCTCCTGGAGTTCCTGTAAGCAACAAAAAAGGAGCTGTTTGAAGTAGAGGTTTCCATCGGAAACACAGAGGGTAATCTTTTAAACACTGCATTTATTCAATAAAAATATTTTAGTGAGGCTGCATGGGCTACATGCTTGCAAGGGAGCCTCTCCAATCCTCTCGGTAATGAGTCCACAGTCAGAGTTCCAGCCAGGAGCCCCAGGATCACGCTGCATCTGTTCTACAGACAGAAAGTGCAGGAGGTTTGACTCCAGCAGTTCCCATCCCTGGGGCAGAGGGCATATGTGGCTGTGCCACTGCAGAAACAGCTTCCTCCATCTCCACTGACCTGGCTCTGTATCAGCACTTTCTCTTTTCCCCTGTAATACCTAGAAATGACCTATTTATTTGACGTGCAGCTCAGTGCCTTAATAACTTTGCCATTAGTGATGGAATTTGCATCCTCGCTAATGCTTGGACTGTGGAATTATCAAAAATACCACTGAAAATATTAATGATTCTGTCACTGAATGGCACATTTTTAATGGCACCTACTGTATTAAACCAAGTATGCTGTGAGCAAAAAGGATGTTTATTGAAAAGAATGTTTAGTTTGCAAAGCTTGGGTGCTGTCCAGCCTGCCTGGCTGTACGCGTTAAGCAAATCCCTGTCCAGAGATTACAGCACAATTTCCTCTCATTACTGTAAAGTGAGTGACATTTTGAACTTTTGTGGGAAGACATGTTTCAAGAAATCAGAGAAGCTGGTGTCTGGAAGGTAACCACAGGGTCATTACTGCCACTGTGCCGGGTGATAACTCGATAGCAGCTATAAAATCTGACCTACGAGAGCATCCATGGAAATGGTTCCCTCCCAGGAGTTACTGCACAGCCTGAAAAATGTACTGTATAACTTGGTATAGAGACTGCTAACCAGCCATGGTCTCTCATGGCCATACTCTTCTATCCCCTTGAGCACTGAGAAGGTGATAATGAACTTCTCCCCAAAGGTACAGAAAATACAACCCTTTACCAACTCTCCTTCTGGCGATGGGAAAGAGATGGTTTTGCCCAAGTCTGTGGGCTCTACTTTGGGAAGCAGCAGCTGGCTCGCTCACTTCCACTGCCTCGGAGGCATAATTCCCTTCTTCAGCTGGAAAGGGGAAAAAGCTTTCTCTCCTTACTCCCTCCTTTGAAAACCCTCATACACAGAGTGCTGTGAGGGGAGGACTGCTGGTACTCCACTGCTTCCCCAGAGCCCCGAGCTGCTGTAACTCAGCTGAGCACCATCTACTGAAACAATCGTTTGTTTATATTAAATCTTACTTCAAACATGGTAATGGTATCATTTTATATTTATACAGAGCTATTCATCCCAGAGGATCCCAAAATGTTTCAGCTACTTATGGGCAGCAGCTGTTTAATAGCGGATGGTATGACTGCACAGCAGTGCAGGGCAGGAGCAGGCAAGAGCTCCACATCCAATGGAAACTGCAGGGGGAATTCAGGCAGGTGAAACTGAATTACCCAAATTGCAATTTAGCCAAGACGCCTGGGGCTAACATCTCTCTGCTCACAAAATGTTGCCCTTAACAATTCGGAGGGCATTCATCTCTTGACAAATAGAGAGAAATGTCTTTGGGTATTCATGCAGCTTGCTCAACTCAAAAGCAAATTGAAAATTATAATAAAGCCTGTTCCACATCCTTCATTCATTAAAGCTGTGTTTGTGCCACGTTATTTCTGGGCACATTAGCATCTGCTGGGAAGAGCTCGTTAAATGACCATTAGCCTGCTCTCCTCTCCTTCCAAGACAGTGCAGGAGCTGAAAGTCTGTCCTTCTTCCGTGGCACCACACATGGAAATGGCAACAGGATGGGATTTCATTTTGGCAAGACAGATAACAGAGAAAGTTTTTTGTTGGAAGCAGCTGTGAAATAGAAGGAAGAAAGTGCTGGAAAAAAATGTTGCTGAACGGCAAGCTTAGGAAAAAGCCACAGTCATCGAGGAACAACTGCAATCACCCACAAAACAAAACAAGGACAACCTTGGCCACCGATCTACATAGATTTGCCTCAAATTCACAGATCAGTGGTCCATCAACAAGCCAAGAGGTAACTTAGGGTGTTGAAATTACCCTTAAAGTAATGGTGCTAAAGAAACATTGCTTGGTCCCAGAGTTTTGCCAGACCCCTCTGTAACAGAACCACAGCTGCAGCAACTGGAGGCAGCTGCAGAACTGACAGCCTGAGCTCCATAGAGGAGGAGAAAAAGTTGTGGAAACAGCTAAGTTGAGGAGAGAATGAGAACAAATCAGATTTGACATGGGAAGCACCAAAACCCAAATCAATTCTCGAGTTCTTGTGGTTTCCACAGTACAGATCAGCTCTGAGACAAGCTAGAGGTAACACATTTACATTGCTTTGCTTTTCTTTTTAAAGCAAATTACTTCTCACTCCTACCAGCACAAAACACGAGAGCTGGAGTTCACAGACACAAAAGTAATATTGCAGCTGCAGGAATGAAAAGACAGGAAGAACCTTGCACTCCAAAAGTAAATAAAAGAAGGTAAGGGCTAAAAATTGGATTTGGGGATTTTTATTTTATGGAAGGCTTTCCTGGTGGAGAGAGTGCATCAGGGCACCAGTTTTATGGCCTGTACAAACATCACAGCCTCATGTCTTCTCCCTCTTTTGGATTAACAAGTAATATTTGATTTACAAAGATATTGATTTGCAAGGAATTCTAAGGAATAATGAGGAGTAACAGAAATTGTCATACAGGAGCAGGGCGCTACAGTCATCTCCCTTCTTAACACATCTGTGATACTCTTTCAAAACATCCAATTTGGAGCAAAGTTCAAAAGAGTCTGTTGGCAGTCATGGAATAATCCAACAATTGTCCTCATGACCACTTAGAAAAACCTGCAGATTTACCAGCCCAGGAGATTATGCCTTTCCCTGGATTTATGGCTCTTTGGTGCTTTAGCCTCATTTCTCAAAGAGCCAATATTAAAGAATCTCAGTGTCTCTGTGCTCCCCTCACTCACTCCCCTCCAGAAGCTTTGTTTGAGCCCACTTCAGCTGACCTTGCCAGAAAGACAGAGATCTCGAGAATGTTTTTCAACAAGTTCCAGAAAAAACTGTGTAAAGTACCTCCACACCAAGGAGAGTTGCAGTGCGAGCTCAGCTCCTGCCAAATTCCCAGGCATCCCCTGGGACAGAGTCCCCACGAGTGCCCAGCACGGCTGCCACAGCACAGGCTCTGGAGAAGGCAGCTCCAAGAGATGTCCCAGCAGGAAAACAGGCTCCAGCAATTCACCTGCTCGTATTTGCTACTCTGCCTTGTCGCAACTGCTCCGGCCAAATAGGTTTTGGAAACTTCCCAACGATGTTGTGTGTCAGCGAGTTCCACAGACTAATTAGACACTGCACAAAGGCTTTTCCTTCGGGGTGCCTTGGGTTTCACTGACTATCCCCCCCTTCCCCGCAACCCAGAAGGAATTAGACAGTCTACATCGCAGACAGTAATTACTATCACCTTCTCCTCTTAATTGATCTGGCTCCAGTGAGCAATAAGAAATTAAAATAATTAGCAGATATGCCTAGTGTTCCTGAAGTCCCACCTACACTTCGTAGTCTATTTACTTTAGAATCAGCCGGGCCCATCGCTTTCCCTGCCTCACCACTCGCCAAGCCTGGAGGAGTTTCCCAACTCATCCACAAAACCCAGCTGTAGCTGCTGCAATGGGCAAGTGCTCCATCACCAGCCCTGGTGAAACAGCTCTTCCTGAAGGCTCATTTGGAGAGCAAGGGAGGCTCAGTGCTCTCCTGTCCCCTGGAGAGACAGACCATTACGGGGAGGTCTTCACGCTGTCAACATTTATACATTTGCTCCACTTTCGCAGAGAAACGCATACATCCAGGTTGGGAAGAGAAGCTAAAGTCTTGGAATAAAAATAGCCTATTTAAGGGATTAATTTCAGTTTTGTTCCTAGTGATTTCAGCATTGCATTAATTAATGTTCCATCTTGACTGCTGAGCACGGACAGATTTATTTTATTTTAATAGGAGGAGAGAGCTTTGAGCACCATGTGGTTTTTCCCAAGCACTTGCTCCTCCAGTAGCTAAATGTGGCGATATCACTTAAAGTAAATAGTGCCCTCTCGCCGCCCTTAGCAAATAGTCAGTGGTTTTGTTTTTTTTTAATTTTTCCTTCTATGCACAAATAATCTGCATCTATTGCCCTCTTTTCAAGAAACAAGAGAAAATCCAGACCCCAGCAAAGTTCAATCTTCCCCTCCCTGCACTCTGTAAATTTAGTCAACAATATTAATCCACATCGAACAATTCTGCAGAGTACAACAACAAGCTGGTTACACAGACAGGGATGCATTCGGAATTTAAATGAGTTCCTGTTATTCTCATTCTCTTCAAGCCTGCACAGTGCTGAAGAAGCCTGTCTAATGTCTCTTAAACAGAGAAAAAAAAATCAATTTAAAATATTTTTGACTATTCTGCTACTACTGTTGTCTGTACTGAAGGAGAGAATTTCTTGATTTGCCCTCCCTCCCCAATTAAAGGCAGTCATCAAAGATACACATTGACCCAGTTGTCTTGACAATGCTTCATGATTAAAAGGCTCAAATACCTTCAGCTTATCATGCATTTAAAAATATAATGAAAACAAAGAGTAATTTAACATTCTGCAAGTTTGTTGTTTCCTTATTCCTTCTACTTTGAAATTCTTTTATTAATATGGGTTTTTTTTATTCCTTTTGCAATGCTACTAATGAGGGCAACTCCTATACTTGTGCTAGGAGATGTACAAACAAAAATAATGATAGAATATGCTCTGATTTAACCTGCATCCATACAATATATTCTTCCACCCTCAACTCAACATATTGTGTAATGGTTGGACTAATGCCTATCAGGGAAATGGTGAACATTTGTGCATATTTAAGTCAAATCAGGTCATAGTCTGTTCTTCCTGCACAACACTCACTGAATTAAAACACATTATATTCCCCAGTCTCCTTTTCTCCAACACATCAAGGGATTACTGGAAAAAAAAGAAGAGAAGATCTTGGCTACCTTTCAAAGTAGGCTCATCTGTCTGTTTGTGTCCTCTTGAACAGCACCAGGTTGCATAAGTTAATGTGGACTGTGCTCCTCCACCACTGGCTTCAAAGCATCCCTTCCACCAAAGTGCTCATTAGGGAACTCTCTGACCCTTCACCAATAATCTCTATTCCTTGCTCTCTTCTAGCACTCCATACAAGCAGCCTGCTGCCTTTAACACCCAGGGAATCCTTTCTGTGTATCCATATGGACACAGGAACGAGGATGGCACTGACAGGCACAAGTGCCCAGCGCCTGCAAGTTCCCTTTCACTGGGTCAGCAACAGAAGTGAAGGCAAAGATTGAAAGAAATGCTGGAATATTGACAGTGTGAAATAAAAGCAGCTCTAGGGCTGAAGATAAATTCCTTCATCAGAGCCTCACCTTAGACAAAACTCCAGTTACACTCTGGCTCTACAACACTGTACCCCGAAACAAAAACCCTAATGTAACTCAGAGTGGACATTTTCACAGTAAAAGCTGATTGCTATTGGTATGCTGAACTGACTGTGACAAAGGAATGCATCTGCTTTTCAAGGCCTAAATATTAAACAGTATTTTCTTTGAAAACTTTGCTTAAGAAAAAAAAAAAATCCCTTGCTCTCATTTGAGCTAAAAATTTTTCTTGGTGTTTTCTCCTGGGCTCTTAGAGCTCCTTTACGAATTTTATTGTAAAGAAAGAAGGAAGAATTATGGTAATTTAATGTTTATTCTTCTTTGTGAACCATTCTCGGCTCCTCTGTATAAATAACTAAATGCTCTTATTAGTTCTAACATACTGAGAAATACTTTCTATTTGAGACTTCCCAGTGTGAAACCTGTGGCAAACCAACTTCTGTCTCTTGGCCTTATTTTTTCCACAGGAGTCTGATATTTCCCTCTAGTTTTTATTCACCTGCTGTTCCAGCAGCAGCATCCCTCCAGGTATTAAGAATGGGGAAGAACCATGCTCTTATTGGGATAGCAGTGCTCTTTTCTGTGATCACACAATCCAGCCTTTGCACTCATTTCTGCCTTTCAGCAGACAGAACCTGCTCTGCAGGCTCCACTGGGCTGGGCACATGCCATGGGAACAAGCAGCAGTGCCAGGAGCTGATGCCACTACTCCCAAGGACACTGCTAGAGATGTTCCCAGGATCAGTCATCAGGAATTGTAAAGCCCTGGGATGCTCACATCACGCAGCCATACCTGTGCCAGTGGGGCAGCCACCATGAGAATTGCACTAACACAGCACATTCCTCTTGTTTTAATTGAAATGAAAGGCTCAGGAAAGATTGTAATTTCTGGAGAAAACCTCACATCTCCAGATATCTGTGATAGCAAGTCAAATTGCCTTTTTTTTTTTTTTTCCCCCAAGTCTGAAATTTCCATGCACTTTAGGCTAAAACACTTTCAAAAGAGCAGAAGGACACAGAGGTTGCTTGTGAAGTCAAGGAAGAGAAAAACGACAGTTCGAATTTTCAATGGATTGAACTGCCCGGTGGAAATATCTCTCACTTCTCACTAACGAGGTAGAAAGCTGAGAAGGAAGTGTGCTCCTCACTCAAGTGAAAGAGAACATGAAAATTAAGTACAGCATCTGCTTCAGCATCGGCTCCAGAGACCTCAACAAAGAGGAGCAGAGATCAAGCCAACCTGAATTTCAGCATCAGCTCCAAATGTACCTTTCTGCCTTGGGGAAACCACAGATCCTCTACTGCCATTTTTTTTTTTCCATCCATAAAATGATGATAACATTAATTACCTATCTGAGGCAGTGAAGCTGAAGTATGGATTTATTCCCACAGATTTATTCCACATTATTATGGCACATTTCTATAGAACTATAATAGCAGAAATGTTTGAGCTTTTCTAATCTTTACCACGCTACAGCTGCATTTGTAAGCACCCAGAGCTCAAACTGGCAAGTATTTGTTCTCTATTCTCATATTGATTTCAATAGGAATTCTGAGCACTCAGTGTTTTCAAGAGCAGTTTACATGCACAGGTCTCAGAGTAGCACATTGTCAGTGAATGGAAATGAATACACGGTAAAAAAATACCAGCTGCAAAACACGGGGGGATGTTCTGTGTCAGATGCAAAAACCCGCAAAAGAAGAAAACTGTTTAGAAAACCTTGGGGTTTTTTTTTTCTATGAAATATGGAGATTAGCAGATATTAAGCACAAACACATAATATGATACATGTATCTCTATAAACACATGATTTTCTGTCTTTCTAAAACTGTTCAGAATGGAAAGGAAAACTACACAAATGACTTGTTGATTGCACTGTGAATCTAAGAATTCTCTAATTATCGTTGACATCTCCTCATAATTTCAGAAGCTTAGTTGTTTAAAAAGAAGAAAATCAAATCCTGACACTAATAACTGTATCTTTCAAGTTATTTTCCCCCCCTCAGTACAGTAACTGCTTGTGTGTGCTAATAGCTCCTTTCTAAAATTTTTTAAATACTTTTACAAACAAATGCAAATATTGATGATGCAAACTCTTAAGAACAGTAATCATTTTTCAGCAAGTACATAAACCTCTGGAAAAGAAAAGAGAAATCTGGGCTTTGTAGCACATGCTGGGGCCTCTCTGCATTTTAAGAAACTCCCCGTGCATTTGAGGTGGGAAGTTGGGAATTGAGGACAGCCAAGCTCCACGCTCCTGCCCGGCTGTGTCTAAGCCTGGGCCAGATGAATTTGGGAACTGATGAGGTCTAAGCTGTCTTGCCAGCACACTTATTTATGAAATCCCTCCTGGCTCAACAGTCTGGGCCAGCAGAAAACGTGACATCAACCACAACCCACAGTCCTTGTGAGGCCAGTGGGATGCACGGAGATGTCTCCCATCTTTGGAGAATACAGTTTTGGAGGTCAAGGCACTCTGCAGCATTAGTGGGACTGCAGGGATAATGATAAATGCTCTCTGTCCAGAGAAGAGTTATTTAGTACATGCCAGAATACAGCAGTAAGGAATAGACACCCTCCTCCCTCTGGAAGACATCCCTTTCCTTTCTTGCAAATCAGTTCTTAATAAGAAACTTGCACAAACAAAGGTGGCAGCATTCTTCCTTCCCACCTTAAGGAGACTAAGCTCTGAATTCTCATTTTGTGGAGAATGTTCCTTGAGAGACATGATGGCTATAAAATTTTTTAAAGAGACAATTTCTGCGTAGCACGGAGAGGTGAATTTGTATCGATGTTTACAAGATGGTGCTACAGAAAAACTCCCACAACTGGGCTGCTGCCCAACAGAATTAAATGCTCCATTTTTTAAAGAAGACAGTTCCTCAAGAACATCACTGAGGCTGGATAACAGAAAGGGGGAATGCCATGAACTCCCAGCCTTCAGGCTGATCAAAATGCAACTTGTGCAGAAGGGGTTGGATGAACCTCAAGTGCACAGCTGCTTGTTTTACAGTTTCATTTTTTACATTCTGAAAGTTTATGTGATCTAATTAGCCATTTTATTTCACAAAAATACATTTTGGCACTGTTGGACTTGGAACAACTCAAATGCAAAGGGTTTCCTTATGGGGGAGGCAGACAGGCACATGGAAAATATGCATTATGCTTCCGTTTCAGAGACATTAGGATGGGGAAGCAGAGCTGAGCTACGCTTGCACGGAGATTACTTCACCAATTTGAACAGTTTAGGTGCTATAAATATGTTTAAATCTAGCTAAGAAAAAACTGACAATGCCTAGCAAGAGTACCTAAGCATTATTCCAGCTTAATGAAAAGGCTGAGAAAGCAAGAGGCAGGAAAAGCAGCGTGTGCTCAGCCCCGGGTTATCTGCACCGCTGACCCCCAGCCCACCGCGACGCGCGGCAGCACCGCGATCACAGCCAGAGGACATCTCCCTCCCCAAAGCCCTCTGGTGCCTCATCACACTCTGTCTGCCCTTTCCTGTGGCAGCTCCTCTGCCTCTGATTTTATCTGGTTCCCCGAGAACGTGGATTATGATACTTCTCATTTCCAAGCACCGGCACTGTTAAAGGGTTATCCAAGGTGCGGGTTTTGCCAGCGAAAACACAGCAATTACAGTCCTGTGTCTGTAGCTGTTCGGCAGCACCAACACCCCAGGGAAGACATCCTGGCCACAAATATATCCAAGACATCTGGATAAACAAAAACATCTCATCTCTGGAGCCAAATGTCAACCAGGCACTTTTTAAAAGCACCGAGATAAAATATCCGCCAGTGCTGGAGAGCTGATACAGACCTGCTCGCTACTTGACCCAAAGCAGCTCTTAAGCAGGAGCTAAGATGCATCCTGCTCCCACATAACTCTCTTCTGAGAAAAACTTTTTTCACAGCCAGAGGACAAAAATATGCCCTTCCTCCTCTGCCTTATCTTTGTAATGTGAAGGAAAACCACCCAAAATTAAAATGCCTGAATTGAGACATTACCAGGAGATTTCGAAAACAAGGCAGAGCCTCTTGTTAACATCTTACTCACTGTTTTCACGCCACCACTCGTGATAAAAGCAAAGTATTAAGGCATAAATTAGTCATAGAACAGCTGCATACTTAATACATACAGTCTATTTAACTCCCAGGGTCTGTGTGGATAATCTGCAGTCCTACATTCATCATGATGGGATAGAAAGTACCAGGGAAGGGCTGACTCTCCACAGCTGTATTCATCCAAAAGCAAAGACCCTAGCAACAATCAGGGTATGTATTCTGTGGCTGTGAACCCCCACCAGGGATATGGGATAACCAGTGCTTACATCCATCAATTCTTGCATTAAAAGTGCAATCTGAGTAACCTGAGGCAAATCGTGACACTGCAGAACATCTTGAAAATGTTCAAACAATAAGCACTTTGTTTAAAAGGATCTGTGAATGCAAACACGTCTAATCTACTAAAAACCTCAACCTCTTTCTGCTTGTCCTTGCTTTAATCCAACTCACAGGAAATGACATTTAGCCCCAGCTGACAGGGACAGATAATAAGGATAAAATACCTTTGTACTTCAAATGCCCATCTATCACTACTGAAAATATGAATGTCCCTTGATGATGCAAGAAGGTGCATTTGTTTCTCTTAGAGTGTTGATGGATTCATTCCTTCTCATTAGAAGAGTGAATCCCATTGTGTATCTTATTGCCAGCAGCAACGTGATTGGCTCCCAGCCCGGATCTGGCCTCCCATGTCTGACAGCGTGCATGGATTTGATGAAAGATAGCCCTTACAGAACAAGTGGCTGATCATGGGCAAATAGCACTATTTTACAGCCAAAAAAATATGGCACAGATAACAAATGTTGGGGCTGTCACAAAAATAACAACCTGTGCACTTGAGCATGCAGATGAGGAAGGGATCAGAACTTCTCCTATCATTTGACCTGCTCTTACAAGATGCTTGTCCAAAGTCACATGAGCATGCTGGCCCCTAAGTCTCAACTTTTTTGGAAAACACATCAAATGCACATTCACTAAGCACCTTCTATGACCACACATTAAATACACTCATTAATTTACCTATTAATCATTTGTGCAGGAGTAACTCAAGCATATTGGCACAGAAACGGTGGTGTGTAGTGGTGCACATGCAATATCCACGGGCTCTGGGCATTTATTAGATGTGATGATATGCTGAAATGGTTTTTCTACACTGTAATCACCTCTGCTCTAAAACTTCTCTAGACCAAGGAGGTTCTAATTTTCCTGTTCCATTTTCATACTTCACAAACTTAACCATCAATTAGCATTTCGTTGCTCTCTTTCCTAAATATTATTTTTTAGCAAAATTTTCAGAAAGACAATGTAAACAAGCATTTTTGAAGAGACCAAGGATATTTAAAGCATCAAATAAACAAAACCCTTTTGAGTGAAGAACAGAAGGGTTACTCAGGACAGTGAAACTTTTGCAGGAGTCATGATGTCCTTCACCTGCGAGAAGGGGAGTGGTGATGGGTTACCTCGTATTCCTCACATGATTGAGTGCTGGAAAAGAGCTGCAGAACGAGGCCAACTTCCCAGTGGAGACAGGACATTAAGAACAGAATTAATTGCATGGGATGGTGTGCCAGGAGTTCAGCAGTCCTGGCCCACACCAGTTCCAGCCCTGTGCTTGGCAGGGCGATTTTCAGCACCGAGTCGCACACACACTCCTCAGGCAGCCGGGTGTATTTCAGCTGAAGGATGCAGCAATGAATACTCAGTGCCATAAATGTGTTACCAGTGACACTGCATGAAGATCTGCTCTGTTATAATTTAGGATAGATGCTTAATCAATTGCCTTGATTTACTAAGCTTTACTGCTTTCTAAATGAGCAGCAATACATAACAGAGTTTTCAGCCCGGTTTTAGGAACCTTGATCATTTACCCCATTAAATCAGAAGGAGGAACACAGGCTGCTAGTGGGAGCATGTGCTGATTTTTATATGCAATTCTCTGACAGCAAAACACACTGCAAAAATGCATTTGCTGTTTCAGCTGACATATAACACAATACTCCAAAAGGAAATATTAGCTTTGCCACTGCTACAGCTACTGATATGTCCCCTCAAATTTAGCACATGCAATAGGCTGGAGGATAAAAACATCCCAAAGATACCAGAAGAATTTATAAGTCAATGATCTGCTTATGAGGAATGGAGACTGCTGATGCAAGCTGCGGTCTTACTGATAAAAAAATGGATTTCCCATAGCATTGCCCACAGCACTGGGAACTAATTGGCCTGAGTTTGCCCCTGCTGACTGTCCTGTGTTCATTTGGGCTTGCTCTGGAGGACCCAATCAATCACAAGCCCAAGCTGCAGCTGACCCGTAGGCAGCCACAATTAAAACTCAGTTCCTACTTACTTAAAGGTAGAAAATGAATTTAACCTGATCTAAGTAAGGGAGAGAGTGCTTGAAACCACTTGCAGTCCCTGAGATGTTCTATCACTTCAGACAACCCTTCTCCTTTTTCAGCAGAGCTTTTCATTGCCTGCAGCCTTTAGGAGAGCTCACACACCATTTTTGCAGCTGGTTCCTCTCCCAGATGCAGGCTGGATACATCAGGATGCTCCAGCAGCCCAGGATCCTGGGGATCAGTTACATGGTTCTTAAGGAACTCACTGACTAGCTTTAATGAATGCTCTGCCTAAAACTAATTATGTGCTTGTGCTTACAGCACTTTTCCGGGCATTTGACAATTTATTTGCCTATGTGCCACAGAAAAGCAATCCACAAGAAAAAACCCTCTTGGAATAAGCCATGAGTTGCAATACATTTAGAGGCAGGTTGAGTACATCCTTGGAAACGCAGACACTTGGATTGTGAACTGGATTAAGGCTGGCTCAGTGGTTTCTAAATGTACAGTACATACACGAGACAGAAACTGCACCAGTTTAGTATCACCATTGCTCAGACAAAAGCTGTGCTGAGAACAGCAGGTCTGAGGGAAGTCAACAACAGTTACTCAAAAACCCCACCATTAACAAATAAAACCATCTCATAATGGCTTGTATTTACTAGCTCTGTATTTTCAGAGGCCTTTTTCAAAAAATAAAAACAAAAAAAATATTTTCAACGACAGCTGAATTTCAAAACTTTTTCCACTATATACTCAGCCAGGTACCCCCAAAATCTCTTCTCTTCTAATGTATTTTTCAGGCTGAGCAGTTTTATCATTCAGAAAGTAGCATTTCTTTTCTCAAAAGGAATGAGTTAAGGGTAAGGCAAGTCATATTTCAAGCTGCTCACATTTCTGGCCAACTTCAGAACTCTTTGTACATTCCTGTCTGAATGCTCCTCCCCACATACAGCAAGAAACACACAGCTGGTCAGGTTAGAGCAAAACTGAGCAGTTGAGTAAATGGAAAAGTTCATCTCTTGAACAGCAGGAATTTGCTTTGGATGAATATCTGTAACACATTTCTTTGACTTAAATACTGTACACGGACAGTGTTAGCATTTAGGAAAACAGAAATTGGCATTTCACAGTCAAACTAAAAAGATGCTAAAATGCTGGATACACTGGCCTGTTCTCTAGCTAATAATATGCATTTGTTCAGCCAATAACATGCATTCCCTCAGTGCTGAAATCCCTTCTCCTTTGTAATTGTCTAGAAAAAAATTGTTTCCTGTAGAATGTCACAGGTTTTTCTAGCATCGGGTGTGTGTCCACTTTTTAGCTCCACTTTAAAAACACAGAATGTTTCCAATCACAAACTTACAGGAAGAAAGTAATTACCATTTAGATACAACAGGACAGGATGACAGCAATTCAATTGTTGCCCAAATCATAAGATTTTCAATTCAGTCAAGCATTCATTCTCTGGTTTTGGTGACAGCTACAGTTGGGCAGAAAGCCCAACAAGGTTAATTGGGCAACAACTCCAAACCAAACACTTATTGTAAGCAGAATTCTTTCAGAGTCAAGTTTCTGGGCTCAGTTGCTTTCTCTGCTGAGTGAACATATACACAGTGCAAACTGGAAAAAAAATGCAAAAGACCAAACACTGAAAAAGACAAATCACTTCAATTTTTCAAAACAGTATTTCAGTTATGACCTGGACTGCAGGGAATAAACAGCATTTAGGCTCTGGTTCCTTTGGAAGAAAAGGGAGAGCAAATACTTGTTGCTTGTTACTTGGGAGAAGAGACCAACCCTGTTGTTTCTCTGCTGTGTGGTACTTCCAGAAGACATCTGGAAAGTTGAAGTTCCCCATGAGAAAAAGGTGTAGGCATTGTGAGACTTCTCCCAGCTCTTTATAGAATATTTCATCCACCTATTCATCCTGGTTGGGTGATCTATAGCAGACACCCACAAGGATATTTGCCTTGTTGGCCTTCCCTGATTCTCACCCATAAACTCTCAAACTTACTGTTACCACCATTGAAGCTCTGCTCAACAGCTCATTAAAAAGTAAGAAAAATCAGAAAAAAGTCATCCTCAAGACCTCTGTTTTGTAAGATTCCAGCACAGCAGTGGTGAAAACATGAGAGCTGAATTCCTAAGGAAAAGCCTCCTGCCTCTGGAGCAGGACCTGGTGCTGCAGCGGCAGCACAGTCCCTATTCCACCTTCTGCCCAAGAGCAGATGTCTCCTTATTTCCTGCTGCTTCTCCCTGCTTGGGGCAGCCAGATGTGGCTTTGTCACTGCCCATCCCTTCAGGACAGAGTCACCACTCTGCTCTCAGGAGATGCAGGTGAGACAGAGCACCCCAAAGAGCTTATGGAAAACATTCCTTTCTTCCAGCCCTGTTAATCTGTCCATTAATGGGATTCTGCTTATTCCATTGTTCTTCGTGCTTAAATCCCTTGGGCTCCCCAGGCACTGACTGCTAAATTATGAAATGGTTTTGAGAGCTTTGGTTAGATGTGCCATCCTGTTACACCATAGCTTTGTATAGGTATGATAAGGGAAACTCCAACCCCTGTGGGTGCCACTCTCCTGGTCCCTATCCGTGGCTCTTTCAGACCATCAGATTTTAAGTAGTACTTGCCCAGAAAAAAAAAAAAAAAGGCTTTTTTCTTCCTCCTCCTCTTCTCCTTGTTTAAAGTTTATTAATACTGTCACATCAAATCTCAATGCAAAGTGATGCGAAATGTCGTACACTAAAAATAATGTGCTGGAAATGGGTCAGTACTGAAATATTTGCGCTCTCTACAAACTGGTCTATTATCTCCTCCACTTTCAAGCTCTTTTAACCCAATTCTCAAGTATACCAACACGACAGGGAGTTAAGTTCTGATGAATTTTAAGAGAAATACAGACAGAACTGAGTATTTAGGTCACTGTTAGTGAAGTTATTTTGAGGGGATTTCATCATTTTTGTGTAAAATAATGAAAATACTTTCTTCTGACTTCACCCCTCCAGTGCTGACAGCTCCATAAAGCTGACAAGGTGCCCATGGGGTACTCATAGGGAGAGGAGAGGCAAAACGAGCATGAGAGGAAGAGCACTATGGAATCCTTGATGTTGGAAGGGACCTTGGGAGGCCATCTGACCCAACCCTCCACTCAGACCAGGGGAAAAAAGGGAGAAGAAAAAAAGGAGAAGGATGGCTTGAATGGCAAAGACGCCTCGGGAAGCAGAGAGGAGAACTGTCCCAAAGTTGTCACCCATCAGCTGGCAGAAAGGACACAAGGAGGAATGCAGCTCTCCCTAACTCCACGTGGAGAACACAGACATAACACCACACTGGCTGTGGGGGATTATCAAACCAGAAAACACGTTGGTAAGTTTACACTGTTAATAGAACCACGTACTTCTGCCACGTGCTAAGGTGTAGTAGTGGGAAAGTACCTCTGCTGTAGGTGTGAGCAGTTTACTGAAATAACCACAACACAGTCAACAATGTCCAAGTAGCTGTCATCTTTTCAGCAAATAATTAGCAGGAAGCTGGAGGATTACTCTGGGAAGTAGCCGGCTCGGGCTGCACTGGGTACTGAACAATGACACCCTCACAGCGAGGACCAGTGCCCATTCCAAGCTATTTACTCCTTCACACTGCACATGCACATCCTTCGAGGAATGGCTCCAGTCCACCTGGCACCCAGGAACGTAGGAAGCAGTGTCATAACATTTTAGAGTTTAAAGTGCAGGCACAATGTGCCAAATTGAGGTAACAGATGGGGATCCAAACATTGCTAAGTGCTACCTAGCAATGCAGCATATGCAGTGCCTGGAAATCGTGACATCATCTCATGAATGAAAAAGTCTTGCACTAATATGCAAGTTGGATAATTAATCAAGAGAAAAACCAGAGATGAGCGAGGAGGAATGGCACCAAAGGTAGGGAATATAACAGTGCCAGGAACAAAGATAATCACCCTGGTCCCAGTGAGTGACAGAAGTGGGGATACTTTGCAGTCCTCATCTTCCCCCCTTTCTGCTTCAACAGCTTTTGGCACTTGGATAGAGACAACCTGTGAGATGGTGTTGTGTTGAGAGTTTTGGAAGGGTAGGCTGGTATCCAAGAATTTAAGATAAAAAGCTAAGCAGACCTGCAGAATACATCCACCTCCTGGAAGCTGAACACGAACTGTGCAACTGGGGGGTCATCAGCTGGATTAGTCTTCTTAATTGTTAAGTATGTATCAATTCTACGTGATCTTTTATTGATATTATTTGGAGGGATTATGATGAAGAGAAAAATTGGTAGAGAATCCTGAACACCCAGCTTGAAAATTCTGGCCTTCAGTGAGAAGATGAAAACACTTTTTACTGATTCAACTTTCATTCTAAACTCATGTAATTTAATCAGATATGTTCACAGCTAGAATTGCTGCATGCTGGAAATCCTTCCTGGCAATATAGAAGCTACCACTTTACCACTCCACAGATAATTTTCTCATTACATTATATACTACAGTTAGGAAAAGCTCGGTTATATTTACAAGCATACAGTTCAACCACTGATTGTAAAAATATGCATAATGCATAGCTAGCTTACCCGAGTAATTAATGTGATTATGCATTCAAAGCAGGTAAGTGCAATAATTGGGTTGCTGTGCAAGCTGTGCAAGTGCATGCACAATTCTGCACACCTAATGTTTTGGGAGGTTTGCCCACTTGGGGAGATTCTGAAGTTCTGTTTTGCAATCACAGCCTAGAAAATAAAAATAAGATTATTTCCTGTACCATAAACTGACCTAAGCACCAATGCTACTTTCCCAATATAATTAAATGTTAAAAGCCTTTAATTAAAGAATATAAATCAGAGTGAATAATGTCAGACCAGAGCAGGTTTACCATACAGGCTGCATCCAGTGCTGAGAGTGCACGAGAACAAGGCCATAAAAATGCCATTCACACTTTTTAATTGGTACATTTGAGCATTCTTTTTATTGCTCTGCCAAACCAGCAATGGTACCACTTCCCTTCTGAAAACATTTTCACTCTCCAAACTTCAATCCAAGTGTTGATGATGACAAATGGTGGCCCCTGCTTCCCTCAAGCCCCATCCAGAACAAAGCAATTCTTTGCCCTGGAATGCCTGAAGCATACCTGGGCTTGGAATTTAATTCTCTTTCATATTGTATTTCCTTCCGTCTCAAGCTCTTAGATAGGGATTTTTTATTTGTTTATGTATTTATTTTAGGGACAGCAAATATTATTGGTTCCCTTGACATGGCTGTGTCACTGCACGCTGAGATAACATGGGGAAGAAGCTGCTGTGGATAAAAAGGGAGAAAAGGAGCTGCATTTTTGCCTGCTGAGGGGCAGAATCATCCCTCTCTCTCCTTCTCCTTCCCCCTCTGTGCTCTCTGCTCCCCAGCAGCAAAGTGATGGGTATCTATATATTGCTGCTGTAATAATATATTTATGGATTGTGAACACAGAAAACTGCAGCAGGGTAAATGCAATCAGATTTACAGATAAACTCGAGGCCTCTATAAATCTGGACTACAATGAAAATTAGAGTGAGAGAGAGTGGGGGGAAAAAGGTTTTTTGAATCTGAATGCTGAGATTCAGCTTCAGCTCAACAGTATTTAAAAAGCTTTTGTTCCCACTTTCTACACACAGGCAAGCATTCAGGGTTTGCAGCTAACATCGAGGAACACAGCAACAGATTTTGAGCTTGTAAATAATTTCCAACTGTGTATTCAATTCTAAATTTCAGTTTATACTGTGCTGGGTTATTGTGTAAGAGTCAAATACAGAAAAGGAAACTTAAACACAGGATAATACAGAAATTCAGTACTACAAAATTCAGCAGTAATTGTGATGCAAAAAGAAAACAAACCCCAGAAAGATGCATCAAAGGCTTTTACAAATAATTTCAAATATGGAACCACTCTAAGGATTTTGTGGTCAAATCTTTAATAAAGAATTCCTCAAAGAAAAATATTTGAATTATTTACTCAGCCCCGAGGAAGTGAATAGAGAATAAAGCAGATGAAAACAAGTAATCAGAGACGCTTCTTTTAAAGTTGTGTTCTAACAGTAAAATGTTGCTAAATAATGGGAACGAATATCCTCATGGCTGTTGAGTATGCAGGAACACGCAGGCCAGCTCTCCCTCCAGCCCTGCAAGCACAATATGGGTTTACATCTGGTCTCAAGAAGCACCAGGCAGACCTCAGACAGTCTGGCTGTCAGCTCAGACGAGCACCCAGCAGCTCGGGTTCTTATCCAAGGCTTACTCAGCCTACCTGAACCTTTTGGGCCAGCAAAACGGAGCTGGCACTCTCGTCAGCACAGGCGTCTGCCTAACACTGCTGGCACTCACTGCTTCCAGTGGGGCTGGAGATACTGCAGGAATAATCCTTCTCTTTTGACATTTCCTATTGTCAGAGTGGCAGGAGGCTGGAAGTGTGGAGATGCACAACATGCAGGATGAAAGAGGAAAGCATTCAAACCACCTGAAGCAGAGTTTGCAGGGAAAGCCTGGTAGCCAGGAGCCACATTCTGCTCTTTGTCATCCTCCCATGGTGCTAAAAATCACTTAAACAAATATTTTCTTTTTGTTTTAGTGTTTTAATCCTGAGGAGATTATCACACAAACAAGTTGCTTTGCAGTGGGAAGTCTGAGAGCCAAATGGTGCCTCTCTCCAGCATCTGAGGGGTGCATCCTACTGTGTTCAAACAACACTGCTCAAGGCACTCGAAGCAAGTGTGGGGCAGAGCCTGATCCAACTGAGCTACGGTACCTGGCAGAAAAAAGGGCTGGAGCAGCTTCACAAGCAGCACCTTGACCTGCCTGTGCAGCTGGCACAGGAGTCCTGGCTCCCTGGTCAGCCACATCAACACAGGGTGGACAGTGGCTGTGGGGAGCCAGCAGGATCTCCACACAAAGCTGAGGATGGAAAGGCTCTGCTGCACTCTGGGGAGCTGTGATGGGCTGGGGAAAGCATCACACGCCAGCTGAGGGAGCCTGCCCTGAACGGCACAGGAGGAACACATCGCTGGAGAGAGATGGGAATTTAACTGGGGAAAAATGAAACTGCCTGTAAGGGGAGGAGGTGGCCTTTCCAGCACAAAGTATCTCTGAAAAGTAACAGCTTCTTGTGTAAGCCCAGATTTGTGTCAGTGTCTCTTGTGATGATACCAGTTCACCACCCACCATTTGCAAAGCACCTGTTTACTGACCATAAGGTGCATGAAAAAACTGCTCCCCGGCCAGCCTGTGATTTCACACTAATGGCATAATTCAGAGAAGGCTTTCAGACAGCATGTGAACAATGAGAGCTATTCCACACCTATGGACTTCCTTGGTACTGCATAAATGATAAAGCATCCTTTATGATCAGCTAGGTGACCCTGGGAGGATTGGGAGAACCATCTGAAAAGCTGAAGTAACAGTTAAAACTAAACCCATAAGTGAAAAAACCCCAAAACATTCAATGGTTTTACTGCGCTGAGAGGACAAGAGCTTTTTCCCCTAGAGATGGGAGACAAGATTTTCTGGCTGGGAGAGCTCTGCTGCGAGCAGCACGCATGGCCACTCTGCTGGGCTGGGCAGCCCCGTCCAGCAGCCTGCGGGAGCCTCTGCGAGCCAAGAACTCGCAGCTCTAATCCGAGATCTGTCACCATTCACTGCACAGCCCTGGGCAAGTTACTTAACCTCCTTGTGTCTCAGTTTCACCATCTGCAGGACACTGACTTGGCCAGTAGATAGGGGCATTCAGGGGCTTAATCAAGGATAGCTGGAGTGATTAAATTCCAGCTGCTCAGTTTGTGGCTGCGAACTCGCTGCCCAGCGCCGGGTCCTGGCACTACGGCACACGAGCCAGGCACGGTGTCCTCAGAGGAGGGCAGGCAAGGAAGGCGCTGCCACAGCACAATAAATGGGTCAGCATCCTCCAACTGCAGCTGCCAATGTGCTGACTTGGCATCAGCCCCCTCCCAGCCCTTGGCTGAGGCACACCAGAGAAATCCCAGCCCGCTGGAGGTGGGAACAGAGCCAGGTCGTGCCTCCAGACGGAGCCCCAGGGAGAAATGAGTGGACTGCAGTTCCACACAAGAGAACTGGAGCCAGGTACACGGTGCCCTGACTGTGATGGAAACACAAAGGCTCAGGAGTTGTGCTCCATCTGCCCTGCGGAAGCGCTGCCGACTGGCACCCGAGCACCCCTGGCCACCAGCCCAGGCAGGACGAGAGCACAGCCTCAGCCCAGGCAGGATGAGAGAACAGCCCAGGAAGGACTGAGCACAGCCTCAGCCCAGGCAGGATGACAGCACAGACCAGGAAGGACTGAGCACAGCCTCAGCCCAGGCTGCCTGAGACTCTTTCAGGGCATGGGCTGGGTCAGTCCCATCCAGGAGCTGAATCGTGGACCAGGGCCACCAGACAGCACCAGAACTGGAAAACAGAGAGGTCCCGCATGAAAACCCTTCCCAGTTCCAATTTAGTTCTTGCTTATCCCACCAGATACACTCTTTAGTCCTGAGCTCATTGCCTGAAACCGCTCAGACTTCTCCCCACTTCAGCTCACTGCATCTCTCCTCACCGTTTTGTTCTGCCAGATGCACCTCCCTTCTCCATGCATTCCCTCACTGGCCATCAAACAGCCAGAAAAACACAGTCCATCTTTTGGCTCTTCTCCCATTTCAAAGAGGTTTTCACGCCCTTTTCAGCATTTACAGGACTATTCAGGATAAGAGGATCCATATATATATATAAATAGGTATTAAGTACATCTTGGAATAAACGTCAAGGTACAAGTGATTGCACAAGTTGCAAGGAGACTCTTTTAGCAGGAAAGGGAAACTATTTCACCTGCAATCAGTAATCATTGCACCAACAAGACACAGTAAAATGATATGGTTATAAGTCAACCCTATAAATCCACAAACCAACTTAATTTCCAAGATCCATGCCTAGAATTAGATGACAGAAAAGTAAATTTTACATTGATAAAGAAATTTCTTCTTAAACTTTCTTTCCTAGGGAAGCAGAGGGTGAGGAAAACCAGTCCCATATGTACCAAGAACCATGATTGTGTTGGCTGGTACCACTGTGACAGTGCATTAGGGGTGTCAACAGACTGTCATCAACCCTTGCCACATGAGATCAAACACTCTGTTGCTGACTCTGAACCCCAGCAGGAGCCAGCCAGAGTTTTGCCAGAGCAAACACCAACAGAGGATTTCAGTATTTGGCTCTGAGTTTTCACAAACAACTTTACTTCTCCCTGCATCCTGTGACCTAGGTAATAAAACAACATTTAAAACTCAATTAGGAAATCTCAAATACGGATCTGTGATTTAACATGCAGACACGTTTGGTACTGCAGATTTAATATGGTAATGACTGAACAGATGTTTAGGAAATTGTGTACACTGGCAGATGCTGACTGACAAAGGATCCCTGTTTCAGGTGTTTGGCTTCCATGGGTTTCCACATGACTGCCAAAAGGTCTGTTCCCTGCTCCAAGAAGAGGAACTACAGAAGCCCCTGTGCTTTGCATCCACAGCAAATTAAAGTAAAAACCGAATCTCTCCTCCACACACAATGGAAGTGAGTCAGCTTCCTCTCCCTGTGCTGCACAGGTGCAGCTACCACCACTCCCTGCACTCTGAAGCAGTAACTCCAGACGTGCAGAATAACTCAGATCAGAGCTGTCTCCAAGTCAGGCAAGAAAACACACAAGCTGTTTTTAAAACACCACATCCTGTAACTGCACTTTCTTATCAAGTGATGCATGCAGCTGGATTACAGGAGACTGTTCCCATTAGGAAACATAATTCAATACAACAAAAGGTGGCAAAATTGAGCCTGGATTGATCAAGAAGCTTTAACTTCAAATTGACAATATTGCTGAGCAGCGAGGCAGGGAGCGCAGGCATAATTTGGTTTCCTGCAGCACCACTCCAAATGATGGCTATCAGTATTCCAATCAGTGGCTGATGGTTTTATTTCCCCCATGAGTTTCTCCAGGTCATCCCTGACAGTTAGAAAAGTGCTTACTCGCTTGGGCTGCACTGAGCAGATGGTTCCTGATCAGAGATTAGCACCGGAGCCGGGGGTCAGCGGGCTGCCAAAAAACCTCATCCAGGAGCTGCCCATTGCAGCCACCCCGGGGACAGCACTTTGCTGACCACTACAGACAGGTGACACGCTCAGCAATGCTACTGGCCATGTCCAGGTCTCCCTGCAGCACAGCCAGTGCTCACCTGATATATAATTTATATCCCTGCGACTTCACTGCCTGGTGTTACAATATCACTTTTGCCTTCAGGTCACTCGGTACAGACTTCTGCAGGAAATGGAGGGCATGCAGAGGTGGTGGGAGAGAATGATTAAAACCCAGACCATCCTGACTCTGCCCAGTCCCCACAACTCTCATTTTTCAAACCTCAGATCAGCATGACAACAGCCACTCCTTTTCAGAGGTTTATTTTCATCCCCCCTCCCAAATAAAAAGGGAAAACTAAAGAGAGTGGAAAGATTATAAACATCAAAAAGCTGGTGGGGTTGTAGAATGCAAGCTGGTGTTTCAGGGCCAGGCTTCTGGGACTATGGCTATGCATAGCATCCATTTTCTTCCTCCTGATGTGGTCCAAAGGTAGGTTTTGGCATTGACTTTATTATCATGGAATTTACACATATAAAAACCAGAAACGAGCCCCAGCTTTACAGTTGTGGACTCTCTAAATGGTGCTCATTTTTACTAAAACATAAGGGCCAGTTCTTGCCAAGCACTGTGTCTGTATTGTTTTTGACCTGGTGTTTTCCCAGTTTCAGTGGGGTTTTGCTGCCACAGGAGGAAGACAATGATAATGTTATGCCATAAGATCCTAGGGCAAAATCACTTTTCCCTGGGAAAGGTGATGAAGGAACAAAGCTGAGCTTTGCTCTCATACTAGAGGAATTTTAAACACTATTTTGAATACTACTGCAGTACAGCAAGAACTATTCTAAGGACAAGAGCTAAGCATAGAGTACATACCATACAAACCAACCACAGGGAGCCCTGCCCTCCAAACCTGTGTCTGTACAGAGAACAGGAAGAGAGAAGGAGAGAAAAAAAAGTCAATGGAAGTAAGTTGCTGAAGGTAACCTGGAAAGTCACTAACAGAGTGAGAACCACAGTCTCTTGACCCCTGTTTTAGTGTCTTCAAAACCATCTGCACCGTAACAGCAAGCGACTGTCAGCAGTCACCTTGTTTCAGGGAGTTGAGAAATAAAGGAAAATATATCAACCATTTTACACTTCTGAAGAAGACAATCTTATTTTCCCCGATTACAGCATCCTATAAAGAATGGGTGCATCCTATAAAGAATGTTGCTTAGATACTGTACTACACATACAAAAATAGGTTCCTAACTGTTCTCAAATTACACAGCAATATTAGTTTGGGGACACTTTTAAGTCTTGCTTACTTGATTCCATTTTAATCTATTTTCTCACATGTGCTGTAATTTTTATATGCATTTAATTATGCACGTCTGTGACAGAATTAAGTCAGATCTCAACCCTACAAACACTTACGTGCATGGTTAACTTAACATACACGCAGCCTCACTATGAATTTATGGATGTCAAATTGGAATGACCATGGTTTCATTGTTTCCCATTTATAGTGATGTTTGCCTCATTCATTCCTGTTATTCTGTTATTTCATTGATTTGTTTTGACATTCATGCTTTTATTTCCAAGCCAATACATCATTTGAATGTAAGAGATAAGACTTTTCAGGAATTTAAGGCAAAAAAAGGATCTGGATTTCTAAAAGAAGAAAATTGGGAAGTTGTATCAGACAAGCACATTAAAAACCAAAAAATAATAAAAATCACATCTAACCTGCCTTGAGATCTTTTTTACTGTCACAGCTTGAAATCTGTTTGGAATTACCATGATGGCAGCATAGCTCCTGTCTTTGCCGTGGCTAATAGATCTCTGAAGTTTGTGTTCTGAACCCTGTCCTCTTATCACCTAAGCATGGATACCCTTCAACATCTCTATTAGGTAAAAATATTCAGGTATGATCCCAAAACCAGGGAAAAACCAGGATGTTACATATCCTAGAGAAGCTGCATTTTAATATTATAACCTTCTCTATTACCTCAGCAGTGGTTGGTTTGGATTCTGAGTCCATGCTAACACTCACTGCCTCCGAGTCCTGGGCCAGCCAAACAGCATCTCCTGACAAAAACCTTCCCTGATGTTTGCTGCAAAATCCTCATCCACTGCAAACAAACACATCTAACTCCATTTAGGACTTCAAATGTTTTCAAGTATTGAATACTGTGGCTTCAAGCAATTGCACAGCGCGACCTACAGCAAGTGGTCAGCAGGATTTCCTTGGAAAAATACCAATGAACTTTATTAGACAACATGCTGCACTAGCAGGAGCAGCACACATGTGGTTTGAAGACCTGAGAACAAGCTCAGTTCCTAAGTATATTCTCAATTTAGGCTTTGTACAAATGTCTTGTTCCCTGCAATCCTGGCGATACTGGAAACCTTCCACGTTTACTCGAGGCTCTCATTTCTTCTCACGTCAGTTATTAAATAACCCTCATCCTCCTCAACACATGGGCAATGCCTCCTGCACACCACTTCTGTTCCCACCCACTCACTGCTGGTACAGGTGACCCAGAGCAGCTGTCACATTACGTGGCAATAGCTAATGTCACGTTTTGTCCCAATAATTACCCAGAAACTTGAACTACTTCAGAGACAACAACAAATAACCCAAACCCCAGCTCCAGCCAGGGGACTGCTGTGCAGTAAGGATGCCATATTTCTGTTCAGATTTGCCCCAAAATAAGTATGTAGCTCACAGGAAGCAACAGCCTTACCATGCATGTTCAAATGAATTGTTTAACACACAAGCCCCCCAGGAAGAGTTTTCCTGTAATAAACTGACTGGAGAAGGCTGGATGGATTTTGGATGGGAGGTCTGCTCACTGCTACTGCCCAGGGAACTCCCACCAAGTGCCAGACAGAAAATTTGAAACTGATTGGGGAAAAAAAAAAAAAGGAGACATCAAAAACCTTTTTGGACAAACACACTGAGACACTAAAAGGAGGTGTGTGCACTCAAAGGGTGAGAAATTAAAGTCCTGTTGCTGTGTGCTAATGGAATCAGGGCTGGGCTGCTTGCTCAGAGTCATCCGGACATTAAAGGAATTTTTTCCCTTTGCTTCATCAGATGGTCCTAAGCAGTGACTCTGGTTTGTGGGAGAAGCCCCAAACAGTGTCCTTCTATCAGCACCACTAACTAGAAGCTGGGTGGACCAAAGCTACTCTCCAAATTCTGCAGCTGTTTGTGACATCCCTGTACTGCCTTTCCTTGCTGTGCTTACTCTGCACTGACACTCAACTCAAGCAGCACTGATGGCTCAGTTCATGCTGAACAAGAACCCCCAAACCTGCGAGACACAGAATTCCCCGTTCCCACAACTTTCACCTCTTGTTGGCTGCAGAAATGAAAAATGAATCATTACACATTTCTCTTTCCCACTCTGAAGGTGAGTTTTTCAAGCCAAACCACATCATTATTTGTGTGTCAGGGGAAGGTTTTTAGTGCAGTTAATAAAAATGTAGGTTCTAAAGCACAGGTTATAGCAAACAGGAAAAACTGTGTCTATGTACTACCATATACCAGCCAAAGCTCCCATGATGTACTACTTGCCACAATTATTACTTTGAGTATCTATCATTTACACCTCGAACTGTGTGCTAGTAACCTTTTAAAACAGGATTTCCTTTTGTTCCCTAATCGCCAGAAGAGATTTCAAAGCAATCAAATTCTACTGATGCAAACTCTTGAGCATACAGAGTATTTTGCTTGAGTATTTACAAATGTTTTCCTTATTCATGAGCCACCTTGTAAGCAAGAACTTGTTTGAACAAGTATTCCTGGAAAATGAAAAATAAGTTACAAATATGATTGTTCATTAATGCCATATGCAATATTCAAAGAGTTCTTCTTTCAAAGGTGCTTTGAGAATGAATTCGTTCTTTTGTATAGTGCTACAAAGGTGTAAAATGCTAAGTGTTAGGTATTATCATACTACCAGTGTCTAAGCTTGTGGGCCCTCTTGGAAACACCCATTTTTGTACATGTAAGAGGAGAAAGCAAAAGCAGCTTGAGAAAAGATAGCTGAAAATCTGCCTAGCATATTTTTTCACCCAAATATTGCTTTTAATGTATAATCAATCTTTATGGTCTGTTGCTGCAGGGAAGGTGTAATAGAATCAAGTTTTCATAAAACTGCAAGTTGCATGAATCTTTCAGAAACAAGATCATAACATTCTTCATTCCAAATCAATATCGATTATTCCTTAAGTTACATATAAATTGCTTTTAGTCGCAGACATTTCATGTCATACAAATGCAGTTAATAATGGGAAATATCCCTTTCACCACACTAACAATGCCATCCTGCTTGCTGGGCTCATCTAGTGAGAAAGATTATTCCCTTCCTTTCCTCATATGCTATTTTAAATATACTTTAGCCAACCTGTGTATCCTATTTTACTCTTGTTACAGGCTGATCTGTGCAGAACTTTCCAAGAATAAAGCATTTTGTGACACACAGGTTGCAGGTCTTGACCAAAAGGCCATTTCTTTTAGCTGGTATTTCCCCGCTGAAGAATTGAGCTCATTCTTAAGGCACATTACCCAAATTCTCTCGGCGAGAAGCAGAATTCAAATTTTTCACACCAAGGAATGAGTCACAAATCATGCAGGAAACAAGTCAGAGGAGGAGGCCCAACACTGGAAGTGCTGCATGGGCGGATTTCTATGAACGGCCCTGGAAATGCACACACAGGGTGAAAACACGAAAGTGAAATCCCTGCTCTGTTCCATCTTTCTGCTGTTTCCTCTCTCTTTGCAAAATATACTTAAAATACAAATAAAATTGAATAAAAAAAGCCACAACAGTGAAATTTCCATTTTCAAAAGACTGGGGATAAGACATAGGGCAAAGAGCTGGAAAAGTAAGAAGTCACGTGGATAAAAATTAGGGATTCAGCACATTCCTCCTTGGCTGGCTGCTCAGCCCGAATGGTGCCATTCACTCCATCTCTGCTGGTGTTCTGCCACTGCAGTTTTATGTGGGGCCAACACAAGAGTCTGACCATCATTTTTCAGGGTTTATTTCTACAAAAGGAAATACAAAGTTCTCTCCACCGTAAAATGTTTTGCAACATCTTTCATGGTTTTAAGCCACAAAATACTCCTTACATTTTATCTCAGTGTTTAATGCTTTTTAAGTTTACATTTGAGCTCTGATGATTAACTTTAAGAAACAAAGTAAACTGCGTGTGCTTTTTTAGCCCCTAAGGACAGTTATTCCTTCAGAATGTAACTGCAAAGATATTTTTACATTGCAGGAAACCAACTATAATGTACATTACAGCTCATTTTCCAACACTGGATTGCATCATAAATATATTTTAAGCTGCCGTGTTAAAATTATAGTGGAAAATTAAAACAAGCATAACCCATATTATTTAAGATGAATTTTACAGCCAAGTAAGAACCAAAATGAAATAAAAACACAGCATTTGCATCCAAGAAAATTTGGTAGAAATAATATAAAAAAACTGTTACGGCTAAAACCTACTTAGCAAAAAAAAAAAAAAAAGTAGATGAAAACATTTGCCATCTGTTGAGAGCATGGAACTGGTTTTCCCCATTAGGAGCTGCAATCTCAAAGCCAGGGATTAATACCCACAGCAGGGTCACCTCCTGAGGGCCAGAGGAGGGCTGGGAGCACTGCTGGTCCGGAAGAGCCCCACGAGGCACCAGGACCAGCCCTTCCCCAGGACCTGCCTGGCCACAGAGGGCTCCTCCTGCTCTCCCTGGGCCGTGAGCAGAACCTGCTCATCAGGAGCTGCAGAGCAAAATGTCAGCGAGGATTGAGGAAAGACAAAGTGGATGGAAATAGCTGGGTCTGGGCGTTGGTTCTGGTTTGCCTGTCTGGCTTTTCGTCCATTAAATGTGGAGCAATAATTCACCTAAAGCCCAAATTAATTGTTGAGGCTGACAATGCTAACAGGCAACGTGGTGAATTATGAAGGCTGAGAAATAGTTCTTTTAAAACTAAAGCATACTTGGTCAACATTACATTCTCCTTTTCACATATGCACAGATACACTCAACAGATCTATAAAAAACCTGATACTAATTACTGCCTGCAATTAGAGATCCTGCTCAGGGTTAACAGTGCATGAGCACATCACACAATGTGATTTTTGTGCTTTGTGCCACGTTTGACCACAGGAGAACAGAAAACATTGTCATGATGAGGAATACATAATTAAAATATATTGCCCTTGTCTTATATGCTGACGTTGGTACCAAAGACCAGAACAGTAATGAGGACTTTGAGTCTCAAGACATGGTGTTTAAGAACACTGAGAACTAACTCTGTACAGGAGCTTGATTTTTAAATTGATATATCTGCTTGCTGCTGCAACTAAACAGAAAAGCCATGACTAGTTCCAGTCTTTTGGCAGAAGGATGGATTTCTGTCGTGACATCAAACTAAGTATTTGTTACTTAATAATACATTATCAGGGTGAATATTTTTTGCATTTTCCATCTCTGTGTCCTTAGCAGTCAAATATAAATTTTACTTTTTTCTGTTTGCTACCTCCAAAATACCTTTGAAAAACTACCAGAATTTGTAATGTCAGATATAAATGTCATCAGATACTGGGATTTTACAACAGTGTGAAGCATTACGAAAGATCATCATCAGTACAAAATATTGTATTCATAATAGTAATGCCTTGCCTCCATCCACTGTCTCTCTTAACAATTCAGATAAACCATGGAAAGCAGACAGTGTCTTGGTGATCTCACTGCCTTTAAAATGTCCATTACCACAAGCAGGCACCTTCTCTTTCCTAAAGGACAATGTTAAACCCAATTTCAGCAGATCCTCAACCAACAGCTGTTATAATCACAGTGAAAGTAAAGCCAAAGTGGAGGAACCAGAACCCCAACTTCCTGCCAGAGATGCAAATGACCCAAGCAGAGGCACAAAAACAAGCACCAAGGCACTAATAATTAATTCAGAATTCACTGTAACAATACTAATTATGGTGTTTCATGTGGCATTATTGAGAACATAATATGCACTTCTATAGGAAATTAATTGTTATTCACCAATTAATGTGGTGCTGGGAAATGTGTTTTCACCAGTCCTGCTGAAGTTTAAAAGCTGGATTTAAACCTCCCCCTCAGTGACATGTTTTCTGAAAGCAGAGTTCAGACAGATTTGACAGCAATTTTATCTACACAAGATGCAGGGCTGAGTTTCTCAGCTAAGTAGCCTACAGGGAGAGGGACGGGAGTTTTGTTGGGTATTTCAGAGACCGTGTGTGATTCTTCTGTAAGGCTTATCTCTCATCTCCTAGCTAGACCGAGGGATCTAAGAAATCCCTCTCATTCAAATCAAATATCAGTCCAACTCCTATTGTTCCTGCCCTTACTGGAGATGCAATCCCCTTGATAAGGAAGGATGCGTGGTGCTTCTTTAAGCGCTTATCAATACTGCCCCCGCAGCAGAGAGCAGGCTTGCCCAGGCTATCCGAGCAGCACACACTGACAGGGGCTGGGAAGCCTGAACTTATGAAAAACAAAATATTACTGCAAGGCTGTGGGTGGTTTTTAGCTACACTTTCCAGTCCACAAAGTCAAATTCAGAGGCTTATCTGAGCAGGGAGTCTCATTTCCCTGTCACACGGACGCGCAGGAGCAGCGAATATCCTGTAGCAGGGCAGGAGATTTGATCAGCATTTCCATACTCATTTACAACCCTCAACACTGCTGATGTTCACCAGGGTGTTTTGAGGCCCTGAATCTCTGATGTTCCCTCTGGACAGCATCTTCAGGACATCCCAGCTCTGCACAGTCCCTGTATGGGTGAAGCAGAGTCCTGTTTCCCAGAAAACTGCCCAGGAATGACAGCACCTTAAAAAGGTGCAGACACACAGGTTCATTATTCAGTCGTTCAGGAGGACATTAGTACGAAACCATTTTTGCCTGGGGGCCTTTGCAGATACCAGGTCAAAGGAAAAGTCTGCAAGAAGGGCAGTGGTGATGTCCCCCGCAGTGCCCTCTCCCTCCAGCAGAAGGGGTGAAGGATTCAAGGACACACATGAACTGCCTGGCTTGGGAAGAGACCAACCTGTGTCACGCTACAGCAGAAGCACCTAACTCACACATATCATCCTTTAAAAAAAGCTAGGTAGGAGACCTTAATAAATTTGTGGCTGTATTAAGCCCGACCATTCTTTCTAAATCCCATCCCTAATTCTCTTTTCAACCGCTCATGTGTCTGGATCAAAGAAAAGACGGATTTTAGTGTATTTTAAAAACTGCTGAGCTCGGAAACTGTTCTTAAAAATTACTAATTGTATCTAGATAAAAAAAATGAATCATTTTCCTTGAAGTTTGGAAACAAGTCTCCTTCCTGCCTCTAGAAATAGCAGGGAGGAGGAAACATCGCCATCTCCAAACTTCCACCAGAGCAAAGCCTGCATGGCAAGCAGAGGCTGTTTTGGTTAATTACTGCTTCATGTGCACAGACAGATTGGTCAGGATAAAATGCCAGCACTGCTGACCTCTGCCTGGCTCCTGTTCCCTCCCTTCAGCAGGTGCTCCAGCACCAAGAGATGCCAGGTCCCTGTGGCGGGGCAGCTCCAACTGCTTCGTCTCCATCTCATGGAAAGCCATATGGAGATGACAAAGCTGCTTCCTGAAATAGCCTGTAGGTACAATAATCTGCCCTCAAGCCAGCCAAACTCAACATTCATTTTTATTACCAGACTTTCTCAACACCCTCTGCTAACAAAAAAGTTGCCTCATCACATTTTTTCGAAGAACTTCCCTTTTCAGTTCCATCTTTCAGACAGGCACACTAATCATATTCAAGGCTAGACCTGCAAGCAGGATGTAAATCACTTTACCAGCTCAGCTGCCATGTATTTAATAACTTATTCACAGTTGCAGGAGGAAAAAAAGGTGAGATTATATGGGGGGTAGACAAAGAGGGAATATAATTTCCAGGAGTTATACAGGACTTTCCATAAATTTTTACAGCGTTATGGTGGAGGGAAGCCTCTTCATCACATTGCAGGGGCTAAACCTGGAGCCAGAGTTAAAATCATGTTGGTGTTTGATGCCCCTTGGGCACAGGAGGGAATCGCTGCTTGTAAGCAAGAGCGAGTGAAGGGAGAGTCAGTTTGCTGGGGAAAAAAAAAACCCAGAAAAGAGAAAAAAGAAAAGGTTTTGTTTGTCAGACAGAGCTGTACAATTGTCTGCAAATGCCAAGGAGGGCAAAACTCTCTGAAGACATGTCAAGCCCCTGATCCAGCTGTCAGTTGTGCTGGTAGGCAGAAAATGAAGGCTGACATGTGAGATGGATCCACACAGTGCCTGCGTGGTGCAGCCCTTCCCACCCTCCACCCAGCCTCCCCCAGCCAGGGCCCGGAGCACAGGGAATGTGTTATGCAGATTTCCCTATTAGCATGATTGACCTAATATTGGATGACTCCGTACCCAAGTGCTTATGTGAAATAATAAGCCTGGCTACTGAGCAATTATTAAATACAAGGAATTGTTAAATCCTTGCATTGTACATATTCTAAAGGAAATTAATCATTTTGAACTCTGGAGAATACAGTTTTATAAGAAGAGAAGAAATAGCAAATACACAATAGGGTATTTAAATGCTAATACAGTCAAACAGTTTAAAGCATAGCATACATTTTAATATTGGTTTACTGAATACTAATTATGCTCTCCTAAGTAGCAGTAAGTAGCATTTATTATGATTTGTTGAAAGTATTGATCCAGATGGTGACAACTGCAATTTCCCCTTCTCTCAAATATCCTTAAAAATACATATTATCAGGTTACCAAGTCTTCTTAAAACAGGTTTTTCTTGGAATATTCTGCTCCAACTATCATCAGCAGCCTGACACGTTATAGCCCAAAATTATTTCAGCCCAATTGCATGAGGTGAAAAGCATGAGCCAAAATTTACTGTCCTTTACTCACAGCTGACAAGTTAGCATGTTTTTTGCATCTGATCACACAGCAGACTATGCAGGATGGAGAAGAGTCTTACACAGCCATTCCCTGTGTTCTGTCAGCAGAACTAATGCTATTAAACCAAACAGACCAAGCTTTGGGATGCTCTGAGGTGGTGCTGAGCTCCCCACCGGGCTGAACATCATCCATGGGTGGTCAAGGCAGGAGGGGCTCAGCCTGAGCTGGGACCAGCTCAGGGCACCTAAACCCCCTGTGCAAGGACTACAGAGACACAAGAGCTTCCACAGCCCAAACCAGCCCTTCGTGGCCATGCCCACTTTGAGAAGTACCAGCCTGTGAGCCATCCACTGTCTTTAATTAAAAGAAACTCTGCTGAACTATGGCAAATGAGCAAATTCAACCATGTTGTTACTAAATCAAAGTTGGCTAGGACAGAAACCAGCACAGGATTTGTCCCCTGGCCTGGATGATAAAGCTCTTCTAAATACATCGAGCAACAGCTGTCACGAACACAAAGCAGCTAATTCTTAAATACATATTTTAATAGTAGTCTTCAGTTTGATTAACATATAATACCTGCTGCATTAAATGCAAATTAAATATGCACTTAGTAAATTCAATTTAAAGCTTTTCTGTTTTCTTTTATCTGTTACATCAAAGATAGCAAAAAAGTAGTGCCTTTATTTTTTTCATGTGCTTCAGAAATATAATGTGAATAGAACTGACTTAACGGGAACATGAATGCAAAAGTAGATTCAACTCTATTAACTTTTACAATTTTGCTGCAGAAATTGTTTCTCTTGATATTTTAATTTCAGCTTTGCTGATCGTGGAAAGAAGCAAGGTCAGGACCTCTGCTGCTGTTCCTCAGACTGCACAGGACCACTTAGCATAATTCAAGCAGTTGTAAAAAATTAGTACTGCATGCTACGATAAATGGGTTTGTGTTTGTATCCGTAATGGAGCAGGATTAGGGTAAAAGAAAGTACCATTTCTGTAGTTCAACTGAAATAAATATTACAAAAGGCCAATTTACACTTCCAAGATTACGTGTAATGACACAATGTTTAAGAAATTATTTCAGTCTAGCACTGTTCTGCCATATAGCTGTAAGTAGGCCATTCACTAAAATATCCCAGCCATCTTTCTCAGCAGCAACAAATCACAAATGTTTTACAATTTATTTTTATCACTAAAATTAAAGAGAATAGTGCTGTGTTTACACTGTCACAAGGGTAATGTATCATGGCTGAGAAAGTAACAAAAGTACCCAAAACTGATGAAATTAGCATCATCTCCCCTATTAAAACTCACCGCTAGAAACTTTACAACCCAAAACATCCACTTTTATATCTGTCAACTTGATACTAAAAAACCCACAAACCAAACAGATTATAAATAGTCCTCTCGTAATTTGCAGCTTCTGATGAGCAGGTGAAAATTCACACACACACACCTCCTTTTTATACCCCCCTTGACAGGCTTTCAGTTTGAAGCCACAACTTTTCCAAGTGTAAAGGTATTCGGGTACACACAATTAACAAGTTATTTTGTGGAAGCAAAATGGCCAAATCCCCTTCCTACACTCCCACTCCCAGTACCTCCTTTTGGAGGAGAAGTTAGTCATGGCAGGTGATGCACGGAGACAAAATGGTTTTCAAGAGATTGGCAAAAAGCTTTAAACTGAATATCCTGTTTGATTACGACTTCATGCAACTGCAAGTCAGTGTGATAATGCCAGAGCCATTCAATCCCAGTGCTGCTGGAACGCTGCCAAAGCAATTAAGGTTGCTGACTTGGCCATGAAGCTGAGAATATACACACAACAATTTTACACCCCATCATACTGTGGTAACGGGTACTTGCACCCACAGAGGAGGGAGAGACAACTGTAAAGAGTCGTCTAAGTCAATGCACACAATTTTTACCAAGAACAAACTGCTCTCAGATGGGAGGTAAAACCCCTACCACCAGCACAGCCCCAAAACTGGAAGAGAGTTTGGGTCTTGGGGGGCCCAGGGCAGGATTTTTCTTTGATGTATTCACTGGAATGCCCCCCGAAGGAGCAAGCACCAAGATACAACGCTGAGGCACAGCCTTACGAACCTGGGGATGCAGATGTAGGAACGTACACTCAGTTTACACATCTCCCAGCCCAGCTCCACCTGTCTTAGATTCCTGTTTAAACTTCATGTTCTCCTCCCAGCACTGATTCCCAGAGAGGCTGTGTAGGATGCACCAGCCCAGCAGATGGAGAGGCAGCAAGCAGGGGTATGGAGGGCACAGCTCCAAGAACACCTCCAAAAGCAACTCTCTGAGCCTTGGAGTGAGCACAGGAGAGAAACAAGCAGGTGCTGGGGCAGCCTTTGGGAAGGGCTGCACGAACACAACCCCAGACACACAATTATTGTACAGCCAGGATTGCTCTGGGCTATGTGACCAGCCAGTTCACCCTGATGAGGGGACAGCACAGACCCACCAACATGTGGAGGGGTGGATTTTCAAATGGAAGAGTGCAGAGTTTATAGCAGCAGAGCTCTGCACCAGCCAGCAGCCTTTATGTGCTGCTTAATATAATTATCAATATATGGAGGGGGAAAAAAAAAAAGGGAAGTAAATGAGGAGTTGCCATAGCAACTGTTACCTCCAAGGAATATGAAAGATATGGGACCACCCTCACCGAGGGAATGTTTTATTTATTGTTCCCTATTTTGAATGTTCAGCAAAGTTGTGCTGCTGGACACTGCTGTGCAGGCTGGCGACCTTCGCTGGGCAGCACTTGCATTTTGTTGGTGGGTTCTGCCTGGAGAGAGGCCCCTCATTTCCAGTGCTGACAGGCAGGACCAAAGGCAAACTCTCCCATCAGCACGGCAACATCTGCTCCTAATTCAAGTGCCTGCTGATGGTCAGCACTTCCCCTGCTAAATTACAACATGCTCCCAATTTATAAACCAGCCAAATAACTATTACAGGGAGAAAGAGAAATTCACTCCAATCTCTGCAATGATAAGCATGTAAGGACCCGTGGGTTTTGCTGTTTGTTTGTGGATTTTTAACCAGGCACTGGTTTTGCCCTGAATCACTATTTCACCGATAGCTGAACGTCCACGCAAAGTATTTTGAAGCACATGCCTAAAACCCACTGGCATTAACGGGACAAAAGCACGTGTCATAACATTGAGCTGTGCAGAAATGGTGCCAAAAAACATGATTAAGTAAACTATAAGCTTAAGCTTCGAGGAATTCCAGCCTTTACACCATCAAATTTAGGCACATGTCTATGTAATATTGCTACTGCTGGACTGAGCTGAAAAATTGGGATTTGGAGCAAGGGGGGAGAATCTCACTATTTCAAGGTCCTGCTCAGTGTCCAGGACACAAAGGCACAGCAAAAAGAAATGAACACATGGCTTACATATAATTTCATTAATACAATAAAATACTGGAGGCCATCTTCAGAGAACATGGCATTTTGTAGATACCCTGTTTTTTTATGAATGGATCCCACAAGAGAAGGAAGTAAAGGGTAAAATGCAAGATTTAATAGGTTTAATGGTAGTAGGAGCAGCATCAATGAAATAAAATTAAATAACCCAACCTAAAATTCTATGTAGCTTCCTCTACAAAACTGGATTGTGTTCATGAACTCAGAAAATTATTCAATTTCTCATCTTTGCTGAGGCTAAGCTTTGTCCCTGTGACATCAGCAGATTAGGGCTTCTCCATATCTGACTATTTTATTTCCTGTTCAGCTTATGCATTTCCCTTTCTGTTCCTGCTGTAGTATTCTTCAGAGATGCACTGCTAATTCTGCCAACAGAGACAACAGGACCTTCATTCCCACTACCTACCATTTCCTTGAATAACAACCTAAATAATATTTCTAATCCACTAATATTACACTAGCAGAGTGCCAATGCACTTGCATGCAACATGAAATATAAAGTTCTAAAAAAAAAAATCAATATTATCAGCTGGAAGTAGAAACAGGATGACAATGCTGAAATGCAAAATAAAAATTAAAAAACCAACAAAAATTCAAACTGCCTCCATTCTCTTGTGCATCTCATTAAATAAGCAGACTAGATTTAAATCAATCAAAGTCTGAGCTAGCTTTAAAAGGTAAAAAAGGCAAAAATTCAAGCTTACTCTTGGAAGCAGAGACAGAATTCAAATAATTCTTCTAAAAAAATTCTCATTTTAGAAATGTCATGTATTGAGCAGCCGTATCTGAACGGTAGCTGACAGTGGCAGTGCAACATCCACTTGGTTGGGCTAAGCCACATGAAAGAAAGAAATTCACCCTTATTTTTCTGCCTTGAAAAATGGAGATTTCTTTTTTTCCTGCCCCACAAGAAGCATCCTCAGGAGTGGAATGGAATGACACAGAAATTCCACGAGCGTGGAAGGGCACCAGCAGCACAGCCCAGACGGCAGCGGCTCTGCCACCAGCTCTGCTCCTCTTCAAGGCAGAGGGAGAGACGAGCAGCAGGAGTGTGAGGGAAGAGGGTGGCAGCGAGGAGGATGTGCCTTACAGGACACTCACACAACACACTCTTCCCTCCAGGCACAAGATGGGCAGCGAGGAGCAGCCACAGCTCTCCCCGCGGCAGCAGCTGCGGCAGTAGGAGCTGCAGCCTTAAAAAAGACACATCCCTGTTTTCTCTTTTCCCAGCATTTCCTGTCCTAACTTTCTAGCTTGCTTTGCTGCCAAGGCTAAAATAACATCACTCTGTGCATCACATCATTTTAGAGAGAGCTGCGAACTCCTGCGCTCGCCCGCCAGACGGGAGCTGGGAGCCCGCGCACGGCGTGAGGACAACTCTGGGAGAAGGGCTGACAAAAGGGGAAATTTGGCCCTTAAACACGCCTGAACTCCTGTCTCAGTATCCAGGGCAGGGTGGAACAGCCCGAGGGAGAGGTGCTCAGCCCACTGAGATGCGTCCAAATATAACACACCCAGACCCCTGAGCGAGTATATTTGTTTATTTTATCTGAGCAGAGCAGTGGCAGCAGGAGAAGCCAGCAGCACCTTCTGCTCCTCCCAAATCCTCAAGGATGTCAGAATCAGGATCATCTCTTAGGACATGAGAGAGTGGAGCTCCAGACTTACACGAGCAGAAGGGGAGTCAGCAACTTTCACGTTTTGAACTCTTGCTCATAGGTGACACAGAGGACAAAGAGATCCTTCAAGCACAACATCCTTCCACAGCTCTGCTGCTCCTGTTTAGCATCTCACCACTTCTCTCACAAGTGTCTGAAATGACTGTCCTGGATGAGCTCTGATGGAAGGCCTTGTCTGACATAACCTTTTGTCCTGCTCTGATAATTTTTTTTTTGGCAAGTTTTGTTGGCTTTGGCCTCTCCTGCCACCCCATTTCAAATGAGGAAAAACAGAGATGTGGAAAAAACTTTAAAAGCATGTCAATCCAAACAGAGAATCTGCTTTGTTTGCCAACTTGGAAAATCACTTACTCATGTTATTCATGCAGCCAAACTTGTAGGCAGAAAGGGGCTGTGAGCTGAATTTCCTGATGGAACACCACAAATGCCACAAAATTGTCCCACAAACCCTTGAGCAAAGGTACTGACTCCAGCTCCAGGCTCCATTAGGGATGACTTCCAGCTGTGCCATCTCTGACATCTCCAGGGATGGGCACAAGAAACCCTGCCCTGACAGACCCACAGACACACTCCATATGACACAAGCAGCCACAAAATCACCCAGGAAGGGAATGAGGGCACCTCCACTTCACCCCACCCTTATTTCAGTGTGGGGCAGAGCTCCAAGGGACTGCAAGGCAAAGCAACACCAGCAGCAGCAGAGAGACCTCCCCCTGCTCACACAGCCACCAGGTCTTTTCGATGTCACACACATTCAGTAACTGATGATGGCAAAAGCGGGTGTGGGGAGAAGTTGTCAGGATTTGATGGTTTAAGTGAAAGACGCTTCAAGGGAGAGGAAAATGTTCAATTATAAAAAAGCCCATTTCACTCATGCACTTTTAAATGGCAATAATCCATTTGATGCCAAAAAGAAGAAAGGGAAAAAGAATCAAAGAACAATAAGAAAGATGCTCTGGCCTATAATTCTACTCTCTTCTCTACAAAGTCTGTAGCCCTTTTTCTTCCTGCTCTATCTTGAATCTTCCACAGCTGCAAAGCCCTCAAGCTACAGACAGGTTTCAGTCCAGTAAGACTGACTGTGGCTTATTACAGCTGAAGATCCATGATGAAGGGCTGAAATATCGTCAAGTTTGCACACTTGAACAACACTAGAGATAAGAACAAACTTTAAAATCCTGGATAATCCTCACTTTACTAATAAGCAATTTTATCTAAATCCTCCTTTAAAAAAATCGTGCTTCCCTGAGTGATGCTGGGGGAAGGAAGTTTCCACGTCCAATTTCCAGCTCTATTCAGCCAGTATTAACCTGAGCCCCTGCCGAGTCATGGGGGCTCTTTGGCCCTCCTCATCTCAGCTGCCAGGAGTTTCATCCTCACCCTTTCTCCTGGCAGTCTGAGGTTCAGCTCTCTCCAGGCTGCCTCCCTATGGTGCCAGGTATCCCACTCCCACTGGCTGCCCTAATGCAGGCTCCCATCTGCTGCATCACAAAATACTTATTCTCTCAGCACCCTTGGGAGGTAATGCAATTATGCTTTCATGGCTCTGAAGCTGTAGAAAAGGAAGGTGAAGAGAGAAATTTGCAGACACTTATATTTTGAGGTCCTCAGCTTTGACTAAACAAATTCCTTTTTTGAGCAGAACTCACAACATTCAGTGAAACCCCAAGTTCCCCTTGTCTCCGTTCACAGGGAGGCTGTTTTCTCACCCGGCATTTTGGGGCTAACATACTTTTACCAGGTGAGAATGGATCAGGATTTTTGGAGGAAGCAAAGCTTCATCCAAAATATGACAGGAGGTCCCCAAAGGACCCTCCAAGCAAGCGTCACCTCATGGCGGGACATGCAAACACAAAAGAAAGGCATTTTTTTCTTTACCTACACCCAACAGAGCCTTTTGAGAGACTTGCTCCACAATAAGATCCCCAGGAAACTACAACATCACCCACACAAAACCTGTCACAGCGCACAATCAAACTCTGAGTCCAAGTGATGCACTTCTTCTAACAGGAAGGGCTGGAGTGGGTCTTGGAGCCTAAGTGCAGAGCACCAATTCAAACACCACAACACACAAGTTATTAACCCAGAAATGAGCCCAAGAAGCAGCTGTTGAGCTGTGTCTGACTGCTCCCAATTTGTCCAGGCGTTTGCAGTGGCAGGGCAGCACAGCCACACTCACACATCTGACTTATTAAATCCTAACAGCTCCACGGGGACCCACCCTTCGGGAAGAGGGGGGAAATGGGCACCACACAGCTTGTCCTTTACAGGAAGCAAACAAGGGCCTTTTCTAAGGGGAGGCAGGAGAGCTGAGCAATGACTGAGCTGTGCAGTGGAGGTATGTGCTGACCTGCAGAGCTTTCAGCGTGCCACTGCAGTGGCAGCACAGTTGTTCAGATGAGAGCTGGAGCACGACTCCAGCTTGAAAACATTCTCATTGTGCAAACTCTGCCTGGCTTCAGTTCTAATTTTGTGCCCTTTTTAGAGGATTAGCTGTGCAGCACAGGCCCGTATTCCAGCTGGCTCTGCTCCGGCAGAGCCGGTCCAGCAGCAATGCAGGAGTTGGGATCTCAGCAGGATCTCCTGACAGCGTGGCACACTGTGTCCTCACAGGCTCCTGGAGCTGTGTCCCTAATTAATGCAACCACATCTAAAGAAGTGCACTCATAGGTGTGCAAATGTGGTTGGAGGGTTTGCAGGGTGGAGAACAGCACCACAGCACCTCACATCTGGAAACCTCTGCCTGCCTCTCTCTGCCCCAACCCAGTTAGCTGTAATTGTAATACAGGGGATGAAAGACAATAATTAGTTCTGAAAATAAATTGAGTACAGTTAAACAATCTCCTTGCTGCAATCTTCAATTAAAAAAAAATGAAAGGAAATGAATAAATAATTCCTTCCGTCCTCAGGGAATAAGGGAAACCAGATCTTCAGAAATAGGGAGTATAAACAACAAGGCAAGATCTATTCCCAAACAAATTCATCTACAAGGCAAATACATTAGAAGGCTTTTTTTCCATTAAAACATATTTGTTTCTCAGCTTATGAACCAAACAGAGCAAATTGCACATACATTTGAAATTCCACATTAAAAATGTGTGCAAACATTTCCAATAATCAAGATGACTGTGAAATGTTTGTGCCAAGTGTTTCAATAGCTCTTCTTCATTTGAAGATGGTTCATATCCATCACATGGTATTGGTTCCAGGCCCAGTGTTTCAGCCTGAAGTACTCAAACATCATGAGTCAGTCCCCCTCAAAATCATTTCAGTGACTTAAAATGAGACACAACATACATAATTCTTGGGTTCATTTGAAACTGCCTTTTATCTTAAAGGAATCTACATCACTCGTTTTCAGGCTGCTTTTTTCTAACATTAAGAAGTTACAGGATTTATTACAAAAAGTAGCACATTAAATGTGAAAAGGGCCATGTTCTCACATTTATGTTATTCCATGAACTGAAGGGTTAAAACACCATTTATGATGAGGGAATCCTGAAGGTCAGTTTGCTGCTTCTTGATTGTGAAGGTGACTTGAAACTTTCCAAAATTCCACTCAACTTATTTGGTTGCAGGGGTTGAAATCCAGCAGGCAGTGGGCCAGTGCCACCCCACCATGACACTGGCACTGGATGTGACACTCTTCACCCTAAGTTATTGAGCTGACAGGTAAATAACGCTCCTGGCAAGGGGAACAGATCCCTGGAATGTGGCATGTCAGGGTGCAAACACTCCTGGGCAAGCTCCTATTTCTGCTAAATCTGGGTTATGCCTTTGCACTGACTTCTCCTTTTTAACCTTCCAACTCGTTACTTTTGCTTATGGCATTTTCTCAGCAGCCATCACCACCACATCTCGTGTCCAGCCTCGCCAGGCTCTGCCAACTCCAGACTGCCAGAGACAGCCACGCTGCCTAAACATGTCAAACAGCAAAATTGTGACATTGCAGCCTAAAAGAAGCTTTCACAAGCTTAAAACCCCACAAGCTTAAAGCCCCACACCCAAACCCCGACACAACACCACACCAACCCCCCAAACAAAATTAAAAAGAAAGTGCCAAGAGCTCATCATACTTAGGAAGTAAGTAAATGAAGAGTTCTGCAGGGATTTTATTTAGTTTTAAAGTCAAATGCTCTGTCTCCTTGATAGGCAGAACCCGTGCCTCTATCCTTCAAAAAATCAGCACAAACAACATGAAAAGCTGCCCAGATATTTTTCTTTAATCTGAGCCTTAAGACAGCCTATTGTCAGTTCAGTTTGTTTAAAGCCAGAGAAGCTCAGGATCAAAATACTCCTGCAAAGTAACCATTCTGCAGCCTGTTGGACAGCAGTATTATAAAAAAAGGAAAGGAAAAAATCTCACCCTTACACTCTCCAGTGTTCGTAGGGGAGCGCTGCATAGAATTGTCACAATAAGTTAATATGACAGTATAAAAGCCAATACTCACCCTGGGATTACACAATAAATAGACTCCATTAAACTACTCTGTAAACTCTCCTGTGAGAAATTTCTCTTTGATCCAGAACTTAATAGGAATTATTTAATCATAATGAGATGGTAATAAAACAGCATCACCTGAATAAGCTATTTTATTACCTGTTTCATAATTAGCTCTTCTTCATTATAATTCTTTCAGACACTGGAAACTATGCTAAGGCACATGGAAAATACAGAGGTGATTGATGACAGCCAACGGGGTTTCATGAAGGGAAAATTGTGCCTGACAAATCTGGGGGCTTTCTGCAAGGGGGTTACTGCGATGGTAGGCGAGGGAAGAGTGACTGACATCGATCTGTGCTTGTGCAAAGCATCTGCCACTGTCCTGCACAACATCCTTGTCCCTAAACTGGGCACAGATGGGTCTGACAGGTGGGTTTGGGGATTTTTGCTGGGTTTCCTTACCATGGTTACACAAGGCCCTGCATTGGCACCAAGGAAATGACAGCAGAATCCAAGAAAAGCAAGATCTGTCCTGAATTTGTGCTTATAACAAAATCCATGTCTTAACCCATCTCTACTGATGTTAACACACTTTTCTTTCAAAGACTAAGAAGAGTTGGTTGCAGCTTCTGTGAGAAAGAGTTGATCCTCTGCCTTCTCCAACCTTGTGCCCAACGTCACGTTCCTGCACCAAAGCAGGGTTACACAAGACCTCAAAAACTGCAAATTCACGACACAAGCTTGGAAAAACAGGATGCTTTTTCAGCAAAACACGTTGTTGAGTATGACTGGACAACTGTTACTGAAGCTTTCCAAAAAACAACCTACAAAATACTCACATGAATGATTTATTTGAATTTGCCAAAGTTACCAGTATCAAAAATCATTAAAATAGCCCTGAAAGCTTGAACCCTTAAAAAGCCCTGAAAATAAGGGCAAAGCACGTGCATACACCGTGCTATTTAAAAAGTAATGTGACATAATAAGATTCTACATTTCTGAAGAGGATTTTTGACCACACAGATTTATAACCAGAAGCCCTCACAGAGCATCCCACAACTTTTAGCAACCATACACCCTGGACAGCTGCACATCAAACAAGACTGCAAAATCAGTGTTCCGCCCTTTATTTTTCCTCTACTCTAAAACTTTATTTAAGGATATGAAATCTTGCCTATCTAATCACTACTATGAATTTTTTCTCCCTGTCCACACCTTCCTCATGCGCATTTTCACATAGATGCCGGAAAAAATTAAGAGTATTAGAATAATTTTGTAACACTTTGGTATTGCTAATAATTTACTTGAGTGTAATATGAAATCCATCAGAGTATTTTTCTTTTCTTAGAGCTTGCTCCGAGACCTCAAAAAAGCATTAACAGATAACTTGACAAGCCTTTAAATGCTGTTGAGCTCCTAACACAGAATTCATGCCAGAATCCAAAGCCCTGGCTGTATACATGGGAAGTGTTAGGCAAGTTTCACTCCAGTAAGAATGTAATTGGATTAAGACACATCATTTGATAATTTTGCAGTTAGTCACTGAAATAAGCATGTAAGTAATTTCAATTTTGCAGAAAAGTAGTCCTCTTAGCAGAGTCGTACAATTTGGCAGGGAATTATTTTTAGGAAATTTTGAAAGACAGCGCTATTTAAAATCATATTAAAGGTGTAACTGAAATTAAAAAAAAAAGTTGTACAAAATTCTGTCAATATCTCAATTTGTGAATTAACCAGCTCTTGATATTCAACTCTACTAGAGTGATTATGGGCTATGGCCAAGAAGGGGCATGTGTGATAAATATCTCTTTTTATGCCTCCATAAAATGCTCTTCTAACATGAATAAAAAAAGTAGATAAACAATCTGTGATGACAAATTAGCATTTAAGATTTCTAGGCTATCTAACCTCCTCTGCACGTACTCCGAACAAACACTAATAAAGTGTTCAGCTCTACAATGAAGCTGTTTGGGTAGCTAAACAGTAATGGAGCAGATGCTTAATATCAGCCTTTAAGCCTCCAAATGTACAAATACAATTAATTGCCAGCCCAGTTTTGGAGGCTGAGTTGTTAGAAAAAGAAGTGTCTTTGAAATTTTGACTGTAGGCAGAATTTTTTTGTGGAGGGGGGAGAGTGGTGTGTTATTTTAGCATAATTAAAACCTTTTTAGTGCATATATCATCTTCACTGGTGTTCTTCCCACCCCATCCACTGGTACTGAATTCTTCTTACTGAGATTCTTGTTGTCACATGGAGAAAGTCAGAATCTGAGCAATGTGGATTGTCTTTTCTAAAAGGACAATTGCACCATTCAGCTCTTCACAATGTAAGCAATTTGAGGTTATCAGTCTGTTTGCATGTGTTTTCACTGCGCTCAGCACAATGAAACCCTGACCTTAATTACTGGCTATCATCATAAAACCACCACAGTTACTACCACCAGCACTGAGTCAGAAGCTTTGTTTTATACATGATTACTAGCTGGTGAACCTTCCCTGATCAAACTGAGCGGAGCAGCGCTGAAAATAAAATAACCATTTAAAATAAAATCAGTTTTCATAGTCTGAAGTGCTGCTGGAAATAGGACAATATAAGCTATTCATTCCCGACACCGCTGCTGCGAGTACAATCTATGGTTTATAATTAACAGATATACAATACTTTTCCCCTGCTACTCCTTTTTTAAGCTCTCCTACATTTATGACTGTGCTAATTCCCAGTGGAAGTGCCTACACTGCAATGCTGCTAAACTCCCCTTGTAGCACAGTCCTGCTAATACACGGCATCGATCCAGCAGCAATTGCTGGCTGGGTGGTGGAAAAGTTACACATTGCTGGTCTTAATTTTCCCCCTGTGCCGCAGGGTACCCGTTTTTGGGGCTGTGGGGTGGTTTCTGGGGATGTGTGCAGACCCCACTGCCAGCAGGGATGTGCTCCTGGTACCGTGGGCACAGCGCCAGGAGCAGGAGGGGCTGGGGCTCTGCTCCAGCTCTGCCCCATTTCCCTCCCTGTGACCCAGACTGGCGTAAAAAGGCCACATCAGCACCAAATCCAAGGCAGGGCAGCATTTCAGACAGGTCAGTGGACTTTGCAAACCAAGTGCACCACTGATGCACTTGGATCCTCATCAGTTTTCCCCCCTTGTGAAGCCCGTTGGAGAAGTGATGCCACCCAAGCTCCTGGCAGGTGAAGGAGGGGTGGAAAAGGATTATTGTACCCACATCCCTTCAGGTTGCACATTCTAGAAACAGAATCAACTTGGTGCTACTTAGCATTTTGCCCACAAAAAAAAACCTAAAAAAAAGCCCCAAAATCCTGTCAGGTTTTAAAGAGATCTCTTCCTATCCCTGCCCAGTCACGCCTCTCAATAGAGGAGAAGAAAAGCAACCCAGTAAGGGTTGAATTACGCTGCCACATCCATCACTCTGAACTCTATCAATTTCTTTATTCCTCCTGTACAATGAAGAGCAAAGTACACACCTTAATTTTGCTGACACTAACCCTGCTCAGTAAATAAGCATTCTGTATCAATATTTACTTCCCTCTGCACAAGGCAATAAACCACTGCTGGAATTCAAATCTTCCTCGCTCCCTCTCAGAAGTCTCGGCTGCCCTGAAAAAAATCAATCAGCTGTAGCAGTCACTCCTGAAGGGTTCATGATAGCTCAGCTCAGGCACTGGACAAAGCTGAAGATTATCATCCAAAAGCTAGTTCCCTCTGAAAGACATTTCGTCTTAAATTTATCACCAGCTACCTGGGACAGGCACCAGGCCCTGTGCAGTGTATTTAGCGAGGCTCAAGGAAACAGCCAGACACAACAAACAGGCTCAAAGGCACCTCCATCCCAACCACGAGGAGCTCTGATGGCCACGGGCTGTGGGGGATGGCCGGAGCATCCTTCCAGCTCGTGGCTCTTCAAGAGTCACCTCGAAACAAGCCCAAAGGCCAGCACATGGCAGGCTGGGGGTTACCTGCTTGCTACCTGGAGAGACAGGAGCAGCCCACAGCAGCAGCAGCAGTCACCCAGAGCTCCCACAAAAGCTGCTACAGGCAGCAGCAGGGACAAGGGGGGAACACACAGAAAGCTCTTGGCTCTCAGTCATACCAGTGTTTTGGGTTTTTGTTGGTTAGATTTTTTTTTTTCCCCCCTCAAATACAATTTCCAAGGGAAGTCTGCCCCTGCCAGAAGGAGGAGGGAGAGCGATTCAATTAATAAAAACAGATTACCTTTTACTAAGTTAAATAAAAGCCAATAAAAATGAAATACCAATGGCACATGGCAGATTTATGCTAACCACTTCATTGCAAGGCAGACACACCTGGGTATGATATTAAAAAAGATCAAATTAAACTTTTGTGACTGCAACAGCAGGTGACAGAGCAGCACTTTCCCTAACAACATCTTGTGACTATAAAATATATCCTTTCCTTCTGCCTGAACTCACTTTTCAACCTTCCTCAGAAAAGTAAATACCATTTCCTGCTCTTCTCCACGACCTTGCCTGTACCTGTGGGGAAGGGAAAGGGGAAGGGGAAGGGGAAGAGGGCTGACTCCAAAACCAGTTCCTAAAGCCAGGAACTGCTTTTCAGGATCATTTCGGACCGGATTCCAGAGCATTAAGCTTCTACTTAATGGACAAACTTTGGGTTTGCAAAGCAGCACACCGCTGCAGCTGAAGCTGTGCTGTAATAATGTATCTATAATGAAAACACAAAGCCACGTAAGGGGCCTTTTGTTTAGACACTACAAACAGTTTGACATCTTCCACCATAGCCAGCACCACATCAGAATTCTTTTATCAGCAGAAGTCACAAAGATGTAGGAAACAGTAAGCTCCCATATTATGCAAACACTAACTGGGGACAAACAGCTTCATGTCTAACAACAGCAGCAGGCACTATAAATGTGGCTGCTTGAGGTGAAGGGTGTTTAGCTTATTATTCCTGAAAAGTCATTATTACTCCAACCTTATTCACACACACAACACACACAGCTGAATGCATCACATTTGTGTTCGTGCTATGCAGGAAACAGTTCTCCCCATTCCCTGGAAATGAGATTTTTCACTCTGTACCACGACACAAGCACGGTCTCCAGGGCTAAGATGGAGACAACCCACCAAAGGCTGCAGATCTGGGACTCAGGAAAACCTACAGAGTGCTGAGAACCGACACTCCTCAGCATGGGAGTTGCTGGATTTTTAGCAACCCACCATCAAACGTGCTGTGACAGCAGCTCCCACAGCGAGTGCCTGCACGGGCGCCCACTGACTTCCCTGGGTGTTTACTACGAGAGTGGGGCCTGAGCATCAAGGAAAGAACCACTTCCCACCCCTGCCTCGATTTTGTGAAATGTCTAAATTCAATTAGTTATGCTTTCTCTCTTCTTCCACAGCCTATGCAGTTGATTTCACACTGTGACAAATGCAGCCTGGCTTTGAATTTCAGCAGTGAAAGTTGACTGCCCAAATGCGTGCACAAAGGAAAAAGCAAAGTGATGCAATCGTGGCCAAGGTGAATTAATTTAAATTTTAAATCAACACTTGTAAAGCAGTTTTTTTAACACCACTCACCTTGGCTTTCCTCCCTCCAGAAAGAAGCACCATTTTAAGCAATCAGAAAATCCTCAATTTCATGTTTCTAGTTATGTACACAACATTTTCTATTTTATATCATCACATCACAGAGAATGGTTGGAGATTAAGTGCCTGTTTACCTTTTAGCACAGCAGTAGGGCTGTTTGATTCCAAGGCAGGATGTCCAAGATGACAAGCTGAGGATGAACAGTCCTTTGGCACACTGGGTACTTTAACAAGCAAATGCTCAAATGACTTTATGAATAGCACATGGAAAATTGTCCTGAGGAGGAGGAGGATGATGCACAGGGTGGAGTTCTGAAAATCACCACCAACACATTTTTGTCCTACAGCATTCTCCTCCCTCATGCCAAACTTGCACTTTCAGTCAGCCCAGCACTGTTGGGACACCAAGCACACAAGCCCCGAGCAGCTGCAGGGATAAGGAGCTCTCCTGCTCTCCTGGGTTGAGCAGGGGCAAGGAGAAGTCACATATTTTGGAGCCAAATTGACAGCAAAGCCAAGAACACAGATCCCAGGAGTTCCCTGACCTTTTGCAACTGTCCTCCTGTTCAAGTGAGCAACCACAAACAAGCACTTTTGGGCCACACTTACAAGCTTTGCAGTATATTTCTCCACTTGCCCTTTTATGTGAGACTTAGTATTAAAAAGGCTCTTTGGAAATTACTTTTGTCTATTTAATTAATCTTTTGCCCATATAAAAATCTTAAAATGATTATGAACACATTCAATTTTACTTTCATTGATTTATCTCCATCTGATGACCTATTTTATCTTTTATAAGGCTCTCAATAGCAGAACTGGGTCACAATGTGAGTAATACTGCAGAGTAATGTACATTTTGGTGAACCCAGTTATTGAACCTCTCATTCCTCTCTGCTCTGTCCCAAATGAAGCCTATTACAGCAACTGGACCTGGACTACTTGGATAAAGCTCTGTCAATTGGACTGTCTCAACCTAATTTTCACAGGCTTAATCCTGACATCCAGTGCCACCAAAACCAATCCCACCAAGGGAGCCCCACAGTGCTCCTGCATGAACAGAGACACGACCGAAGTGGCCACAGCAGCACGATGGAAGGTTTAGGAATGACATGGAGAAAATGAGAGGAAGAAAAGGTGACTTCAAGACCAACAGGGAATCATCAGAATAATTTCAGAGCAGAACCTGCAGAGAGGCAGGAGCACTAAAGCTGGACTTTTCTTTTCAGATGAAAGTCCAAGGAACTGATTCAGCTACGTGAAAGTCTCCACCACCAGTGCCAAGTGTCCTTGCAAAGCTCTGAGCATGGAAACAGCCTGGGATCATCCGACTTCGGACTGAGGATGAGGCCCAGGACAGTCAGTGCCTGTGAAGGGCATTATTTGGTTTGCTGCTAAGTTCCCAAGTCCCAGAAGTCAAGTGCTGCAGTCTGAAATCAAGATAAAACGAGCTGTATCTACTTTGCTGCAGGCTGCTTATCAGCAGCATGGAGACATCCCAGAGACTCATTATATACAATATACATGAGAGATGTGGAAATAGTTCCTTCCAATTTATTGTAGTATCAATGTCCTTAGGTGATAGATTCTGTCTTTGTGAATACTATCAAGAACACTGGCACGGGGAGCCTTCTGAAGACTTCTTTTTCCAGGTGAGATCCACCTCAATTAACCCAGTGAGTACAGGGGAGATGAAGTATAGAGGCTGCTATTCAAAAGTTGCTTGAATTTCATTTCAAACAGAAATTCATCACCATGGGTGAATTCACCCACTTCAGAGGGCTAATAAAAAACATTCACAGCACTCTGGCATCCTTGCACAATCAGACCTTTAAGTGAAGTTTTGCATCCAACTCAATGCTTTGCTGGGAGACTGCCATTCTCCAGCACCTTTCACTGGGTATTTTTGTATTTTTATAATATTTATGAACACATTCATCTGCTAATAATAATTTAAAGGGCAATATTTGAAAGTTAACTCGAGATTTAATACACTCTCTCAGCTTACATGAATTGAATGCTCAGTTGCTGCTGCTGTACCAGTGCATTTGGTATTTAACTTTATGCAATGATAATAATGGACCATCATGGCACTGGAAATGGGATTCTTTTCTTCTTCAGACCTTCTAGTCACAGTTCACTCTATGAGAAGGAAATACAGTAATTTTACAGTAACCACTACTCTGTCTCCTCTTGATTTGCAGACCAGAAACCCAACAAAGTCTTGCTGAACACAAATACTGAGAAATACAGGTTTTCTCAGCACACAGCCCCCCAGATTCCAGCACGGCCCCTGGCTGGTCAGACAGCACATAAACAGAGATGTGGGGTTCTGTACCTATGAAGTTCCCTGCCTCTTTTCCTCCTTTCCTGAAAACACCACCAGAACAGGTTTGCATCCATCCCTCTCTGTTCCCATAACTTCTTGCTCTCAATCCCAAGGCTGCACCTCCAGAGCACTCCCAGCACCCCAAGCACATGCAGGGACCAGCAAAGCCTCTTCCCTGAACACAAGAGAAATGTCTTTCTGCCACTTCTCAGCTCTGCTGGCATCACAGACAGAAAGGGAAAAGTTTACTTATCCCTACTTGATTAAAATTAATGTTACCTCTGAACACCACACAGAGGTATTATTACCCAACCGAGTCTTCAAGGAAGGAGAAAATCCCATCAGCTTTATTTTGTCAATCTTTGCAAAAGTCGGTAATTCTTTTTAATACCTTCTGCCCGTTGTTCTTGTGGAAACTGCTAAAACTGGAACAGGTCCCCAAGTAGCATGGAATAGCCACAGTCACAGAAGATATTCTGAGAACATGGAAATATTGCATGTCCTCATTTTATCTCTCATTTAGGAAACAGCTTCAAGAGTCCCTCTCTAGAACTCAGTGAAGAGGGGAAAAACTCTTCCATTCACTATGCAGAGAAATTAGGCTTGAGATGTAAAACACCACAGACACTCAGTGAAAGGGCCTTTTTTGGGTTTTTTTCTTATTTAAAATGCCATTTTTTTATATATACACTACTATATATACATTTATATTTGTATACAATATGTATATATTAGGATATTTATATATATTTGGTAGGTAGTCAAAAAGAATTCCAGCCCCAAACTTCAACAATCCATTCCATTCTGTTTCAACCCATTTTCAGGATAAAAACGTGCAGCTTTCCTGTGGCAAAACAAAGAGCACTGTTCTCACTGCTGCAATCACCAATTAACAAAATTACCTTATCACAATGGCTGCTGCCTCGTTTACCTTTCACATCCTCAGTAGCGTAGCATTGTCAGACACAAAAGAAAAATGGATGTTACAGGTGTTCTTTAAAAAGTAGTAATAATGCATCTCAGAGAACGTGGCAGTTCATGAAATAACGATGCCACAAGGGTTCACAGCGGAGCAGGAATCGTGTATGATCAATTCTAATCTACTACAGGTGTGACTGTCTCTCTTACTTAATAAAAGTGAGACAGGATTGAGAAAACAGGAATGTTTTCCATTAGGAAGGGAAATGGAAACTGGCATTTTATGCTGGGCTGGGTTTCGAGGTGGAGACACAACTCTTCATCAGCCAGAATCCTTGAGAAACTCAACCAGTATTGTCATCCTGACAGCAAACATCACAGCCTCTTTCACAGACACAAGAAAGAAAAGGCAACAATCATATTTAATTTTCATACAAACTAATGTGTACTATCTGCTGTCACCCTTAATGTCAGGTTATCAGAGTACCTTTTTTTGTGCAATATAAATAATTAAAAGAAATGTTCTTATCATGCAAAGCTTTACTACATGTCTCATGCATGTGGTACCTTTCAGATGTGTTTCAACTTGACTAGAATTAAATGGGTTTTTTGGTAAAATCCAATTTCTCAGCTGTATTCAACCAAAGCACTATCTGGCTGGCCAAGATGTGTCTTTCCAAGTGCTTGCCTCAGGTTGAAATCTTCAGCTGAAGGAGGTCAGCTGGGTTCAAGATCAGGGTGAATAAAACATTTCTATGCATTAAAACAGTCTGGCAACCTTTTATTTGAAAAGATGTTGCACCTACACTGTTTTGAGCAACAGCTGGGAATTTACCAGAGGGGGCTTTGACCACAAGAGATGCCCTTCCTCCAATCTTCTGAAAACTGAGGTGTTGGATCCCACACCACCAGAAAAACACTGATCTGTATTTCACCGCTCAAAATTTCATATAGAACACATCAAAGCTCCAGAGGAAAACACAGATCACTGACATGAAAGGAGGAATGGGTCAGGGCAAGGCAAAAGTCAGGTAAAGAATGGCTAAAGGGGGTTAGAGGTCTCTGAGGAGGACAAGACTGCCAGGAAGGGCAGAGGCTGGGGAAGCAAAGGATGTTCACAGAGGTGAAAAGGATGAAACAGGCAGGGAGCTAGTGGTTAAAGATCACAGAGTCCAATCAAATGGTCTCCAGGACATACCTAATTAAGAACAGAGTCCTTCCTCACCTTCACCAGTGCCAGCCTGGACGGAGGAGGGCAATCTTTCCACTCCTGTCTGTGATTTCATTATCTTAAGTGCAGGGGCTAAATATTCACAGCTGCAAATGGACTCAGTGGGAGCTGCAATCTGGTTGTGTAAAGTGCTGTACATTGCTAAGTAAGCTGAAAAAAAACAGGTCCAAGTCATCTCAGATTGGACACCTGAAATTAATGGGTAGTTTTGACCTGAATCTCTTGTTGGTCAATTCAGTCCTACAAGGTGGGGGAAAACTGGAACTCCCTTACCTCACAAGGAGTTTTAATTCAAAAAAAGAAACTCCCAGGTGCTTGTGATCCAGTTAAATGCTAAAATGATGAGCACTACAGAGGAGCCCAAAAGGAAATTAATAATTCTTTCTCCAGAACATGGTTTGAATTACAAACAGAAATAAGGCATAGGGGACACATTGATAAATGAAAGGAAAACAAAATATTGAATAGCCTCTCATTAACTGAGCATCCTACTTTCTGTGCACTGAATGAGGCCAGGGTCCTGTGCAGAAATAGCATGAGACCATATAAAGGCATCATTGTAATGCAGATGCACATAAGATGCAAATAAAGGTTGCACAGACAATCTCAATTTAAGGATTTCTTAAGGTTTGTGTGCCCTGTTTAGCTGCCTTTCTAATATCCTCTAATGCAGGTATTTTTGTGTGTAACAACTTGCTGAGAAACATTCTCAGGGAGTGCTGAAAGGGCTGAATATTTCCACCAGATAAATCAATTGCTAACCTCACCCACACGGGTGCCACTGGAAAGTGTATTTGACACATGATTTATACAGATGCAATGCTTTAAACATCCAGGCACACTCCTGGTGCTTTCTGATCAGCTAATTCAAATAACCACCTATACAAGAGCCCCTTTGAATTGATCTAAGTGTAAAGGGCAATATTTTTGCACGACATGAAAAACAACAGTGTCTATTCAATTAGGGAGAGGTGCATGTTTAAAGCACATCTTGCCAACTGTGGCAGCACAGTGTTATATGTGCCATTAAAGATACTCAGCAGCAATGACTTCTGAACTTGGTAATTTTCCTCTTAGTATGGTCATAGTAATATACTTTTAAAATGGAAATACATTTCAAAGAAATAGCCCAGAGGTTATATATATATGGAATATATCACTGAGCTAATCACAGTAAAGTAATATCATAGGCAATATTAAACCCCCAGTGATAACTGCCCCAGGTATTTAAAGTAGCAGTGCAGAAAATGCTGCTGTAACCCAGCCAGTGCTCTGAAACTGAGACTTTATATTTTCCCCCTGATTTAAGGGCTTTACACTGAAACATGCTGACTTCTTCTCACCTAATTTAGTGTTATAACTGAATATATACATGCTCTTTACTTTCCAACTGCTTTCACTTCCTTAGTGGTAATTCCCATGGCTGGTGCTTTAAAAGAGCAAACCCAGGACAAATGCAGGGTCAAGGCCAAGGCAAGGTGGTGCCTGCAAAGCCTTTGAGGACAAAAGCAGTGTATTTAATCAAGCACAGCACCCTGCCCACCCCAGCCCCTCTGCCCAAACTGATACAAATCAACATGCACTGGACCCATCTAGACATGGTTTTTTTCTCTCAAGGTGAAGGACCAAATGAATTTCACCATACTTCTGCCTCTCCTGAGGTTCAGCAGAGGCAAGGCCCACAGATGGGGAACACTCCCAAAGGTCCAAGGAAGGAGCAATCACTGCTTTGAACAGCTCTGCAAGTACTCTCAGAAATCCTGAAGTGCTGCTCAACCGCTCACAGAACAGCCAGGGTGATAAAAGCACGATCTGTGCCCTGGATGAACAGCAGTGGAAGACTTCAGAGAGTGTCTGTGCCCAGACAGAGCAAGGTGCTGCTCTGGAATCATGCACAGGAACAGGAAAAAACAGTACACTCTAGCCCAGTGTACCACCCACCTTGCTAAAACCTGTCCAGAAGGGCTCCCCATCTTCCCAGGCTCCCGTTTCCCTGACCCAGCCCCTTACCAACACCATCTGCCCCCAAACTATCTGACACTTGCTGAAAGCAGCAAAGATTGAGTGGAATTTCTTTGCTGTGGTCAAAAGCATCAGCCACTTTCATCTGGCTTCTGTTAGGAACCGAAAATAAAACAAATCTAATTACAACCCCAGTGTAAAGTGCTGATGTACTGCTGCATTATCTGAAAGATGGTTATTATAATCAAGACAACTCTGCTTTACTCTGTTATCTCCTAATGAAAGTCACCAGAAAATGTCATTCTGGATTTTGTGGAGAAGAAAAAACCCCTTTCATAATTTTTTACTTCTTTATGTACAAGCTAGATTACACACACACCTGACACAAACACCAGCTTTACTGGTTCTGCTTCCTGTGAGTCAAACAGGCACCTCTTGCAAAGGGAAGATGTTAAAAAAGTTTCAGTGTGATACCAGTACAGGTATTTTCCTTGTTCAGACTGAAAACTCTCTTGACTCGCTGCATCAGGAGTGATGAACAAAACTGTTCTGTGTTTAAGCAGTCAGAAGCATTTGTCTCCTTAAACAAGACATTATAATCATTCCTTTTGTAGCCTACTAAAATAACATTCCAGAAAAACTCCTCTCTAAATAAGGATAAACAACATGGTGGCTTGATCACAGCAGACTGCCAGAACAATCACACTTATAATCTTAGCACTGACAGCACATTTAGCAATCTCAGTTACAATTACTTGGTCTCATTTCACAATATCCTCGGGATGATGATTCTGAGAATGCTAAGAGAGAACTCAGGAACTGTTTCCAGAGATACAAGCACAACTTGGCAACACAGAACAAGGAAAGCCAAAAGAAGTCGCTTTAAAAGAACAGTAATTTTGAAAGAAATATCTATTTTTTAAATGCTTATCCATGAGCATTTTTTCTTGATATCTCCTTGAAAGAAAATAAGGCAGAAGTTGGAGGGTTCTCTGCATGACTTGTGAAATAAAGCCACCATGGCTTTATTTCACAAATAAATCACAAAAAAAAAAATTATTTCACATTTATTTGGGAAATAAATGTGAAATAAATTTCATTTCACATTTATTTGGGAAATAAATCACAAAAAAAATTTATTTCACAAATATTCACAAATAAATTTCATAAATAAAGGCTACATTAGAAGCAGTAATACCAACCCCATTTTCCTAATGTTTAGTCCTTATTTTTATGACATCTATATTTGCCACTAGTAAAAACTGCAATGTCCGAGGTTCTGTGTCTCATTTCTGTCCTTTCAAATAGGAGCTCTCTCCAGTCTGGTAACCTGATGGGAAGTTTGGAGCACGATTTGTTACATCAGATCAGAGCAATAGCTCTTACCTCAGTAACAGTCATTTCTGAGATCAATGAAGGCAGATACACGGTTTAAAATAATTTAAAAAGTGAAAATAGCCTGGCATCGTATTTTTCTGAAGCAAAATATTCAAATATAAGCAATGCAGTCTGAGGAACATAATCAAAAAGAAACACCTTCTTCTATATTAGAAATGCACCGAACTGCTGTCTGTGTTGTTTCATCATTTTTTCCATTAAATCAGACACTTCTTCTAAATCAAGCCCTTGGGGAGCAAGAGACAAAAGTGATGAGAATGCAATGTGTGAATACAAAAGTGGAGCATGTGTTTTATAACTAACTCTGTTCAGAGATCAAGGGAAGTGTCACTGTTTATAGCCATCAGGAAAGAATCAATGTAATTATATTTGTAGTATCAATTCAGGTCAATATTCTAATACAGACACCGTAAAGCCACAATTACAATTTACATCTGCATCGAGCAGTGTGTTTACCTCTTCACCTTATGGGAAAAAAAAACAGAACAAAAAACCTCTTTTTCCTTCTCCCACACACACACACATCCTCATTATTTCAATCTTGAAACAAGATGTAGTTGAGCCCCTCAGATTAAGTTAGAAAACAGCACAGTGCAATTGGACTTGCTCTGAAGCCTCAGAGATCTGGGTTCAGGAGTGAAACCAGAGCACCAGCTCTTTAAGGCTTTGAGACCTGGATGCAGCAAAAACCTTCACTGAATCCCCAGATTTGGAGCAATTCCCACTTAAAAAAAACCCCCAGAAACTCTAATAGCATCACACCAGGATACTTTCCTCCACTCACTAACCCAGACACTGTTGGGATGAATTCCAGGGGAACCAATCTCTGCCACTACCAAAACAAAGTTCTTTCCAAACCAAACTGTGTCCAAGGAAAATCGTATGACAGCCCTTAATCCTCTCTCCATGGTTTATACTATGAAGGCTAAAATCACTGATATTACACAATAACATTTCTGTAGCACCATCAAGATGGGTTGAGATGAACAAGCACCAGACTGCTTCAGCCTGTCTGCAAACTCACAGGCAACTTAAATTAATGTGACTTTAGCCAACAACAGAGAGAAAAAAAACATTAAAAGGGTAATCTTGATTTTCCTCCATCCAGTCTTTACCCATAGTCAGCCTAAAATTTGAATCTAAATTAAAAATGTTTTGCACACAAGTCTACCTCCTCTTCAAGAACCGGCAGCATCCATTAAGCATGACAAAATTCAGAGGTAAAATTGTCCATAAAAACTCAGAAAGGACTGAAAATCTGTGACAGACTTTACCAAAAACTTAAGCATAGGAACTTTACTTGCTCAGCAGGCATCCAACTTTTCTGAATTCAGAGAACTTTCCTGCAGTTTCAGAATGGAGACACTTACCTAGAGAAAAACAACAACAAAAAAAGTATTAAAAAGGACACATTAGGCAGAGCCCAAACTTCTGGGAAAGTTTTGCTTTTTAAATGATGAGATTCCACTGGACAAACTTTCATTATAGTTGAAAATTACATCTCATAAATACTTTATTATAGCAAGGTTTCATTGATAAACAGATATCAAGTATTAATATACCATTAATGCGTATTTTTCAGAATGTCTAACCAATTTTAAAAAGTTCAACAAAACTGGAAATTGCTGATGCTTATCACAACTTTCAGCAGGGATTTGTTAATACTCTCAATTTAGGTTTAATCAACCCCTTGCTCACCAGCTGGTAAAACGAGCCCCAAGCCCAGACTTGTACAAATCCATACACACAAGGCAAGCTGATATCAAAGTCAAACTTAAATATTTAAGGTTCAAATTCGGGGTGCAACCCAATCCAATCATTTTCAAACATCAGCTCCACCTCTGGAAACCTCGTCTCAGCAATGAAGATCAGCACCCTCAGAAACAATATATGTGGAGCAAAGGCTGAGTGCAATAAGGCAGAGCATAAAACATAACAAAAATTCACTGGGAAGAAGAATGGGGAAGAAACTTGTAGGCAGGAAATACATAAACCAGGTTTAATTATCTGTCAAACCTCTTCATTTCCACTCTGGCCTGTGAAAAGCTTCCCTGTAACTCCAGTTACAGAGGACATCTCACACACCCAAAGTGTCTTGTGATGAGAGCTGGCAGAAATCTGGGAGAGGAGCTCAGTGTGTGGGGGGCTTCCAGTCCTTAATCCTCCCATTCCAGGCAGGATTTTAGCACAGACTTAGGTCCCAGTGACTCAACTGGACTTATGTAGGTACATAAAGCTGAACATCAGCTTAGGGGATACCTGGAAGGAAAGTCTAATGGCTTACATCACTCTCACCCTTCCTCCTCCAAACAAGGTAATAGTTCTAAGTTTTAGGGGAAAAAAAAGGGGGGAAAAAGAGAAAAAGTAGAAAGTCTGCAATACTATTTTGATCCTTCTAAGACTTCAGGACAAATGCTTTACAGACCTTCTAGTCTTACAGAGTGCAATTTATAAAGATTAAAGATTAACATTTATAGAAAAATGCCTTTCCTTAATACTGTGGGGATGCCATAAAAAGTAATACTTTTCATTATAATACCACTTTATGGTACATGAGAGCTTCAGTACCCCACAGGTCTTTTCCTCCTCAGTATCTGGAGGGGAAAGAACACAGATTGCAAAAAGTAGATGCTTCTTTCTTTCTTCTTCCAGCTCAGCAAATATATATCATTACTTCAGTCCCTTCAAGGTGAGCTTTGTTGTGAAGAGAGATAAGGCCCAAAGCAGAGGCAAGGTTGGAACAGAATTAGTCATTGTATATGCATTTTTATCTGTTTTGACAATGTAGAATTTTAATGAAGGAATGCTACAAGGATTCTGCTCTGAAACAAGCAGTTTAATTCTCTCTGTAATTCAGAAAGCAAGTTTAAGTAATGACTTTATAATTCTTAATTATCATAGAAGAATCCTTTTTACATTCTCTTTTTTTTCATTACTCCAGTATATCCTACCAGAAATTTAATTTTCATTTTCAGCTTCTGCAATAATATTTTTCATCATTTGGCAAATAAAACACACTACAATGAACAAATTGGAGAGGGGCACACGCGTGAAATGGCATCCTCCAGATTGTGTTTTTCTGTGTTGCATCCAAGCAACTTTTAACATTTTGCAGTGGTTGTAACAAGTGTTATTTCAGCCTTTTTTTCTCTGAACATGACAGCTCTGCACTCAGGGCAGCGACACCAACCCAGACAGACACCTCTGCCCAGTGACATCCCCGCTGCTTTGCCTGCTGCACCACACCAGGATCTCATGGCTGCTGCATCCCCTCTGTCCCTCCAGGAGGGCAGAACAAGAGCTAAAGGGACAGGATGAGTTTACAGCTGGGATGAGTATTTGCAAGAGTCTGTTCTCATTCCAGCTATGAGGGATGAGACACAACCCACCCTGCTGTGCCCAACACAACCCACCCTAAGACTGAAGCCAGCTGCAGTCGGGAGATTTGTTTTCAAAATCTGGCTCAAATTTGCTCTACATCAACCATCCTGCTACACCTTGAGAACTCTGACACTCAGCTCGTACCCATTTGGCTGAAACTCCAGTAGACAATAGACAGCACGCAGCTCTTCATCTCTGCCCATGCAAAAGTTTGAATTTCGTACAATAAAATAAAATAAACCCCAAACCCTCAGAACTAATTATCTGCAATATGTATTCTTATTTTTATATGATTTTGGCACTTGCCATCAAAATATCACACTCATAAAAAATAGATTTGCCTCCTATACAGATGATCTATTACCACCACAGCTCGTGTTATTTCCTCAGAAGAAAATGAAAAGCTCCATTTGAAACTCACTTAGCAGCTGGTTATTCTGCATTTCATACAGAAAGCAGCACCCGTAAAGGTGAAAATGAATAATGTTCCTTTTGCGAAGAAGTCACAAAAATTCAAATGCAAGACTTATCCAGAGCTTTGATACTCCAATCCTCTTAGAGAGTTTATAAAATAATGCTCTGTGCATTGGAAAAAAAAAAAATTGATTCCACCCACTGTACAAAACCAAAGGAAATTCACTTTATAAAAGAAAAACAAATTAAACAAATTTGGAGGCCTGGCAGGCCTGTAATTCATTAGGAGCAGCCCTGGGGTCCCTCAGGAGCAGCCTCACACACTCTGCAGAGCTGGGAAACATGTACTCAGAGACCAGAATCAGCTGAAAACTTGCAAATCCAGAGAATGGTTCTCTGTTTAATTCATTTTAACACTTTGCATGGCTTTGACTGTTCTCTCCTCCCACATTCTGCACCCAAAGGTTTGTCCTGCTCCTGTCTCCTCACCAGACCAAGCCCCCTCTCACTGTGGAGCCTGCTTCGATCTTGTCCAGCCTCAGCTTCTTCCCCCCACGCCAGCCCTGTCCACCTCCTCAGCACCCTGCACTGCAGGGCAAGGTCTGCCCATCCAGATTGGGTGGGGCTTGGAGCACCCACATTCAGTTTTCATGGACCCTGTTTCTCCTGGCATTTCTGCAGAGCATCAGCTCCAACGCCTGTGCCCCCCTAGCACAGAGAGCCAAAACAAACCACTCTGCAGTACAACAACAACTACAGAAAAAAAAGGCTGAGTGAACTTGATCTCTCTGAATAGCACAAGTAGGTTGGAACTTGATGTTCTTTAAGGTCCCTTCCAATCCAAACCATTCCAGGATTCTGAGACTCTGTAAATTAGAACTTCAGGTAAGCACCTGAAGGATGGCCAACCTGGCCAGCACAGACTCAGCTCCCTGCTAGGTAACCCAGGCTGTCAGGAGTGAGACAAGAGAGCAAAGTTAACAGTCCAAGTGCAGCAGAGCCAAAAACAAGTGCCAAAAGCTGCTGCATTTTGTAGAAAAATTCTCTTCCCAATAAATATTTTTCCGCATTTTTACAGTTTTTATAAAAAAGGACTCAAGTCCACATTCGAACTTTTTCTTCTTCAACAGAGCTTGACCACGGGCTCAGAAGCGGAGAAACAAACACATCCTCGGACAGCAGGGGAGCTGCTGGGCGTGAAGTTTTATTGAGAAAAAGCCCATCAGGAGAAGAAGCTGTGTGGAACACAGCGGACTCAGGCTGGAGACGCCGGCGATAAACATCTGAGCTGAGTTTCCAGTCCAGTGGCAGTACAAATGGTGCTGAACACCCCTCACAGATATGCCTGGTCTAGCTCGAGCCTGTCAGACTGAAAACTTGCACAAGGATTTGTATGCAGCATCCCAGATTACCCTGGAGATGCTGGAGCTATCACAGTGTGGGGTGGATTTCTAAAGCAGCTCGGCCAAGTTTAACAGGCAGAGACAGGAAAGCTGTGGGAGTCAAGACACACACACACACACGTATCAAAGACACAATCCCCAAGCAAAAGCTCCTATTACACCTCTATGTGCCCACGATATGGAAAACACTAGTTGCATTTTAAATTTTTAATGCGCCCCAATGTTCACAGAATTTTTTATTTTTGCTAAAAGGGAGCTTCTAGGCAATGTTGCTGCTGGTGCATCTTGAAACGCACCATGGCTGTGTTTTAACAACTGCAACGAATTGGGTGATGCACGTCAAGAAAGTGAGACTGCTTCTGGCTGCTGGGGTAAAATAGGTCAGGAGAGTTGAATACAAGGAGACTAACCCCTACTGACTGGAGAAAAATCTAAAATTTTGGGTTGTACCTCACATTTTTCATGCTGTCCTTCCATTAAAGCACCCAGCACAGGCAGGAAGGACAGAACAGTGTGACACAGCTATAAAGGTGTTCTGGCATCTGAAATAGGTCATAAAAGCACTGGGGGAAAGCAAAGCTTCCAGGCACCTCATTCTCAGCCAAAAGGGAATCATCCACTGGAATGAAATGAATTGTTGGGGATAAATGTGGTCAGGGTCAAGAGGAACAATCCATATTAACTGCTCTCGTGTCTGAAACGTTGTGGAGCACAATCCAAACAATGAGGAACTACAGAGAGGGCTGGATTGTATTGAAAACATGTTCCTGCCAGGAAACAAAGCACAAACCAACCCATTCTCTGAACCTGCAGTGACTTGAGGGAAAACAAACAGATTTTAAACCAATCTTGTTCTAACTCCTTAAATTCCTCTTCGGTAACGGTAAAGGCTTAGCAACCACTACAAAAAAGTACTTGGGATTTTTGTCTGTCCTGAAAGATCTTCAGTTCCCAGAGGACAACCTGTACCAAGACATGGTGAAGTCTAAAAAGGAGCCCCATTGCAGCAGCAATGCACTTCTGTCTTCTGTGTAAGATAAAAAATGAGCTCAGGGGAATTTCACTACTGTATTAAGAACTGACATTTTATATGTAATACCTGATTAATTTGTCCCTGAATCAGATAAAGACTTCTGGTCAGAAACGGGTCAGGTTGACCAGAATTAGGAAGGGAAACGTGGAAAGGAGGGCTGAGTGAAAAACTGCAGCATCACAGTGAATCGGTGCCATTTCCCTCTGGAGAAGTGTGTACTCCTCCAGAGAAAAATAAACTACTCCACAGTTACGAGACCACAATGCTCTACCTAACCTACAAAAAAAAATTCCCTTTCTGCTTAAAGATCTATTAATTTTTCAATGTCCCATTTAAAAAAAAAAAAAAAAAGAGGAAAAACCACGTCAGTCACAAACCCCACAGCAGTTTTCACCACCACACCTTGGCAGGCATCCTCACAAGGAACATGCACACAGAACAGACCCCTTTGTAACCACACTGACACTCTGCAAGAGCTGCTCCAGCTCATTCTCCAGAGAGAGATGCTACAAAACCGAGCCAAATTACAATGGGACTCTGTATAGCAGGGCAGCATAATATACAATTACTGTAACCTTGCCCTGAGGCATTTCGCAGGAAGATAAAAAAAAATAGTCTGCATTTAAGTATTTAAGAGTTTTTCTTAAGAGAAGAGAAAGAAAAGGCTCATTTTCTTGCTCCTTCCAAAGCAGGCAGCACTGGGATGGATTAATCACACAGAGGGAAACTGAAGGAGGGATCCCCTTCGTGAAGGACAGGTTTGTTGGGCAGATGTTTGACATTGAACACAGTGGTTTCCCTCTGCTATGGATAGGAAGGAGGACAGTGCAGAACTGCAGCAGCTCATTAATCAATGAGATGATGAGTGGAGAGAAAGCAGCCACTCCTTTAGTCCAAAAATGACCACACTCCAGTTTGGAGTAACTATCAGGGTCTGCAGGAATTGGTTCCCTACAGACTGTTGTCAGGACCTTGAATTATCCCTGACATCACCCCTGTGGTGTCTGCCTCTGTCACAGCCATGATTTGCAGCACATCCCAAAACTCCTGTGCCTGAGGCAGGACAAAATGGATGGCACTCAGGTATTTATGTCAACTACTGGAGACTCCACAGCCCATTTCCCAAAATTAAGGGAACAAAAGGGGACTGGAAAGACCAGGCAGAGCCTCCAGAACCAGGCCTGCTGAGAAGCAGTCTCTGCTATGACAGAAAATCTTGTAGGATATAAGTAGTGACATGGACTAATCTCTTAATAAAAATCTAATTTAGTTGTTTCTCCTGGAAGAGATGTGGAATCCTGCTCCCACCAAATAGGAAATGCTCAGTTATTAAGCTGAATTAGCTAATTCTCCCTTGGTACTGACTTTGGTCTCGTTCAATAATATCCCCAACATCACCTTAACAGTTGAGCAACCAACCGAGAGAATGGCATTACTCTTATTACTCTTAGGTACTGCTTAAGCAAAATAAATCCCTTTTTTTCCCCCTAATTGGTAAAAAGGAACTTATCTCTGTGGATAAACATCATCCTGTCTAGACAACCATCGCAAAGTCTCTGCTGTACCACCACTTCAGTTCATTACACACCGATGCACCAAAGCCTGGGTTTGAGAATATCAGAGAGATGCTCCAGTACTTGGTTCACATCTCTGGGGGGTTAATGCCAAGCAAGCCTCAGGAGCAGTTTTGTGTTTGAAGCAGTGACTGTGAGCACAACTTCATCCCATTTTACCAGTGCCTCACTGGCACCTCAGATCCTGGAGCAAACATCCCTTAAATACGAGGCTCTGGATACACAGGAATGGATTCAGGGCTCCTCCTGGTCCCACCAGCACCACACAGCAGCAGGAAGAGCAAGGCAGGCAATTAAATGCTTTTATTGCTGACCAAGCCACAGGGATCCAAAGGGCTGGAGCAGGCAGGGAGCCAGCTTGGGAGCCAACAAAAGGCACATTAGGTTTTGCACCTGAAACTTTGAGCAATCATGAGCTGTCAAATAAAAATGCTTGCGAAGGATATGCCAGTTCACTTGGAAACCACAGCTCTGAACTGTGTTTGGTGACCGCAGCCCACAGACTCACCTGCAGCTATTGATGCTGCAATTCAAAAGTGGATCCAAAAAACACACACTTGTGCATGTCAGCCACACCAAACAGCAGGAGGGGGGAAAAAAAGGAACAAAAATAAAAATACAACCTCTCTGATCCTTTGAATTACACTGATTACCCCCATTTTTTGGGGAGGAGGGGGAGAAGGAAGTTTTGAAATTATGTTACTGAGACACACATCCCCTGAGTTTATAGGTGTTCTCTGCTAAGGAATAACACTCTAGCCAAAGTTATCACATTAAAAATTAATCTTGCCAGTTTTCCCTCTATAACTCAGCTGCTCTTTAGGAGACAGCTATAACTGCAAAAACCAGCCTGAGAAAAAACATTTACAAACACGGTACTATTAGCATAGATATCTGCTATTATTTCTTAAAAACAGGACTTTCTATTGCAAAGATTGCCCCCACAGAGAAACTAAAAAAAAAACCCACAACTTTCCTCCTTAAAGACCTTCCTATGAAGAACCCAAAACTCTGTGATACCTCTTAATGCATCCCCATCCTCCTCAAGAGCAATTTTATGCAGAAAAAGCCTTTGATGCAAGAGGAATTAAAAGGACAATATTAACGAGAAAAATTAGATACTATTTCATCTCATTGTCTCCAATAGTGCCATTAGCGGCACTTAAAATAATGATAATTCAGGATTATTTTAATTACATTTCACGCATTTTCAGGGCACACTAATGAAGGGCAGGGATAAAGGAGCAGTTCATTGTTGTGGGCACTGTCAGAACTGCCCAGCACCCCACACGAAGGATGCACAACTCAACTTCTCACCCTCACTATCAATTCCCTGTTGACACCTCTAACTCAAGGGCTGTCAGCTTCTAGAATCCTGGCCAAATTCCAGCTGGATAATTAGATTGTGTCTAAAGTGCTTATTTATTCCTGGAGTTTTAATTGGATAAACACATACATTTTCTTTTCTGGATAGCCATGAATGCTGCTGAGCACTTCTCAGTACTTTCAGAGTTTATGCCACAGTTGGCTCACGTTGTTCCACATCAAACCAACTCGAACATGTTCTAATTCTGTGCTGGCAAATTGTCCACAGGTTTATATAAACAGAAACTCTAAAACTAAAAGGAACAAAGTATTTCATCCTTCTTCAAAATTAGATCATAAAGCACTTAAAAATCACAATTTCCCATTCAATGTTTATTAATAATTTTGAAGCCGCTCTATCCTCAAACCTAACAGCAAATTAATTCTTAGTGTACCACCCGCAAATTTCATGCAAAATCCCACAATAACAGAGCCTTCAGTTTGATAAAAGACTGTCATATGCCAATATTTTTTTTCAGATTTCACTTCCATGCTCTAGAACAATATTTATCTCCAACCATCAGCCAAACATTCATCATTTATATGCCCATATGGACACAAAGCTGGGAGAGGTGGCCTCAGACACACAGGAGAGCGTTCACACCTTTTTGTGGGGTGGGAAGTTGAGAGGCACAGACAGGAACCCAAGCTTCCACTTCACTACTGCAGACTCTGAGGGATGAGTCAGAGTCCTCAGGAAACTTTCTGGACTATCTAAAGAACTTCAGTCCCCAACAGACTCCTAAATTAGATGCCTGTTTTGAGATGTGTCAGTGTCTCATGTTTTCAATTGGATTAATTGGAAAAAGTGTCTACAGCTGCTAGATCTCCTGGGGGTGGGGCCGGGGGGGAACCTCATTCTCTACCATTAATTTCTGCAGGTCCACAATTTTTTATGTAATCAGACAACTAAAACACTAGTTTCTACATAAATATTTTCATAACTTTGACAATTAGTTTAAAATAGGAATAAAATGCTCAATTTGACTGCAGCTTATTTTCCTATTCATAACATAAAGTATCTTAGGAAATCAAAAATTGATCCTTTGTGCAGCCAGCTTCATACTCATAATTAAAAAGCAGATTTTGATGTACAGTAGGCACATCAGACAGACAATTAATTGCCTTTATAGCACAGGGTACTCTGTTACAAATGTCTGCACCAAGAAAACTGAAGATACCATTTCCACTGAGCATTACTAAACCCATTAGAAATACAACAGAGCAGAGCATTTCCGCTGTCCCTCCCTACCCCCCGATATCCTGCTGAGGACATATTTAGCCTGCAATGGCTAAAAACCATAAATGTTGAATCATCATGGTATTCTGGATGATCTTCCTTTAACCTAATCAGCCTAAACTAGGAACAGTCCTGCTGGAAAGTGTGTGCTAACGTAGCAGAGGCATCATCATGCACATCAGGTCCAGCAGATAAAAGGGCTCTGAGGCACATCATTCTACAGGAAATGAAGCGTCAGTGATGAACATCGGTTTCTCATTTTAAATATTAAAACAGGCCATAGGACTTTGCCCTTTCGAACTGGGACTGAAGAGACAATTTGAAAGGTTAATTAAATGACTGACACGTTAAGGGCAACATGGTGCAGGATGTGCAGAGTAAGGTCTGCCCATGGAAACCCACGGCTTTCAGTCTGCAGGCAGCAGCACGAGCAGGACCAAAAGTCACATCAACAACATAAGGACACTCGGGAAAGTTGAGGCAAATGCACTAATGGTGTGCAGCCGCCGTGCAGGAGTCGCAGCACATTAAATCCCAGCGGGAACGCTCCCACGGGAGAGCGCAGACACCCCCCTGGGTTTCAGCTTTGGAGCTGCTTTTCTCCCGAGCGCCAACATCCACACACCATTTAATGTGCTTTAACTTGTGCTGCACACCCACCACAGGAAAACTTTCTGGAACTTCTCAAAGCAAGCAAGGCTGGTGGTTTTACAGCACACGTCTCACAAGTGCTGTTTTTGTTTTCTCCACAGCCAAGTTGGCCCTGACAGAAGATTATTTGGTTGTGGAGGCGTTGCTGGGCACGCAGCAGATGTGATGCAAAGCACTTCAGCCCCACCAGCTCTGTCCTGAGAGCTCTCTGCAGCCCAGGCTCCACAAGCATTAGCTGAAATAAAACACAGCAGTACTTTACCTGACTTGGATACAGGACTGGTGAACAGCAGCTGAGCTGAAGACCTGAACTCTGACTGGGCTTTTTTAATATCTGCACCTTTGTCCCCACAAAATTCAAAGGGAACTTTACCCCTTCCTGCAAAGGCAGCAGCACATCTCCCGTGCAGCCCCTGACCCTGACCATGCCCCCGTGAGCAGCACAGACCAAGGCAGGTGCCCACCACAGGTCATCCCTCCCAATCACAACTCCTACAAGTGCAAGTGGATTTTAAAATGAGGCACTTTTGACATTCAGAACTCAAATTTACACTGAACTTATGTGCATGCATATACAGAACTTCTCCCTTAATTGTATCTATGTATCAGTGACTGATGAATAAACACAAGGAATCATCATAATATTTCATACACTCTTACATCACTCACACAAGTGACAGCTATTTTAATAAGATTCAAGCTAGCATCTTCACAAAACTTTTTTTCTCCCCTTTTGTCTCTAAATTTTTCTCATTTTTTAAAACAAGCTGACCAAGAAACTGAATTCCACACAGAAAAGACTGAGATTTTTCATCTTAGCCATTCAGTAGGGAAAAAGAAATCCATACATTTATTTCAAGCTTGGATTCCTACTGCAACATCTTGAAATGCTCAATAATTCCATTAAAGCTTTGTAGGTGAGAAATAGAATCTGCTATTCTGCTACTAAGGCTCCTCTGTTGTAACACAAGCCACAGGAGCAATTCTTTGAAACAGTAAACAAAAAATCCACTCAAGGCATTAAAAATAATATTTTGAAAGAGAAAAAGAATTAAATGTTGGAAACAATCATAATTATGTTTTAAAGACAGGGTTTGATTGCGTAACTTCAGTTACCTAGGGCATAATGATTACTAAATTCATAACTCTTCCCCATCAGAGAGAAAATGGAAAAGTCTTAATAATCTAAAAAATATTACACTATCTTTCTCTATTTGGAGTGAATCAACGATATTTATAGCCCCAGAGGTATTGAATTTCTTTTGTATCAAAGAACACCAATAATAATGTACAAGTCCATTATGGAAGAGCATATCAAGAAAGTGAGCACTGCCTAAGACTACAAAATGGGAGAAAGTCAAAACTCAGCCTGAGATCCCAAGAAAACATGTCAATCTTCTCCCACCAGATGCAACGATCAAATAATCTTGGGTGTTTGTAGCTCACCGTATAAAAATGCGATGAAAAGTGGAGATTGGTAACTATCAAGACATTTTACAGAGTTTGACAGGAGAACTTCACAGCCAAACTCCACCAAAAAAAAAAAAAAATCCTAAGAAATTAGAGTTCCTTAAAAAAAAATTATATATATATATGTAAAAGAAACAAACAGAAGAAAGCAAAGAGTTTGCATGGATTCTGGGATCTGAAGTAATTCCAAGGTACAAGCACTCCCTAACAGCAGGATGAGAAAAGTGACTGGCAAAGAGGGAAGTGCCTGGCCTGTTAACTCCACAGACCTTCAAAGGAACAATTTTTTGCAGGCAAGAAGAGCAGCTTCACTCTCTGGTTGCTCCCTGGCTTTATTCTCCCACCTCTGAAGAGTGTCCTCAGGCATCATCCAGCAGTTACAGAGGGGACCAGTGGGAGTCATTAAGGTAATTAGAACTGCTTGAATGTCAGCAGCAGATGATGCCATGGAGGACAAGGCATCCCTACCCTACTGTTAACAGGAGATGTTAATTTTGTGAAATCTTTTCTTTTGTGTTCTGCTTTCTATGTTAACTATATAAAGCAGAGCCCAAGAGAAAAGACCTAAAAAGATCTTGCCAAGCAAGGTACCCAAACAGGGCTGGTTACCATGGCACTGGCATCCAAGGGTTGGTAACTGCAAACTACTGAACATCCTCTGTTAGCAGGACTTTTAAATACTTAGTAAAGCAGTCAGCCAACTCAAAAAATGGCAATTTAAGTACATATAAACTTAGATTTAACTCACTCCTTTGGAAAAAATCAGCATCTAACTCAATCCCTGTTTGCAAGGATGAAAATAGCACCTCAGCTGAAGGCTACCACAGGCACGATCCAAATTCCAGACGGTGCTAAAATCACGCTCAGCACATGGGCCTGACACCATCCTGGGGCAGCATATGCCACAGAGTCCACCACGGCTGCTACTGAGCTTGGAGGCAACCAAGACAAGTTCTTTCAAGTGCTTTAATAAGGAAGAAATTTCCTATTTAGATGAGCAACAGATATTTGGCACAGCTAAGCAAAAAATGTTGCCTGTATTACCAATAAAAATTAAAAAAATATGCCCAGTGTATTTTAGATAGCCAAGGAGAGAGTGTTCTTGCCCCTAAAATTTTCTGAGTGAACGCATAAAGCAGGCCCATGGAATAGAAGTGAACACATCAAGTCAGTACTTCACAAGCTATAAGCAGCATTGCTGACCTTCTAGAATAATAACTGATTATTGTGCAATTGTGAGAAGTCATTTCACTGTAAAAGAAAAAAAGATCCTGGATATCAGAGAGGGCTAACACTTAAATCTATATGCAGTACGAATTCATTTTGTTTCTCTTTATACTTTGCTATTCTTAGACAGATAACGGCTTCATGAGACCTGATTTATTGTCCATATGTATCAAAATAGGAATGTGCTCTTACGTTTCAAAGCATTAAATGAGATTTACTCCACAGTAACTTCATTCTGCCTTACCGAAGCAGGATTTGCCATGCCCGGCACTTCTGCCACAATAGAAAATCTCCTCCAAGAAATGCAGAGCTTAGTGGAAAAGTTACTATTACCAGTGTCTTGATACTTAATATTGACAGCCCAGGCCAGACACGTAACTGGTGTATGACTAGAACTGTCTGGAAGAAAGAATGGATTAGAAGAGTGGAAACAGCAAAATACAGCTCAAAAGAGGTGAGTGCTGTCCTCAGTACACCCGAGGACTCTCAGCATCCCAGGCTGCACCCCCATGGTCCCCTCAGCCAAGGCTGCTCCCTGCCCAGTGCCAGGGCAGGAGGGGATGGGCACGGTGCTGGTTTGGGCTGGGATGGTTGCTTTTCCTCAAGATCAGCCATGGGCTGTGGTTTGGAGTTGTGCTGAAAACAGCACTGACCATGCAGGGATGTTTCAGTCAGTGCTGAGCTGGGCTGACACCACTGAGGTCTCCTCTGCTCCTCACCCCACCAGCGAGGAGGCTGGGGGTGACAACGAGTTTGGGGGGACACGGCTGGGACAGCTGAGCCCGACTGCCCCAAGGGGTATTTCAGACCTTCATGCTCAGCATACAGAGCTGGGGGAAGGAGGAGAAGAGGGGGTGTTCAGAGTTAGGGCATCTGCCTTCCCCAGCCGCTGTCACACGAGATGGAGCCCTGCTTTCCCGAGGATGGCTGAGCACCTGCCCCTGGGAAGTGGTTAAAGAACTTCTTGCTTTGCTTGTATGCACAACTTTTGTTTTCACTATTAAACTGTCTTTACCCACAAGTTTTCTTTCCCATTCTCTTCCCCATCCCACTGCAGGGGACAGCATTAAACCATGACAGGTGCAAATAGAAACACGGGAAACTCAATTTAAACATAAAAAACCACATGATTTCCACAGGTGACTTCCAGCCTCAACAACTTCATGGTTCTGATCTCCAGCACATTTGTTGTTCACATATATGAGCACTACCAGCACAATATTTAATAACTGTATCCTTAGCCACGTATAGATTTTGAATCCAATTTAAGAGAATGATAAAACATCCCAGATTTTAATAGGTCGTCACAGTGACAGTCAGGTCAATACAATCCCCGATTCATTACTCACTCTGCTTCCTTCTGTTCTCACAAAATAAATTGTGCCAAGAGAACATGTGTTTTATACCATTTTAACTGCTCTCTCTCTGTGTATATACATACATATATATAAAGCTATTTCACAACATTTCTGTGAAAGAAAGAATATATTTCCCATATTAGAAAAATCAGGGAAACTTGGGGACAGCTTATAATGCGATTTTCCCAAGGTTATATGTAGTTAAGTAATAACTGACACCATATTCACGGAAAAAACTAAAATGGCAACAATAGGAAATCCTCCACACAGCCATGAAGTACTTTATTAGCTTTGGCAACTCTTTCAACAACTTACAGCTGAAGGGAAAATTCAGATTCTCATTCTGAATGCATGCACAGTCCAGACCCTTTGTCTGCATTTTGTGTCAGGTGCTGCTCCGTACCTGTTTGCTTCTTGTTTCCCTGCTCCATGAAGTTCTGCAACACTAAATGATATGGAAATAGCTACAAAATTATGCAGCTGGAAGTAGCAACAAGCTATGTCCATCACTTCAAAGATGTGCAGTCATGAAGCGATGTTGCTCCATACAAGCAGCATTTCTGTTCGGATTTTCTCCTTTTTAGATACTCAGGGACGGACCAGCACCTACTACAACACACCACAACAGCTCAACACTTTCATCCTGTTCTGCTCATGATCAAAGCTTCTTTTTCTCCAAATCCCAGCTCTGAGAGTTGCATGTTTCACCTATTACAACAGGACCCAGCAACATTTGACTTCACCCAACTATTTTCCCACTAATATTATTTTAAAGAGTTTATGGAATAACAAATAGACTATCCAGTATGTGCTTAATAATGGCTCAGGCAGCCTCTGACAACGGGGTTATCACATCCATTTGATAAGTTTCATGGGAATCCATAACATTCCCCTGAACTGTCACTAAAGAACAGGTTGCAAGGGAATGAGGTCTTCCAGAGGAGCATATTATAAAGGCAGCTTTTATGATACACATTAATGGAGGTCAGAGGCAAGGCTACTGTTCTCATTTATGAAGGGAAAACACTAGATCATAACGATGGCATGAGGATGGGGAGAATAATAAAGTCATTTCCCTGGTTCAGGAAAGATTAGCACATTTTGCCCAGTTAAGTCCTTTTTGCTGTAAAAGTACTGCCTAAAGGTGCCTTTAAGTACAGATTTGCAGACAGCCAGAACTAGGTGTGGGTATCATATCAATCACAGCAGGTGACTCTTTGCCTAAAAGTTATTAGGAATAAATGCCCCATTCCAGAGTAGAAAATCAATTCAATGCTCATGGCACTCCTTGATTGAGAAGATGTGGTTCTTGAGACCAGAGCAAACAAATAGCTCCCAAAGTGGACCAAAGTCTAAATTACAGTAAGTCTTAATTCCTGTCTTATATTAGGAAATTTTATATGGTTCTAAAATGCACAGTGACAGTTCAAGTTTCTTTTTGAGCTTGTAGATACAAGCAGTGACCCATGCCTTTGGTTTATGTTAACCACTGCTAAGTGCATACTTGTTACTCATATAATTCTACTCTAAATTACTTAAGATAAAAGAAGCCAAGAAAGAGCCAGGTAGAATCAAACATGATTGCTTCCTATTAAACAGCTGTCAGTTCCACCAGATCTCACCAACCTTGGATCAAAGGCAGTCACACTTGGACACTTTTCCTTTAATAGCTTCATTCATGCCTGGGCAGCGCTGGGAGTCTTTAGCTGTGTTCTGATGCTATCTCAGCACTTGAATGAGCCCTGCACATCGTGCTGCTTTGTACCCTCATTCAGTTCTGAAAGAACCCTTCTGTTGGGTAGAGAAGCACAAGAATCTCAGAGGAGAACATCTACTCCCTCACAGGAGGCGGCAAGCCCAAGCTTGGTGCCGTTTAAATTTGGAAAGGAAGAATGCAGACATGTACAATACTTAAAAGACTTCTATAAAAATTGAGCATTCTCAATGAACTGCCCACAGGCCTATTCCCAGTGCTACCCCAGCTCAGAAATACCATTTGAAACTGGCCAGGAGAGCCATTAGAAGAAGCAAGTCTTAAATTGAGAGCAAGTCACCAGCTACTGCAGCAGACTAAACCTGTGTTAAACAGTAAGGTTAAAGCATGATGCTAAAAATAACCAGGTCACAACTGTGGCCTCAACCTAGAGCGGTGCAGCTCTCAAGGAGAAGCTGAAAACTCTTCTTGAAGAAAAAGCAGAATTATTGCCCTAACTTAGAAGGGTCCTCAGACCAGCAGAGGTACCTGCCAGCACTCTGATCTCAGCTCTATCAGATAAGCAGACAGGAGAGCACCCCAGTGTATTCCATACATATACATTATTAACTTTTATCTAAAGTTATTAAAATTTGGAGGCCAGTATACTGGGTTTCCCCACTTAAACAGGACAGAAAAAAGCCTGTCCCCTGAATATTTTTCTTGGGCATTCACTTCCATGCCCCACAAGAGAAAGCCCACTCTGCTCCCTCAGCAAACACGCTGCCACTGTTCCATGTCTGTGATCAAAGTTTCTCTTGGATTTCAGTGGGGACTTGGAAGCACAACCTTTAGATGTAAAGGAGTGTTAAAATAAAAAAAATAAAAAGCACTGAACCCAAACCCCTCGTGATTTGAAGACCTACAGTAACTCCAAAGACTTGCCTAATACATGCACCAAAATTTTACATCTCCAGGCTTTAGCTTATTAAATAGGGAAAAATGTAAAAATGCATGACCTGGATGAAAGCACCATTCTTTTCTGCTGTGTTCCCAAGTTTCTGAAGTTGGGGACTTTGTTCTTAGCAAAACTACTTTGGTAGCAACTCTTGTCTCCACTGGATGAAAATCTGTGTCATGGAACATCCGACCTAGTTTGGATCCACTGTCCACTTCTGCTCCAGAGAGAACCCTGATTAAACTCAGAGTTATTCTGCACTTCTTTTGAGGGTTGAGGCATTCAAATTAGCTATTAGATCCTTAGCAAAGATCTTGCAGCCCTTGTGCTAACTCAGACTAGCAGATGTATCAAGGACTATAATTTCTAGCATTACACAAACCAATTAACCTTTGCCAGCGGTACGCACTGCAGAGAACTAAATATAATAAAACATTTTAAGAGTATTGTTTAATTCATACTCAGAGCGGTTTCTCAGAGGTAGTTGTGAACTGATATGCACTGAATCACAGCATGTTACTACGCTGTTCAGTGTTGCTCTATAAGGTTCAAATTAGACTCCCTCAGCTCCAAAAAACCATGCCCAAACCCTGGCAGCTGTTTCACCCAATTCTTCTGCAGATAAAGCCAACAAATAAGCACAGAGGGTACATGGAATTTAAAAAAAATTAATTTACATCTTATAGAATTGTTCATTTCTACCCTGAGCACATGTATATATTTATATGTATTCAAAACTTTATTCATTTTTGGGTTAACATAGCATGTGTACCTTCCAGAAACTGCAAAGTGGGTAGAAAAGACGTGTGTTTAACAAATGCCATTCTCAGCTTCTGAATTTGTACACAAAGATGTGCATGCAAGACATTCATGGGATTCTCTGTGAAAGAAAGAGACACCTGGTAATTCCAGATAAAATGTCTTATTGGTATGAGAACAACGTACTGACAAAAAATATGCAATAATAACCAAAAGACAAAAACCGTCAACCTTTAACGTTTTCTTTCTGTAAACATCTTTAGAAAACACTGAAATACACCCAGGCTGTTCAAAACAGGAGGCTCACACGTCCCCAGGACCAGGAGGCACACATTTGGTACGACTGATGGCACACCTCCCCCAGAAGTTACACTGCCTGCAAAGGCAGACTGGAACCTGATAAACCAAGTGGGTATTTGAGCCAAGAGTTCATTTGAACAACCTGAAGTGTGCATGCTCTCAAAGCAGTGTCAGCACACAACCTAGAGCAGATTTGCCACAAGGAGATTACCCAACTTCCTCCCTTTAACAAGTAAATTAGTTATCACAGTGATATTTTTGTGTCTTGTTAAAGGTCCATTTAGGATGTCACTGTTCCTTAACAAAAAAAGGTTCTCATTGTGCTTCATCTCTGAGTGAAAAGCCAAAAGCACTCTGTGTATGAACTCCATGTTGAATTGCAGAAAGCTGATTTGAATTTTAAGATTCAATATAAATTATCTCCTGCATGCACAGAACTACACAGAACACTATCATCAATTATATGGGCACAGAACATCACGTGGAGAAGTACCCAGCACATCAATGGCGCTTTTGGGTGTGTATGTTTTCCCAAATCAGCCTTGTTTTAATTGTCAGAGGGATTATCTTGCTGTAACAGTCTGTTGTGTTTGTTTGCTTCATGCTTATCAGCTATGAAGTCAAATTCCAATAACTGAATCTATTTAGCTTCCCAGCCCATCTTCAAACCCCTCCCTATCTTCAAAAAACAACCCCAAAAAACAACCAGAGGCAGGGAAAAAAAAGCTTCCAGCTGACCACTCAGGAGTATCTAATCTAACAGGAAAAGGTGAATTCTACATGACATGCATTTTGTGGTCGGGTTGATGGGAAGCCTGAGGGTGCGAAAAAGGCAGACCAAAATCCTTAACAAACCTATAAAGTGAAAAAAGCAACATCTGCCTATGGAAAGATAGGAAAAGCAGGGTCTAATACAGACTGACACATCATAACTAGTGTTTATGTATATTGCCAAAACCATTGCCCTCTGAAATTTCTAAGTAAATTTCAGTTTTAGTCTCTTAATCAGTTCAGCATTCTGCTCTTGTCGAAATGTCTTGTCAAAAGGCATTACCCTGACTTAAAAACTTTAGAGTTCAGAGGAATGCTAGAGGAACTCAAGCAACATCCATGAAACATGGCACTTCTCATCTTAATTTTAAAACTGTTTTCACCTTCATGATACGAGGCACTATGTTCTGTGCCCTCAAAATTTACACCACCTCCCAGGGCTGAAATAAGAAAGCATGTTGAATAATTCCTCTCTTATCACTTACTACTGAAGTGTAAAGTAAATCTGCTGCTGTTCAATAAAATTCCTCCTTGAAATCACAAGTCTCTCAGTTACTCTTTCTGTCTCAGTGGCATTGAGTATTCCAGGTCACTGCACAGGTTAAGTGAACAACCTCACAAATGCAGAAATAACACAAACTGAGATTGTTCCAATTTCCCCACAGTAGCACTTGAAGAAAAAAAAAAGAAAATAAAATAATCAGATCTACCATCTCCTCCCAGATCTGCACCCCGTGCCTTTTATTTATTTAAGATTTTTGTTCTTATGGCCTCCTTAATATGACTGGCTGTGCCTTGAGCATTCATTTCGTAGGCAACTGCTCCGATCCGTGCATCCCTGCTCTCTGAGCATTCCTGTCAGGAAGGGCCTTCTCCAGGGCCAGCCTCATCTCATCAGAGCTTGGCTAAAAGCTCTCTCTGATAACGGATTTGCCGAGTTCTGACACTCAGCATTCTGACACTTGGGGTTGTTTCCCCACCCCCCTCCCCGCTTTTTTCCCCTCTGTACTCTAAGTAGTTCATTAACCCCACATAACTGCCAATTAAGAGATTTTTCTCCTCGAGAAGGAACATTCTCTCTATGAAACCCACTTAATTACAGAAAAATGCATAGCTTAAATATAACAACCTCCTCTCCTGTTAATTCAGCTGTGGTGAATTTTGCATGCTCTATTTTATCCTCTGGTTATGACATCAGGGAATGCTGAAAAATACTTCTTTTTTTTTGCTTAAAAAAAAAATTACTCAAAAGTTCCTGCAAGTTGGGCAAATCCTGAAGGTTTCATTCCTTTAGGGATTATTCCCACAGCCATCAGAAGCACAACTTTGGGAACTGCTGTAGGTGTGTATTCTAAGAGAATCCACAGATGCCACCACTGTACTTGCTGAATGCTCACAAACACCTTGTTTTTCTCCTAGACATATTCCTACAGAAAGAAAAGTTATCTTCCATTTACAGCACGCTCATGAGCCCAGAGAATGTGTCCAGGCTGACACAAGATGTATGTGAACAGGTACAGGACCTCAACCAAGCTCATTCCTAGTAGGAGGCAAATATTTTGGTAACCTGTTCCAAAACTCCTGAAGAGGCATAGTCCCATAGCTTAAGGAGACTTTCCCTGCTGATCAGATCTTCAAGGGACCAAGCAGCAGAGAAGCAGAAAAAAAAAATTTCACTTCTCAGAACGGGTGCAAAAATATTATTACCATTTTTGAGACAACTTCACCTGTTTGGCATAATTTGACCAGATGCAATGGCAGAAAGGTGGGGGGTTTTAACAAAGCAAAGCCAGTTTGGGTGTAAGAGCATGTTTCCAATACTAAAAAGCCACTGTTCTCGAGTTTGCTTTCTGAGCCTGATTCTCAGCTGGTATAAATTGATAATGTTGCTCTGATGTGGTTCTTTTCATGTCTGCTCTGCTCTCTGCAGTGTTCTCGGCACAAGGCGAACGTGGGGCTTGCTGCACGAACAGCGAGCACACGATTGATGATTGGAGATAAGCAGAGTAATTAAAACTCATATTTAGAGTTATGAACTCTGGAAAGAAATGTGTGCAAATCAACAGTTATCAAAATACAGCCTCTAATAATAATAATTAAAAAATGATACCATTTGAATGCATTTATTCACAGGTAGCAGCGTTCATTCCTGTGCCTTCCCCTGCATGTAAGAGTACAAGGGACAACCAACAGAAATTATAAACTGGATTAGGTGTAATAACATTCCTGATAAGTGCTACATGGGAAAAACACATCCAGCTATTGTGCTGGCTCTTCATTTCCACAAAGCTTCCAGTATCCATCTACCCTGCACAGCTTTCCTGTGGAACGACTCTCCCTCCTCCTCACAGCTGCTACATCTGCCAGCAGGTAAGGAAAACTCAAAGTGCTGCTTGGTCAGCATGACCTCACTCAGAGACAAAGCAAATGAGCTGAACACACCTGCCCAGCGTGTTCCCTGTCAGCCAGAGCCCAAAGTAGCTCCCGAACTCCAGTTCCTACCGAGCAATGCAGCACACAAATCACCAGGTGGCCCTATTATGTAGCAGTCATTACCAGAGACATCCCAGCCCTGCATAAGCCCCGGCTTTCATGTAGTGCAACGCTGCGTGATTATTTGAATAAAAATGTTTCCCACCGAGACAGCTCCCCGTGGCTTACACCTTGTTGGGGACAAAAGAAACGATCTGGAGATGCTGTTAACCTCTGGAAAGATGTGAGAAAGGCTCAGCTGAAGGCAGAAAAGTGAATGGTGGCAATGACTAATTGTTTAGTGCAGAATCCGTCGTGGTTACCAGCACATAAACTCTGCTTTCAGGAAATTCACTTAGGGCTTTTTCCCCTTCAGAGCCTGAAGTGGGATAACCAAGATGGGAACTGACCCTGGACACAATTTGTAGGAGGGCATCCTGCATGAAAACAGAAGAATTTGTCATACAGTATCTTCCCAATCATTTTACTGGCAATTGAAGCAATTTGTTTCATTTTTTTTGGTACTCAGATTTTAGCTCAATATATGTGCATATAAACAATTCTCACTGTATATTGCAAGTTTAACTACTCTAAGCTTGGAGCTTATACAAAATTATAGATGCAGATTAAAAAAAAGTTCCTATTCTTACATCCCAATTAAAAAGGAACTTATTTTCAAGTGCATTATCTCTCTTCTGTGGACCCAGTCATTAAAATGTGCATCAAAAGCATTTGGATTTACAGCCCTGGACTACTTGGGGACAAGCATCAAATGACTTCAAAAGTGGCACCAGCACTACCTTTTTGTGCTGTTAATTTACCTGTGTGGGTCAATGTGAGCAGTCAGTGCGTGAAGCTGAACATTTGTGTAAATCTTTACTTGGTCAACAGTTGCAAAAGTAGCTGCCAGAGTTAATGTCGAGAAATTTTGAAAGGAGAGGATTATGCACAGTTAAGTACTTCTTCCTTCAGGCTGTAAAACACCAACAAAAGAACAACCCATCCCTGGGTGTTTCCAGATGTGCTCCATCCGAGTCACTTGGCACACACGGCTGAGGTGAGCCCATTTCCCCACAATCAGGAGGCACTGATGGAACTCAGAGGCATCTCTAACTAAAAAGGAAACCTCCAAGGGCCAGAGATTAAATTCCATTTGCCTTAGGTCAAAAGATCTACTGTAGTCCCCAGTGACCATTTGTGTACATCACAAAGCCTTTGCACAACTCAGCAGAACTGGCAGCCAGAGGAGGAGACTGCAGTGCTGGAATTCCAGAGGGATTTCAATGCAGAAGTGAGATGTTTTAGCTCAGATTAAGGAAGCTTCTTCCTCATTTGCATCTGCCTGCAGCCTGCCTGTGTGAACCTGAAGCATGACATGGGCAGCCAGGAATTGCACCAACACGTAACAAGAAAAGAGCAAAACATGAATTTATCATTCCACCCCCCTCTTTTATGTCAAAGGGTCCCTATCAGAGCAAACCACAAGCTGTATTTCAGTAGAAGGTCAGGTCTGAGTGAGCTTCTTGGATTACCTCCCAAGTCGGAATCTTGCCCTGTGTATAATATATAAATCACTAATGTTCTCTCATGTTACAGTGACATTTTAATTGCATTGCATATTTTAATATACTCAACTTGGGTTTTAGCTAAGTTGACTGTATTTCTTGATTTCTTTGTGGTATTTCGCCATTTATTATAAATTGACATGGTTATTTCTCAAAGTTCCATTTGCAAATCTTCATTTCCTTGCTTAATATAGACCCAGAATTCGATGAACATTTGCAGATACACAGACATTTCCAAATACAGAAGACAGAACCTTAACATCCCATGCAGATATCAGCGTACTAACACAAAAAGTAGCATCCCAGCAGCAAAACAAAACCAAAACAAGTGTCAGAAGAAAATCATCATATTAAAATTTGTACCAGCACTGCCGAGAGAAGATTCAACACTTGCAGGTTTATTGGTATTAGACAATTCAGAACATGCATTGTGACAGAAGTCTTCCCTTTTTTATGCAAGTGCTTCCACCAGAAAAAAAGGAGAATGCATCTGTATGCAAGAAGTGGATGTCAATTCTGATACACATGCTTTGTAAGAACATAAAATGAAAATGCACTCTGCTTGCTCTGCCCTGCAACACCTGTTAATGCTCCCATCTCAGCAGTTATGAAAATCAAACCCAGAGAAATAACCAATGATTTCCAAACCTTCACTTGAATAGAAAATAGGGTTTCTTTACCATTACACTGTAGTTTCTTAAATTTTTTTTTTTCTTGAACAACACAAAAGGAATAATGCTCCTACCAATGAAGAGCCCTTGTAATACCTGACTTCTGTGGTTCATTAAGCACTTCAAGTTCATTTTGGCAGAAGATGCTCAAAGCCATACATGTTATCCCTCCAAGAGCACTATTCTTTGAATCTTTTTTATTTTTATGAAAAGATATGAAAAGAAATCAGAATCTACTTGAAGTTATGATGATAAGCAAGAATACCTACATAAATTAAGTCACCCCTTTGCTGTCCATGCTGAGTAAGGGCTGCAGTGCCCAGCAGGGATTTGATCATGGTCTCTGTCAGCCACCTGTGCTGCACCCTCACTCCGGACATTAGCTAAAAAGGTTTCAACATTGGCCATACTCCAAATGTGCTTTTTTCCTGACTCACTTCAACTTGACACCCACAAACCACCCAATGTTCATGTTTAAGAAAAGGAATCTTAGCATTTGTTTATACTTTTGCTCTGTCAGCCCAGGAGAACCATCTCAGCGCACATGGAGCTGTCTGTTCATTCTCTCCTGTATTTGTTTACATAAGCTCAAAACATGATGGTCTCACTCGTGGTGCTGCTTGGAGACCCTGATGGGCCCTGCTGTGGACAACAAAGTCAAACTGAACTGGGAACTTCCCAATCCCAAAATCCTTCCCTATCAACACAGGCTCCAGCTTGACCACGAGCCGACTTGTAGGCGTTGGCAAGGTTGGGTGCTCCAGCTGGATAAAGAACTGGGGTCTATTTTTAGGATTAAAAGCATGACTCCTCTTGCACACAGCCCTAGCAGAGTCCTCACTGGCTGCCTCTCATGCTCAAAGCAGAATTCCTTAGAAATCTCACCTACAGAGAAACAAGGGAGAGCGTTGTGCATAAAAATAAATAAAAACCCAAAAAGTTCTGGAATTAGGGTTTAACAAATACAACTCTCACTGACCTAGTCTGGGAAAACAAAGCCTAGGCCAAGCAAACTCTGTGGGACAGAACAGTTGTTGCATAAAGAGCTGCTCATGTTCTCCAACTCTGTTAATGTAATGGGGGAAAAAAAAAGGAAGTGGAAAATGGTCCCTGTCATAGCACAGCTTGTCCTGGATAACGAGGCTAAAGTGGAAACTTGTAATATAGGATATTAAAAGCTTTAATTATTTCCTTTTCCCCCAGTCTGATGGCATCTACCTGCAGACATCAAGCACAACCTTTATCAAACCCACGCTTCCCTCTACTCAGCCCACACCTGCTCCTGTGCCAAAGCTTCCCGAGGAGCTCCAGGGCTGGGGATGTTCCCTCCTGGAGTATGTGAGGCACAAACACTGCACTGCAATAAAGCAATCCATCAGCACACAGCTCCCACCCCAGCTCGGCCAGGCCTCTTAACAAGCTGTTAGTGACAACCACTCCACGTGGCACATCCACAGCGAAAAGCAAACTACAAGGGATCAGAAGGTTTCTGTTTGAACTCGGTGATTCCCTGGAAAAGTCATCATCTCCTCTCCCCCAGACTTAACTTTAAGTAAACTGAAAGGAGGCTGAAGGTTCGTGTTTCCTAATGATTTTATCATACGAATTACAGGGCAGGAAAGCTGTCTGAGATACTCCAGTGTTATTATATAAAACTATTCCCATACAACAATATTTTCCTCCCATGACTTGTTTGTTGTTGGGCTTACTATTTTAATTTTGTAGTTCATTCTCAGGACATGCATATTCTCTTTGACTAACAACTTCAAAAATGAAAGTCTGCTGTTCGCAGCAGCTATCACAGCACATTCCATTAAAATGGAGCTTTTAACAATATCTGTGATTAAATCAATTTGGTTTGCCCTTTTTAAAATACTCTGGAACTCTCAGAAAACATACTGCATTCATTTATTTCCAAACCAACGCAGCAAATACAAATGAAAATAAAATGACATTATACATTTTGGGAGATTAGACATGAAAAAAGCACATGTAATTAACTGTACCTGGCTGGACAGTAAATGGCAAATAGCTCCAGCCTGCCTTTACGTATAGAACTCCTGATTTTCTATTTTGTGTAATGTCTCATAACAAATAACAAAATATTCATGAAAATCAACATTCCTGCTGCATCAGACCCCAGGGTTACCTACTGAAATATCTCCTAGGGAAACAAGTAAAAAAGCATCTCTTTAATCTACCCAGAAAAAGATAAAACATTTTGAATCATGGCTAACTGCAGCAACAGGTAGGTTTTTAAGTCTTAGAAGTAAACTCTGCAGCTCAGAAGCCAGAGGTAAACAGATGTTAAGCCAAAACAACACTACCTGAAATTTTTCCCAAAGAATCCATTAATCATAGTAATGCAGGAGAGTAGCAGAGAAGTAATAAACTTATCTGTTATGGAATTGATTCACAAAGGAGGAATGACTAACACATGACCAGCTACTCTGATGGGAGTGGGATCAGACAGCAATGACATCTCTGTAACACAGCCAAAAAAAATCCTGTCACCTCAGCTGCCATGAGGCAACACAGCAGACCTTTGCTATAAATCAGATGAATTTGAGTCTTCAGATATTTTTATTAAAATAACTTCACCAGCAGTGTCTCCTTTTGAAATTAATATATCTGCCTTAGTGGTTTTTAGTTTCCCTTGTAAAACAATGACAGCTAATAGGAAAGCACTGTCATGTATCCTGACTAAAGGTAATGTATATGTGACAGCTGTGTGATCATCAGTAGGAAAAGTATTTCCACAAGACAAAAGGAATAATTAAAATCAGCCTGCAGTCCTGGCTTTGGATTTAAATGTTTAAATGTTTTAATTTGAAAGAACAATGGCTCCTTGAAGCTCCTTCCCAACCAGCCCTGACAGCCTGTCATCTCTTAACCAGCCCTAAGTAACAGTTGTGCAAGTCTGAGCACCAAACAGCAGATTATGCCTGATGATCCTTGAAACAGCACCACTGCTTCCAGGAGAGCACTGGAGATGAACCCAGCTTTGCAACCTTTTGAAGCATTTATTCCACTAACAAAGCATCCTTGGAAGTGAAGCTAATGAGAGAAACAGTGAGCCTGGATTTTGTTTAGGTCTCTTTTCACATGCAGTTATTTTGTGGTACTGCAGAGCAGAGCCCTGAGCACACTGTCTGTGTGAGAGAACTAACACAGACTGTTCCACATAGGAGGGGCTCCATTTTCCATCAAACAACCCTCCCAGAACTCATACAGACCCCAAGGCAGTGGGAATGGCACAGAGATGTACCTGTATTCACCTCTGAGTCAGATGACATTAATGGCAAAATATTTGCAACTACAGCCTGACAAGTGTTTGGTACTGAAACACAAGGCTCCACTCAAGCAGCAACCAAAGCTTCTAAAAGTTTGATTTTTCCATTAAAAGCTGACTTCTCCTTCCTATGGAAGATTCTGCTTGAAAACAATTCGATTTATCTAAGTTAACAAATATTTTAAAGAAAATAACTTGCTTTTTCCCAGGACAAGGTGTAAACGAACTGCTTTGCTACTGAACTGTTTCCAACATGTTGCAGAATTCCTCTGCTATCAACTCTTCTCCCTCTGAAGAGGATCATGCTCCCACTGATGCTGGTGGCTCCAGAGCCACACAGGCAGGAATCTCCTTCAGATTAAGGGATTCCGCATTTTCCCTCTCCTTTGGGACAGACACAGAATGACACAGCAGTAGAACAACAATTACTTGCATGAAAGGAGAAGCTCCAAGGGCCCATCAAGAAATGCAAAAAAGTGTGCATGTCCAAAGTGTTTTCCACCTAACTGCACTGCAGAAGTCAACACCCACAGGATCAGTCCCCATGACCACACTGACCCAGGAGCCAGACTGAATAAATAACATGGAAAACACATAAATTGATTACATTTCAGTGACAGTGTCCCAGGAAGAGCTGCAATTCCAAAAGTTTTCGGATCCTGCTTTCCCTACTTCTCCACTTGCATTCTCTTATGAGAGCAAAAGGAACCAGAACAACAACACAGGTTTTTAATACAGCAGATGTTTCAGAGGGAAAGGTCAACGATTCAAACAAAGATTGAACCTTGTCAGCCAGCGAGGCAATGTGTCACCTGGCTGAAACAAAATAAAACATCCTACTACTGCTGAACTGTCTTTAAACACACAGATAAAAAAGGGATTCTTCTCTAATTTTAGAATATTTGACTCCTAAAAGAAAATATTTCCTTTAAATAAACACTTTGATTTGACAGACTTACTAGTGGCTAAAAAAAAAAATCATCACAGGGAAGTAAGAAGAGGAAATAACCAATCAAAGTATTTTGTTGCGATGTGGGAATTTGGCTCCATTTAGATGTTTTAATTTTTCTGGTGCCTGAATTATTTATTTCTTCTCCCCTTCAGGGCATGCATATCATGTTTCAAAAACAGTAAGAACAGTAATATCTTTTTTTTGCTTCCTACTCAACTGAATGAGAACCAGAGTCAGACCTTGGACAGCCTGGGGGACAGGACTAAAGCAGCAGACAGAGCTGGGAGAGGAGGTGCATCCAAAACCAGGGTTCTTTTTTGGTTTTTGGGGTTTTTATCTGCATCCTCAAGGTTTCTTTCTAAAGATCTGGGCTGTCCTGCAGGATTTTGGAAGGGGCCTCAGGCACTGCCACAGTGTGAGCACCGAGCACTGGCTGTGCTCCCCAAAAACAGAAACACCATCAGCTCCTTCAAGCCCAACCCACAACTCCCACACCCTGCAATGGGTTAAGACCTCACCCTGAAGGGTTCTGCAGAAGCCAATTTCTCTGGTTTTCCACACATATTGATCAGTTCTCAGGCCAGTGTTTGTCAGGGTTGCTGCAGAGGAGAGCTCACTCAGATAAACATTCCCCACACATCAGTGAAATACAGATACCCAGATCCACAATAAATTTGCACTGAAGGTGATAAACCATAATCACAAGCCAGCATCACTGGAAAGCCAAGTTTCTCTTACTCCAAGCATGGCACTCTACAACTTTTCAAGGGTTCAATAAAATATAAAACTCTCCCAAAGAGTGCTCCACACACATGATGTTTTCCTTTTGCTGTAAAATGCATCTTATTGATTTATAATGTACTCCCAAGGAGAACAAAACCTAGTCTATAAAAGTAAAATTTAGGAGAAAGCACAAGTGTTGTAAAGGAAATTCCATCCCATTAGTGACAGGGATACACATTCTCATAATTTCTGATGGGCACATTGTGTTCTACAGTTGTTTACTTCACATAAATAGGAAATAAAGAACAAAAAATGCAGCTATAAATGTAAAACGTAATTAGTACTTCTGCTGTAACACAATTTAAACAAAGCTTACTTTTTAATAAACTGGAAGCTGCTAAAGTGCATTTATTAAAAGTGTTACAGAATAGGATGTGAGCCTTAAATATGCATTCAAAGAAACCAAGTTGTTTGCTCTTCTTGAAACTGAAAGTTTTTAATAATTTACCACGTTTTCACAGGACTGTAATCAAGACTTCAGCATCTTCAGAACAGTATTGCTGTTGTTTTTCTTCTCTTAACATCAACTTCTATTTTGATAAATTTTTGTTTACAAAGCGTTTTATCGAGCTAAAGTGCAAGGAATCACTCACAGATGGATATGGGAAAAATGTTTTTGATTCTTGTTATTCCATCAAAGCCATGTTTATGTTTGTGCAAAGGAGCAAAAATCATCTCTACCTTGGGAGGAGATCTGTGTTGATGTTATTCAAGCCTACACTGTAACTGCATTTGTTCTGATGATAACACAAAATAAATCTGTTACTGTGTTTAGCACATCAGTACACCAGAAAGGGCTTTTATTGTAAAACAACCCAGAGCAATGCCAAAGAGTCTGCAGATAAAATAGCTCTGCTACTCATTTCCCAAGGAAAGTTTATTTAAGTTTACAATCATGGTGTAAAGGACTAGCAAAATAATTACAAGTGAGAGACAGCCATGCTTTCCAGCTCAAAGGCATGAAACTTCATCCATGAAAGTCTCACCCTCTCAAATACAAATATATAAGGTATAAATCTCACATTGAAGACTTTTTGTAGGAAGTTTTAGCTGGTATATTCCAAGATGAGAAAGGTGTAACTCCTGAACTTGCAGAGATCTTGGTATACACAGCCCTGACTGGGAGTGCTTTTAATTACTCTTGATTTACATTACACACCCCAGAAGAGGCATGAGAATTCTGGATAAGCTGCAATTCCAGTTACTCCTGCCACCCTCCACAGGCTGCACAGCCTCTGCTGTTCATGGCAATTCACACTGCTATAGGAGTCCTTTAGTTTTAACAAGTTACAAGCCAAGGGTGCATCAATCCAGCAGCATTGCCAAACAGGTCAGATTGAGAACACAAGGAACAGCAGTACTTGCACTTGTGGGAGCAATAGCTTTGCTAAATAAATATAATCAGAAAACATTGCCAAAATTGGAAGCCTTTGAGTCTGTGAGGTACAGGGAAAGCTGGTTCATCTACATCCTCGAACAGGAGAGAGAAATTAATGGAACACCCCAGTGGAAGCAGGATTCCTCTACCAAATGAATTCCACTCAGTGATTTCAGAGGAGGTTAGTTTGGTTGTTTGGGTTTTTTTTTCATTTAAAACATACATTTGCACAGTTAAGTTCCCCACAAACAGCATAAATTTCATAGTTGATAACATCTGTAATTAGACTTTGAAATTCACACCGCTATTAGCTGTCCTACATGGCACAAGTTTTGCCCGAAAACACCATTTAAGCTGTTTTCATTTTTTCAGGCTATCAAATTTGAAAGCCTCTTAGATGAGATGAATTTTTCTTGAAGAATAAAACTAAATTGAGTTTATTTGAAAGATCAAACTGTAAGGACAAGATTGAAATAAATGTTTGGTTGCATCAAACGACCCGCTCCATAAATCAAACTCAAAGGGGATTATAAACAGAGAACATGCACCAAAGAAAAAACACAACCCAGACTCCAATTCCTCAGATTTGACCCAAGAAAATGAAAACCATAAGAAGGAACCTGCATGATTAAAAGCAAAGTGTCTGCAAGAGAGCTGAGAAATCATCAACTAAAACACAGGTTCCTTCAGTCAAAATTCAGATCATGGAGTGAGGGATATCCCCAGTGCCAACTTCAGCTGTACAACACCAGAGCCCCATGATTGCTGTATTTATCATGAGCAGTTTACATCTGACCTAAAGACATGCCAAGAGAACGGGTGCACCTTAAAATGTTCTCCAAGGGCTGCATAAATCAGCATAAACTGCATCACCTCCCAACAGGAGCTGGAAATCCAAACCCTCCCTCCAAAAGCCGTGGTGGTTTTGGTGCTTTGGGATGCTGGTGCAGAAGGGATGCAGGGCTATTTTAGTTTTCATCCATAACTTTGTGCCAGCCAAAAAAAGTTTTGTTACTTCTGTAGCACAGTTTGCTGTCTACCTCTTGCTTCTAAAGGTTCCTTTTGCCCTTGGGCCAGGCTTTTCCCACAGATCCTGATATTCAGTTAAATTTCTGCTCGCCGAGTAAACTTCCCAGGATCTTTTACAGCCCATTGCATCGTGCTTTAAGGTGGAAGAGAAATAAACAGACCCTAAATCCTAGTTTCAAATCTTTGTTTTATAATCCAAATGAATTTTCACAGCCAGTTTTCTCTGTATTCAAGTAACTTGTAGATAGAGATATTGCACTAGCAGCATTATGTACTTCAGTGTGTATGGGTGCACAATGTGTGCAGGTCCAGGAGCTGATCCCAACAGCCGGTTCTACACGCTCAACAACACGGCAGCAAATTATTTACAGGGTATTTTTCCATGTAGTGAAGTGCTTAGCAGAAGGAGCACTTCTATTTGAATAATTAAAAAACCCTTTTTCCTCTCTGCCCAGCAAGGCTGGATCCCAAGCCCTTAGCCTGGACCCCCATTTCTCCTCCATATGCTATGTTCAATTACCATTTCGTTTTCGAGTGCTAATAGGGGTCCATAACTTCAAGTACTGCTATTCAGAGTCAGTGCCTTTTCCCTGATTAATTACTATGGAGAGATGATACCTCTGGGAATCAAATACATCGTGTGCTTAACTCCAGAATAGACAGTTCTTGTCAATAACACATCCAAGCAGCTTAAAACTTCAATAGCCTGGTTTCTTATATACTGTAAGTGATGCTGAATATTCAGTTTTATTTCTGTTTCTCTGCCAGTAGGAAATAAAGAACACACTTTTAGCTAAATGAGAACTGAAGTGCATTGGAAGAGCGCTATAAATTATATGCAGGCCACCAAATAAAATTCAATTTTCAGGTAATGTGAAGGTGTAATGCGTCTGGAGAAGCTGTTTTGCATATCACACACGACAGCAGGCAATAAGAAGCGGGGAATGACTAAAACCTGATCTGTCACATGCAACTCTTTGATTGTTCCCCCTACTTTACCTACTCTAATCGCGCTGTTGCAGTGTTGATTCAGAACACGGCGGCCCATGAAAAATGTCACCGTTCTGTCGATGTTGCGGATCCGCTGGCAATTTCAGCAAGCACTGGATGCACATAAAGGGTGATAAGGCACTATATCCTGCCATGCTCAGCAGGTTTTCCATTTCCTCCTGCAATTACACATCAAACTGTTTTAGCTTCACAAGCTTCGGCACTATAAATGGCCTCAAGGCAGAAGTCTGCTCCGCACACTGATGAGTCTATCTTCAAAGCAGAGTGCAAACTCAGGTTTTGGGGAGAGAGATTTTTTTTTTTAAAATACCCTTTTTCCAGAGCTTTTAAGAGTTTACTTAGAGATTATACCTACCATTATCTCCATGTACTCCAATTAACAGGCAGTTTTATATCAGCATTAACTGGAGCTGCCTCTGAGAGGAGGTGAGAGCCATGCATACACACGAGCAAGCCACCGTCTGCACAAGAACCCTGCTCACAGCATTACATCTCTACATAATGGGATTTTTCTTTAGCTCCACCTTCTCTTTTTTCCTGCAAGACTACCTGGAATTCCAGACAGACAATAGGCAGAAGGATCTGGCTTTCAAACACTCAAAACTTCGTCTCACACTACAGCAATCCTACCAGAACTGTATCTTTCTCCTGTTGCTCCATTCAAAGCAATTCATACATTCTGGTACAGGTATTTCACACTGATGCTAAGAGGGAAACAAGGCCATGTAAAAAGTTACTGCTCTCAACCATTCTGGCCCTGTGATCTGCTCAAACTCAGATATTCAACCACATAAAAGCAGTGAACCCCGGGATGAGCCAAACAATTGCGGTGGCACCTGTGGACTCAGGCAGAGGATAAATTGCACCCAGAAATCACAGCTCTCATCTGCTCACACTTCTCCTGTCAGCCATGAGAAGAGAGATATTGCAGAAGTCACAATCCCCCCAGCAAATCGTGACTGGCCATGACCAAACCTCCACCACCTCTGAGCCTCAGAGCCCCCAGGAGGAGCTGTTCCAACATCTGCATCTCCTGCTATGCATATGGGTCACCCACACAGGGTCTCAACAGAGATAAAACCACACAAAACCCCTCCAGGTGCTGCCAGCTGCAGGACACACTGGTGGCTTCACCCACAGCCCATCCCAGAGATACCATTAATGAGATGTTGGGACTGAGAGAAGAAACCACCTGTGCCACAGAACACAGTTCTCCTTCCCTACCTGTTCCCCCAGAGTCACACAGCAGGGACCTGAACCACCCAAATTACACCCTTTGCCCAACAACAGCAACAATGAGACACAAGTTCTGGGACTGGCCTGAAATAATAGGTCATTTGTGTGCCCTCCACCTCTGCGAGACAGCATGACAAAAGGGCTGTCAGAGAAAATGTGAAGCAGCAGCTTTAGCCACTGCAAATGAATAGGAACAAACAGCTCCTCGCACACCGTAACTGACAGCTTGTTCCTGTGCCTCTCCAACAACCCCATCCATGAAGAACATGGACCTTTTACAATATGCCTCAGGGTGTATTATCATTTATTCCCAACCTTTGAAAAGCTCAGCTGTCACTGTTGCCTAAAAGGGGCTTTAGGATATTTAAAAAAAACCCCACAAAATATTCTGAACTAATTGTGTTTAACATACACCTGATTTTGTTATTAAATCAATTAGCAAAGCATACACAGGTATGTCAGCCCTGCCAACCAGGACTGAAGTGTATCTACTCTAAAACAAGCTTCAGCTTCCTGAACAGCAAAGACCTTTCAGGGGGGAGTCAACAGCTTCAGGCAGCACATCCAAAGCAGCAAAATCTTTACTCAGATGATCCAACTTGTGACTTCAACATGTCCCCATTTATACACAGTGAGCACACACAGGACTCCAAAAACATCAGCACTGCCAACCAAACCAATTCCACTGCCAGGACACAGACAGAAGACAGCAAGGAGGGCTAAAGAGAGTGTTCAATACCTTAATAAAACTTAATAAAGCTTTGAATATTCGTGTGCTGGTAAGTAAAACACAAGAGCAGTGAACCAAGTCAGTAATGGGCCTAAATGGGAGCGGAACTGCTGGCATAGCAGGAAACTCAGGTCAACTCAGGGAAGATTTATTTACCTATTTGATGGTGATGTACACCTTGGCAAGAGCAGCATCTGCCCTGAACGTTTATCATCATTGCTACCTGCATCTCTGACTCCTCCTTTGCCATCCCATGACAAGATATTTCCTTGTACTCACTGCAAATTCAGACATGTTTGGCAGTGCTTGCTACACCAACTTAACCACCTGCTGGTTGTAATAAAATGACTATTTCCTTATTTCTTGGCATCTTCTCTTAGGTGGCATTGCTACAATACTTGCTGTTATTCTCAAGTGCTGCTCCAGATTGAAATCTCATCCAGGATAGGAAAAACATCTTCAAAATTCCTAAAATAAGCAACAGTTTAAGTGAGGCTGGGCAGGTTCTTTTGGTAATTTTTTTGGGATGTTGTCATTTTTTAAGTCTGAAGATGTTTGCTGGTCCTTCCATTCAGAACTACAAGGAAGAGAATGAGAAAAATGGGTGAAATTCTGTGACAAGGTGCAGAGGGAGGACACCAATAGAAGGACTAAATCCAACAAATTTCCTATTTATTAATAGCTGTTTCTACATAAAATCCATTTGCAAAGAATCAAATCAGGACTCACTGATTAAAAATTTGTTTTAAAAAGCCTCATGAAATGTTGTTTAATACAGGCTTCTCTAACCAGTGCCAAAACCAAACCCAAACCAATGAGAACCACACCACCCTGAAAGTGTTGAACATGAAGTGGATCCAACCCTGTGAAGAAGACCTCAGTGCTGTTTTCAACACATCCTCTCACAGGGAAGCTTCAGTGACTAAGGAGAAAAATTAAGCCCTGAAAGTCTCCTCATGAACAGGAGTCCAAACAAGCCAGAGACAGAATTTAAGTGGCCTCTACTAAAATTAGATTATATCATCTGTGAATAACCCTGCTGCACCACAGTTAATAGTGTGGTTGCTGCTCCAAGTTCTTTTCAGTCGTGGATGTTGGTCAAGTTGATATCAATCAGCATAAAGCACAAGAGCTTCCTCCCATCTCCAGCTTCTCAGAAAAGCTGTATTTTAAAGAGTCTTTAATGGACTATTAAATACAGAGGAAAACTTAACCACGATCACTCACTTAACCAAGGAACAAGGAGCATTTTCAAGCAAATCACTCACCACATCCGCATCAGTAAGTGATTTCAGGGAGTAGCTTTGTTCATGTTATCCTAATGTGAGCTTTCCCAGCCCCATCTGCAGTATATCTGCCTGAACAATTATGTCAAGCATATGGAAACAAAGCTGGCAGGAGGAGGGGAGAAGAGACAGCAAACCTCACCAGCTGAATGGGATGCAGAGTTACAGAGATGGCACCTACATGAAACTGCAGAGACCAACTACTAAATGTTCTGCAAAATAAAATGCTGTTTCTCTGATGTTTTCATGTTATAATTATTTGAAATTCAAGGGTGCTTACGGAACAGTTCAGCTCCTTCAAAGCACAAATTGCAAGGGATGATGTTCAAGTCATTTCTATTACCCTGACACTGTTGACAAGTGCACCATTGAACGATTTTATCACTGTACAAACTCATCATAACCATCAGCACACCACTACTGGTAACAAAAAGCACTTCATGAAGTGCCCTGTGTGAAATCTAAAATTTGATATGGCTCCTATCTGATAGCTATCCTGTATTAAACTCACCTTTTAACTACAGTTAAAGCCAAGTGAGTACCCAAGTAGCCTTGGATACCCGTGCTGAGAATAGCTGAGCAGATGGAGTCCAGAGAAGCTAAATAACACTGATATTAAGAGCATCTAAGTTCATACAGAATATTTCCCCCAAGTACAACGTGTTATCTTCACATGCTACATCAGCCATTTATATGAATCCTGACAGGCACTGAAGATTCACATGCAGTGACACCTGAAAACAAAAATTAATGCAGGTGGTTTTCCTGCCTGAACGTATGTTCTGCAGCGAAGACACACAGCTCTTAATCCTGCTAAGTGCAGTGCACAGTAATGCTAGGAAATTATGAGCGCACAGACATCTTTATGTTTTGCCTACTTGGCAATCTATGTTTTCTGTACACAGATTTATTTGTAAGTGATCCATATGCATTCCATTCCCAGAGTTTGTGTAAAGCCATACTTCAACAGCAAACAAAATCAAATCACTGCGGGTGCGGTGAAGGGCAAAAAAAGGGGAGGTTGGCACAGGGTGTAATTCAGACAAAGAGCTCAAACTGAATCTAAACTGCAGGAAATAATAGAACTGGCTCCAAAGTCAGACAGACCGCTGCTACTCAAAAAGTATAGAGGTTTTTTTATTTGGGTTTTTAAAAAAATTATCATTACTTGCTTGTTTCTAAAAAAAAAAACCCCTTTGGGTAGTTTTTGCTGTTGAGAAGAAATCATGCCAACAAAAGGGACAAAGTTGGGGTAGCTCCAGACCTGGCACTACTGGGCACCTCCAGCTGCTCAGTTCATGATTTTTCCCTTCAGGACTCAATCACCTCTGTGTGAAACTCTTTCTTCGTCTCTAAGAACATCTAATCCACCTAAAGGTTATAAATGATAAAACAAGGAATCAAAATTCAGGTACTGCTGGATGAGTCAGGCAGTGGATCCAATTTGCATCATGCAAGCAAACAAAACTTCTGCAAACCGAAGCCTGGAGAAACCACGCCACCTTCAACGTGCACATTTCTTGCTGTTTAATCAGAACTGTTTTCTTTTATATTTTTTGTGTATGTTTGATGCAATTACTGGAAAAGTTTTCAGCTTGTTATGCAGGTTGTCAGAAGAGATGATCTAACAGTGCCTCCCGGCCTTAAAATCTATGCTTCTTTGATATATTTCTCAGGAGCTGGTGAAATATTACTCTTATTTTTAAAATGCCTAGGCATACACTTCTCTGGCAATCTGCAAGGCATTACTCACATTTCATTTACTTAATGCTCTATCTTCCCAACAATTTCAAATAAACTTTCTATGGGGGAGGCATGTCAGGGTATGCTCTCTAGTACTTCTCTGAAATTAATTTCTAATTGCAGGGTGTTATCTGCATCAAACTGAGCCTTTTAAACGGTAATATTAAAAAAAGCTAAACTGTCTTGCTGAGATGAATCCACCCGAAGAATGGCTGGTCCCTGCTTCTGTCCATCCCAGCCTGGCTGTGCCAAGGGAATTTGCTGTGACTGACTGGATGGACCCAGGAGATGACCAACCTCCTGATCCCACTCTCGCACCCAGGGCAAACATCACAGCTTCACACAAATGTGCTTTTTCCTGCCCACATTCAGCATGGGTGCAGAGACAGATTGGGACTTGCAGTTAAATACAAACTGATTTACAAGGGAAAAGCAAAGAAAAATAAAACCACCACAAACCAACCCACAAGCATGTTTTAAAGCTGGTTTGAAGCCTCTATTTATTGAAAAAAGATGGTTTGTAACGCAGGGTCCAGTCCCCTTTTCAGCTCATAACACCACCACAGTAGGAAATTTGCAAGTTAAAACACATTTCTAGCACACTGAAAACATATGCAAAGCCACATTTTTAAGCCATTTCCTCCCCATGCCAGCCCACTGCTGCACTTCTACTATTTCATGGGCTTATTAATATTGCAGCTGCACGACCAGAATTGCTATACCCAAACTGAAGCTCCACCTACGGGGGTCAGTTTGTCAAACTCCCCATGAACAACATCTATAACAGCTGAATTCGAGTTGCCCTGAACACTTTTCCTGCAGGCAGCAGCTCTCTGCCTTATTAACTATTGACTTTGTTCCAGAGTCGCCCAGTAAAACTGCATTTTTAAACCTGATCTGCATCAACAGGAGCGAGACACAATCAGAAGAATTTTCTGACTGCAGTATTGGAAATCATGGAAATGTTTCCTTCGTAATCACAATTAGACTTCTCTTGAGGTTAAGCTGCTTTCTGTGATCAGCAGCTTTGTAGTACTAACCATAATTTCTCTTTTTATTCTATACAAACCCAAAACATACTTATATATATATATATATCTTATTTTAATAGAATTATGCTACAAAGAACCATCACTACAACCATTTAAGCCCATGTCTGAGATTCATTTCAAACCCAGCCAATGGCCAACTGGAGATTTGTGAGACACTTCCAGGTTACCCTCAGGACTTATGCCTGTAAATCCATTTCTGGCACCTTTCCCACATTTGGCCAGTATTCATATCCCATAAAAAGCAGCAGTCAAAGGCAGAAACAGGATGACATCAGTGCAAAACACCTCATGAAACCCCAGCTCTGTCCCTACCAGAGTGAATCAAATTGCAGAATTTGCCTTACTTAGAATCCCATAATTTTGTAAAGAGACAGTTTCCCATCTCCTTTAACTATTTTTTTTCCACTTGGAGTTCACCAGTTGAGTAAGCTGCTTAATTTTAACCTCCTTTATCATGACTATATTTTGTTTAGAACAGTTCCTGAACAGATTCTTCCCCTTCTCTATTTTCAGTTTGGGGACTTTCAAGTTGAATGATGGTGGTCAAAAGACATCACAAAGCCTGAAAAAAATATTCCCAAGAGAAAAATGGGAATGAAAAAAAAGGCATAGAGGGAAGCAAGAGATGGAAAAGAGATGGCTCTAAAATGGCTTGAGGTAAAAAAAATAAAATCTGCCATAGCTGTGGGTCCAAATTGGGGCCAATAGAAGAGGTTCTCCCTTACCAGGAGGAGCATCCCCATAACACCCCTGGTTTTAATGCAAAGGCCCAGGCAAAACTTGATAAGCACAACACTGCCCATTGCAGCTCCTTCCCTATAAAAAAAAAAATGTTTCCTAAAAGAGATGATGCAGATTGTGGAAAGAGCTATACATCTTTTCAATAGAACCCTCTCTTTTCATCATAAAAGCAAGCTCCAGCAGCTCTCCCATGGAATTCACTGTGAAATAAAATTTGCAACCTGGCAGCAGTGTCTGACGAGCAATATACAATCCTTCCTGAAAGGCCCAGGAGGATTCTATTGTTTTGAGGCTTAATTTTCAATTTGCATCTTTAAAAAGGTATGATTTCATCCAAATTCACTGGTCTGCTCATTTATATTTATCTGTAAGAGACCACATTTTAGTTCCTTTGAGAAGAAACGCAGTAAAAAAAATTTTATGTTCAAAATTATTCTACAAGCACCACTCATATTTCTTGTTTTATTGCCATCTGCTTGGACAGAGATGGGACTAATTTATTTTGAAGGGCCTGATTCTGCAGGCACTCCACAGTCACTAATCCCTTTGTGCTCTGCATGTCAGGCAGCAAAAAGAGGAGTTCAAGTGGCAGAAATCAGCACAGTTTCATCACATCAGTGGCTTTAGGCTCATTTACACCAAAAGAGGATGAAGTCCTATACGTCTCAATGAAAAATGCAGAGATATTTTGCCCCACGCTAAACAAGTCTCTCCTTAACAATGACGAGCTGAAAACGAACTGCAACTGGAATCAATTAAAATTCACCACAAAGCACTGGTACCTTGCTTCAAACCAAACAAAAAGTTGTGTCTCGCAGCCTACAGTATCTTGGGAATGTTCCTGCCAGCTCCCTTCAGAAAAGGCTCTTGACTCTGCTTCTATAATGAACATCTTAAGAACTGTAAATGCAACATTAAGTGGTGGTAAAACCTTCAGGATACACAATGATTTTGAAAGAGAGCAATTAAACGGCGAGTTATTCTGAACCCGTGTCCCCATTTAAACTATTTTCCTTGTAGTCCATCTGCCAGGGAGCCTTTAAGGCAGACAGGAAGATGCAACACCCATCCCAGAAAGCTGCTGTTGCACTAACATTTCCAAAAGGCCCACAACGCTGACTACCACGAGCCTCATTAAGAAAACGCAAGTTGCTCCACTATCCTTAAATATATGAGTTCCATGGGCATCGTGCACAGAAACGAGACTGAGTTCCTACAGCAAACACAACCAAGAGCAGCACCGCGCTCTCCACGCCTGCTGTGAGTCCAGACACGAAGCCAAGGCCCTGCTGATGGAAGCCAAATCCCATCTTGGCCATTTGCAAATATTTTTTTTGCATGGAAAGTTTTGGGATTTCAACAAAAAAGAGAGAAGGATGAGGGAGGTCTTCACAGCTCTCCCAGCAGGAATGAAAAGTTTCTCTCACTCACGACTACCAGATGGCAAAACAAATTCCAAGAGGAAGATGAATTTTAGGGTTGATATTTTTACTACACATGTTCAATAAAGTAAATAAAGAATGGGAGGAAATTTATGTAACTCAGAGGAGATCTTCTCAGCACACAAAAATTCAGGAATGAATTTAATTGCTGTACCTGAAAAAAGAGGAGATAAAACTGGGAAAAATTCACTATCCTGCACAACATTCACTTTATTCACCTTATCATCAATGTCAGATTGTGTCAGCTATTTTCATCAAACCTCAAAATACTCCAGCAGCACTCTGGGATGAAATCCTCACCTACTGGAAACAACGGGAATGTGGTAACTTTGGTTTGGGCAGGATTAAAGCATTTGGATTTGATGTGTTTGCAAAGAGTGATGAACGTGATTCCAGACTGATTTCTATTTGGAAACCTTCCCTCTTTACCTTTGGCATTTCCTCTACAACACTTTCCAACACATTCATTGGCAACCCCCCTTCTGAAGGCAAAGAAGATCCAAAGGTCAAAGCCTTAATTTGTACAAATCATAGTGTGCATGACTAAAAACGTACTGCTAACGTTGACACTCCAATAACTGATGACCCAACCTCACTTGGAAAGCAGTAAAAACAAACAAAATGAAGGAAAAATTACTTTGTGGTTTTGAGAGTCACTGTCACCACTGGCATCAAAAACCCTGCAACATTTATTTTTTCTTCTAAATCCTGGAAATTAGGTTACTGGAAAAGCCTCTCTTTAAAACAAATATATTCAATACAAAAAAATACATGAAAAGTGTTGGAAAACTGGAAACTGGTGTATATCTGAAGTCTCTAAAACCAAGAAACAAAGAACTCGAAAACACATCTCCCTTCATCAATCTCACAAACATCTAGAGACTGACTCACGAGTTTTGGGTTGTGGTTTAGTTTTTTTTTTTATTTCAAGGTTGGCACAACTCTGATGTTATGATTTAGCCAAATTAATCCTTTGGAGTAAAAGATACCAAGGAGAATAAAACAGATTAGATAAATACCATTCTTCTATATTTCACTGACTTTCCCAGTCAATGTTGCATTTGTGAGACATTCCACACTGCAAACTTCAGTGGATCTCTAATGTAAAGGCATTAAATAAGTGAGAATTGAACTAACAGAGCTGAAGTGTTCAGCAAAACCTATCACCGAGGCTGCTCCATCTGCTTTTACTTATTTAGGAAACAGCAGGTTTCACATATTTGAGATGAAACGAATGAGAAAACATTACAGCAACATAACTTCCCTCAACTGAAAATATCCACCTAACAGATTTTAAAACAGATTTCTAATACATGTAGGAAGGGTTCCCTGATTTTTTTTTAATTGGCTCAGTAAAGTACAAAGATGTTTCATTTCTCGCAGGTTTACTTCTGTAACACTTATTTGTTTAACAGTTTTGCAGCAAAAACGGTGCTGCCAGCTCACGCTGCTTCTTCCCACATAAAGTTGCTAGAACCCATCCTTTAAGAAAATAATAAATGAAACGTGGGCCCCGATGGTGTAAAGTGCTTACACGGGCGCTCAATCTTGCCCACAGGCAATGCCAAGGAGCAATTCCTCAGGCCTGTTTTCCTTCCTGCCTCCAGCAGCCCTCTCACACCTCTGATCTCCTGTGCATCCATCCATGTGCTGCTTCCCACCTCTCTGGCTACGTGTGAGCTTCAATCCCAGCAAAGCTCGGCCCCTGACCCGGTGCTCCGGGTGCTGCAGAGCCCGTCCTGCCCATGGGATCCCGGGCACTGCTTGCCCTTTCCTGCTCTCCACGCCTGCTGGGCATCACCAGCCTCAGCTGTCTGGGAAAACCAACCCTGATGCCGGTGCTGGATGCTCAGCTCTGACCTCCAAATCCCCTGCAATCCCTTCCCAAACAGCGCTGCTTCCACACTGCTCCATGCAGCCTGTGCCAGGGCTGCTTCCTCAGCCAGACTGCCCAGTCAGTGCCTTTGGGCTTCAAGGCTTCTCTCCAACAGGGGAATTTGATGGTAAAAGCCAAGATATCATCAGTCCTGTGCTTCCTTAAGATAACCATTCCTTTAGTACCATATACATATATATACACACACACAGGCATATATGAATATATGATCTCTCTCTCAGTGCACTCAGTTGAGCTGCACTGGGTCTTTTGACTGCAACTCAGCATAAACCAACTACAAAAGGTCCCCACTCAAAAAAATCTCATGCTACCGCAATATATTGCACACCATGGACTTTTTGGAGCATCCTAATCTCTGACTACATCTGCAGTTTTCTCTCAAGTGTGCTATATACACATAAGGCACTAAAGAGATGATAAAGGAACAGTAAAACCACAAAACCGGAAGAAAACCATAAAGGAGCAAATTCTCCTTCAAGCCATCCCACACCTGACAGCTTTCCCATCTCCCAGTGCAATCCTCATCAAGAATCATCACGTAGCTTCTTTGCAACCATCGTAATTACAATTAAGTTTCAAAGAATTACCTCCAAGCCAGGTGCTATCTACAGTTTTAATGTCACTGGTCATTTCTGAAATGCTGGGAAGCATAAAATTTTTCTGATGTTGAATGTGACAGCAACCCAGCATTGTGACAGAGTGTGCTAACTGTGAAAATTAAATAAATTAGCTCAATCTTCCAAAGCTGGTATTGTCAAGGATACTGAGCCATTGCAATGCTATTGCCTACATGGGGGGGAAAAAAGGGAAAGTTCACTTTGGAAAGTAAAATAGAAGTCTCTTATTCTTATTGCTACACAGAAGACTGAGTCAAATGAATGGAATCAGGCAAAAGAATAAACCAGCAAATATCTTCTCATTGTCAAGCTGCCAATTTAACCCAGCTTGATATTTGCTACAACTCCATAAGCTTTATGGTCAATAGTAAGTGAAAGCAGTACTTATCCTGAACATTTCAGTTTTCCATGGTTGTCAGTCATTTATATATTTCAATAAAATAATTAAAAAAGATCTCCATATTTTCTAAAGGTTGCCTTCTGTAACATTCATATTTTACTTTAAAGAGCAAAACCAATAGTTGAGACCATGTAAGCACTACTTAAGTGAAGAGAACCAACTGATAGAAGTTTGGACCTGCAGTCTGGCATCCCATTTTAAACCAGTCCTCCCACTTCAAATAGTGAGGATCCTGTCTTTCTGACCCTAATACTGCCAGGGGTGGAACCACAACTCTCAATGCTAGGGTTGGCATGAGCTAGATTAATTAAAAGAGCAAGCAGAAATAATTTGCTTACTTAACGCATTAAAGCCAATTGCAAAGTTGAGTATTCAACTCATGAGTACATTGGTGTTTCAGAACTTACTCTACATTGTGAGGAGTTATTTGTGAAAATAAATTCTCACCTGAAAGGTTATGCAGTAGAGTTTTCATTTTATATTATAAATCATAAAATAACAAGCATAAACCCGCAGTTTGTTCCAACAGGGTTCCAATCTTGTATTTTGATCAGGCTGAAACAAACACCTCTGTATTTTGTGACGAGCATGCCATCAAATCATAACTACTGCTCCACACTGATTTTACCACAGCAAAATTTACTATTCAATTTTACTGATCCTTTGACCATTTCTACAAAGCTATCTGGTTCTAATATAAGCTCATAATAAAAAAAGCCAGCAGTGAAACCAAACAATTCTCCTACCTTGATAAAAGCCTCAGTTCCCCCCCGTTCCACAGCATAAATCCTCTCCCAGCCACTTCCAAGGAAAAAAACACTGCTGTACTGTTTAAAACTGCACATCAGGAGTGATCATCAAATAGGACTGACCTCGATTCTGGCACAGCTCTCACAGGCTGACCACTCAAGTCCACACATAGTAAAAATGAAAAAAAAACCAGAATTAATTATCCAGGGTTTACAAAACATGGTGCTAATTATTGGCAGCACACCCACAAGCTGCAAGATGCTCAGTCATGGTCAGCATTGGATGGTGCTGGTGATGAGGATTCTGTGAGCACCGACAGCCCCATGGTTCTGCAGATGGGACAGAAAGGGAGGCCAACAAGACAGGATGAGAAGAAAGTCACATCAGCTTCTAATCATGCCTGTGCTGAGATTAAAGCTTCAGCACAGCAACAAGCAGCTGTGAAATGCTTCATTTTCAAAAAATTATCATCTACTTGCACATCTCCCAAACTCTCCATGAGCCGTTTAAAGCCCGCGAGCTGCACAGGAGTTGAAACATCGAACGCCCAAACATCAGCTTTTATTAGCTGCACATTGAAGAGCTGCATCTCCCATGCCCCCTGCATATATAAAGGCAATACAAGATCATCCAATTTTGTTTTGTCATTTTTCTGCATAACTTAGTGAGCTAAACATGTATTTATCTCCTTTTCAAGTATCTCGCTAAAGGCTAAAGCTCATGTTTATTTGTACAGACAGAAGATACATCCCACAACTGAAAAACACGTTTGAGGCTCAAACAAATGCATTAGAAACAAGAAAAGGGCAATTGGTTGATAAATGGAATATCCTGTACAACTCCTTTAATTGATAAATACATTTTGCTCAGAGGAGGTGAAGGGATACAATGGCAAAAGATGAACTGTACATTGTTTTTTCTATCCTGCAACTCCATTAAACTGTTACCTTGTAAGGCAATTCATTCAGGACTCATGCTGGTGCATTCAGGTTGTCCCAAGACACATAACATTATTAGACAGATCAGTAATAGGTTAAATTTCATAATAAAGCCCAGAGTAAATTGTGTAACAGATCTGAGACTACAAATTCAACAGCAGCAGCTGCTACCAATTCTAATGTAAAACTTAATTTCATTTGGTAACAAAACCAGAAAATATAGGCAAAGAAAGGCCACTGTCAAATAGTCCAAAGGCAACTATTTTTGCAAGACAAGTGATAGTTTAATTTACTGGCCATGGTGAGTTTTGCAATGAAACAAACTGCAATCTAATTACTTGCTACAAAACAAGAGCCTGATTTGATTTTGGAGAGGTTCTCTCTAATTCCCTGTTATTGTTTTGTCACTGTAAACTCAGATATTGCTAGAGGGCCAGCAAGTTTAATTTCCAAATCAATCTGTGATTTACACACACATCCTGCCTGGTGTGCATGCATAATGTGCACATCCCCCAGGCAGGAACTGCTGCACAAACATACAGAACTGGAAAAATACCCACCTACCTCATGTCTGCACACATGGATCTGGGGGTTAAAAATAATCAATCATTAAAGAAAGCCCTCAACCACCTGCATAAGGAAAAAGGGAGGAGAAACTCAAGGGCCCAGAGAACACAAAGCATATCAGAAAACGAGGAAATCTTACACTCTGTTTCTAGAATATCTCTTAAAATGAGTATGTGTTAGAAATTAGAGTTATTTTACTTAAGTTACAGAAAGTATAACAAGATTTCTGCTCAGAACCATCTCTCACAAGTGATGTTAAATTGTTTAGAAATAAATGAGTTTATGATTCGTCCGAAATTTATTCGAAAGCCAAAGAAGAGCATGCCAATTCTGTCCCTGGATGCTCCTACTCAATTGCTCTGGACCTGTAAGCGATCCCATGCAGTACCAGCTGCATTATTTAAAGCCTTTTTACACAGCTCCCCACACACACACACAGGTTTGAGAATCTGCAACACGATCCTGTGGAAGGCTTTGAAGGTGTATTCTTGGAGAAAACTGTCAAGGCAGGAGCTGAGTCCTTGGCAGGAGTCTCAGGAGTGCTTGAGGAAAGCCAGGCGTCCCCTGTGCCCACCCAGGGCTGTCCTGGAGGAGCTGCAGCCCATCCAGAGCTCCCACAATCACGGAGCAGGGCTGGCATTCCCTAAGTGAGCACGATCCTCCTCTGGGAATGGGGCAGGCTCAGCATCCCACCCCACGGACAGGATCCCATGGGAGCTCCAGGGACAGCACCTGCCCTGGGAGCCCAGACAGACCAACAGCCCAGGACAACCAAGATCCATGGAAAATGTCACGTTCAAGAGCATGAAGAAGTGTCTTTTGAGTCACAAGATGAGAACTCAGGGGAGTTAAATTAACAACATAGCACAACATTTTACCAAGTAATAGCACTATATTTTTTCTTTTATGGAGCACTGCTCAGGGCAATATTTAATCTCTTGAGTTTAATGAACTTTTAAAACTACTCAATAAATACTCAAAGCCATGACAAGTACAATCATAAGATAAATTTAGCCCTACTCCAGTGGACTATATCACTTTTTGTTATTAAAAAATGTTAATTTTAATATACTAGGGGACTTCATTTCTATAAAATAAGGTGTCAGGGTTTCTAAATTCATATCACAATGGTTAGTTTTCATTAAAGATGTTAAGTACGTTGTCATTTTTAATAAAAATACATGGTGAGCCCTTCTTTCTAGGCTAATAATAGAACTTTGGATAAATAGTCCTATCCATAAAATGTTCCAGCTCTCAGCAAGGCTTCCTTTAGTCACTATAGAGGTTAAGATTTCATGAAATTACTTGATGAATTGAATTAATGTAGCTAAAGAATTTGTGATGGACCTCAAAGTGAAGTCCTAGCTAATTATTGCATATTAATGCATTATATGTGTAATATAACATTACACACATGATAGTAATGTATCATATTGTGCATTAATATGCAATTAATATCCATGCTAGAGTAAACAAAAAGACACTACATCTATAAGAACACTAAAAGAAAACAGAGCCATCCTCAGAGTAACATCACTCCCAAATAATGCCTGTAAGGTCTGTTATTCCTGTCTACCTACATCCAAAAGAAATGCATTAAAAGAATGTAAAAATTGCCATGTGAAGTACTCAAAAGGCAGGAAGCACTAAAACTGAGGTTATGAATGCAGGTTGTCAATCATCTCAATTTCAAAGCATTTTTATTTAGCTCTGTAAACAGTGTCTGCCTGCAGGTGTTCAAGAGCAGCCCCCAATTCTCTGTCTATACCTCCTTGCATCAAGATGGAATATCAGAAAATAAAATTAAAGCATCAGTGGCACAACAGTGTCAAAAAACCAGAATTCAGCATACCCAGGCCATCACACTGCCACACCCACACACGTGCTCCAGACAGAACAGCCAAGGACACCGTCCATGCTGCCTTCATCCATAAATATATCACTCCTCAAATGCCTTTAAAATTGACTACAGCTTTGTATATATGCTCTCTGAGTTATCAGACATGAAGTGCTAAGTAGTCTTCCCATTTATTTTTCATTACCTCCCTGAAAAATGGAGAAAATCAACTGCTACAATTCTTTTTGAAATACATTTCTGAAAATCTGGGTATTGATTTAACCTCTTTCATGCCACATTTCTTTCAATTCCCAGAAGCGTGCCTTAGTAAAACATCCCTATTAGCTTGAAATAGCGGCCAGGACATACTGTGAGAGTTAGGCAAGGATCCTTCTCATGAGAAGAAGCTCCATGGAGGCAAAAATGTTCTTCTTGCTTTAGCTTTGCACATATCAGAAACAATTATATATCATCTTTCCCTAAAATCAAACTTACTGGGCTCCCCACAACAAAAAAGCAAGCAAGATTTTTCCTCTATAGATTATCTGTCTGAGATCTAACTACAAGCATCCACTGCCTTGCCTTCAAGAAGTTCTGTGTGGTGTCTCTTGAGCCATAAAGGTGAACTTGTTTTACAGCATCCATGAAAACTGTTTCAGGTTATAGAGGACTCATTTCACCACTTCCTAATTTCTTTCCTCAATCTGATAAAAAGCTTTCACCATTTTTACAGGACACAGAAGGCTGCCATTCTGGTCCACTACAGGGAGTGACAGAAGTGCCTGTGCCCAATCAGTCACCATGGCAAAGCTGTTCTGTTCCCAGCTGCGCTCTGCCAACAATCCCGAGGGGCCACGCGCCCGCGCCGGGGCTGTCCTCATCACCTGCTATTGTCAGAGTTCATGTGTTCTCCAGGAGCCAAAGACAAGCACTTACACTTCCTATTTCCCCTCAAATAAACCTTCCCTGCACCTCGTCCCATGGCGTTGGTTCTTGGTTCTTGTCTGTCTGTCTGAGCTGCTCTGACAGCAACGCTTCTCTTGGAAAATGCCAGGATACGCATTGTACCTTGGCCTCTCTCTGCAGCTCTTGGGGGATGTTTACCTTCCTTAGATGATCAGAGAACTGAAAATTCCAGAAAAAACATAGGGTTTTTTCTCTGAAAAGGAGATTAAAGAGCTCTCAAAGGCTGGGACCTCATATACTTACGCAGTTAACAAAAAGTTCTTGGGGGGAGTGGGGGAATTATGAAAAGTCAGGACTCTCTCACCTATCCACAAATCCTGGATCTCAATTAAATCACAGAACTTACTTTTCTAATGAACTTCTCTATCCTTTGTTATTTCCAATATTTATATAGGTTCTCAAGAACAACAACATGCTGTGTACTTATCAGTCTTCTTTTTAATGAATTCTTCTCTTTTAAGGAACCCTACAGAATGAGTTTGCCTTCAGCTCAGCTGCTCCAGACAGCCACTGTACACATTATTACCACCACACTCAACCAGACAAGCCTCATCTTATAAGGTTCTGACACCTTTGCCACTCAAAGCACACCGTAATATGACCAAAGAGGTCACAAAAAATGGTTCTGACATATAACTAGTTAATTCACACATTATGTTCTGATGGCTGAAATTGCCTTTCCAGTTTTATGAAGAGATTTTAGGACTAGAAAAGAGAAATTGGGTGGTTCTATTCCCTCTTCTCTGATCCCATTACTCAGTGAGCAGAGCTGTCACTAGGAAAGCTTAAACACTACATCTATTTGCTGTATTAGCCATACTGTACTGGATATTTCATATATAGCTCAAAAATGCACTCTCAAATTTGCCAATTATCTTTGATGAACATAATGTCACCCAGAGTAACTGTGTACATTCAGTGCAGTTTTCCAGAGGTTTTTCTTCTCTTTAATACATTATGGGCTGCTGCTCATGGCTGATGATGCAGCTTTGTCAAAATGGAGCCAACGCCACCAAAAGCAGAGCACAAAAGGCAGGATGACCTTTCTGCTGTACACACAGCTACTAAAGCGAAAGAAATTAGATAGAAAATCAGACTAGGAAAGGATCCTGTTATTACTGCAACCACGCACCCAGGGAGACACTTTACATAGGGAAAACTGTACCTGATTTGCCTTCAAACACAGCCCCAACCAAACAGATAAAAACTTGATCATTTTGCATTTACTGAACTGAGCTACACAAACCTCTTTGTCTGAGGGCTGCAAGGACGATGCTGCTGCAGATTCACCACTGGGAAAAACACCCCATCCTCAGGGTTTGCATTCACTCTGTTTCTGTTCCATATGAGGAGTTAATTTGGATTTCATCAGCCAGCCCCAGCCCACACGCTGCCTCACACCTGAGCTACCTTGAAGAGTGGTTGTGAACTAAAAAAAAAAACCCTGTCCTTACCAAGTGAAATCCATTTTTTTCCAATTTCAGATGGAGGTTTCCAGTCTCATAGGAGTAATGGGACACAACCACTGACATTATAATTCAATAAAGGGAAAAGAAATCATATCTGTCAGTCCATCTTTGGATCACAGGGCCTCTTTCTTGTTCCTCCTAGCTGACCTCTGCAACAAAGCTGTCAGCTTGGAAGAGCTTAATATCTTGAGAAGATAACCCCCTTAAATTTCTTCCCTGGCTCACTGACATTCTGTCAACTAGGAGAAAACCCGGCCCAAATTTGGGATCGCTGGGATTTCTTCCAGCTTGCTGAGCAGCATGCCAATGCTGTGTGCATCTGCCCAGGGTAAACTCCCAAAGAGCCTGATCCTGCAAACTGTCTGGAGTCCAAGAACTTGACTAATGCCTCTTAGCAGCACACTGCTTAGAAATTAGGAGAAATTTTTGGCCAGAGAAGGTTTGATTCTCTTTGGTCTTTTAAACACGTAAATAACACCGTACTAGAAGACACCAATGCCAGCCCAGCTGCACCTCTGCCTCCAAACTTTATTGGCATACCCAGAAGAACAGGAATTTCACTGCCCTTTCCCAACTGGAGTGGCTTGCAGTCCTCCTGGACCAAAATGGGCAACTCCACCACAGATATGGATCCAATTTCAACCTGCCAGTGCTGAGCATCACCAACACTTAGACATGCTGAAACTGTCTAAGGAACTGTAAACTAAGGAGCCTGTCAATCTCCAAGGTTTTCCTTGTGCTCTTCTGAAGTATTTTGTGTTAAATGATAGAAGTATATCTGTATGTCAGATCACAACCTAGAAACCAGGTGCTGAAAATCTGCCTTTGAAAGAGGAGAAACAGAAGCAGCAATTACTTATTGCACAGGGATGGAATATCCTTTCCCACGGGCAGTGCCCACATTCCAGCATTATTTTGCTGTCTCACGATGGGAAACAACTTCTGAGGAAAAACCTTGATTATTCTCATATTGTTATAACACACAAGCACTATATGAAGTTATTAAGGAATTCATTTAGGCTAAAAGCTGCTGCTAAGTACTAATTTTAACTGCTGTGAGAGAAACTCAGATTTTGGTTAATTAACATTTGGGCAGTCAATTTAGCTACAATCCAAGCTGAAGCTTTGCTTTTCATGTTCTGACATTGCTGGCCTTCTTAAAGTCTTTGCCATCACAATCGTTCACAGTCTTAGGACCTGAATCACTATTTAGTTATCTGAAGCCCATTTAACCAAATTTTTCCCAAAAAATTTTCTAGTAAAACACAGCTTTTAACTCTTTCCCCACCCCCTCAATCACCAATTTTCAATCACCTTTTACATGGTTGGAATTTCAAACCCTGAGTGGGTGATAAAGAAACCGGAGTGAAAAAACTCCAGGGAAGAGACTGTCAATCAACTCAAAAGACATAATTTATTAAAGCATATCAAGTGCACATATATAATTTGCAAGTTCATCTGTAACAGCTGACACTTGCCCTTTGCTATGTTAACAGTAAGGTACAAAATCCTTATCAGCCACACTAATATTGGCACTTGGCATGTTTTTAAAATGCACCTAAGTCTAAAATCTGATCAGATTTATTGTAGGACTAGAAGAACTTCAATTTAAACTGCCTGCTGTTGGTGCCATGAAGTATTATTGCCTGCCTTCACTGTGCACAGACAACAATATGAAGGATTTTGGAGGGGAAGTTAGCAGAAGCTGCTGGATGTGCACTTTGCTACCTTAAAATTTAATGTATTTCTGACAAGGTGCATGGAAATACCATACATTTTGTGGATCTAAGAACACCTGAGTAACATGAGGGCCAGCCTCTGGCATTAGGCTTTGCACACAGATGGGCAGATCATTACATCTCTATCAAGGAATGTGGCATTACAAACTCGAGCAAAGGAGTGGGATGAGGCAGAGACAACAATGATTAATGTACCAACAGTGTCCACTCAACCATTGAGGCAGTAATAAAGGTATTAATTTGACTGCAAACATTAAAATATGTACAGTAAGATGGATTTTTGAACAGTGCAGTGTGGCATAACCTTAATACAGTACATTAAAATCATTCATTACAATGAATAAATAGTTTAATGAGATTTGAAACATCCAGCACTCCCTATGTAAGCAGGTGATGAAGTGAAGCCTGGTATCGGCACCACTGAACATAAATTATGCAAAAGTAATACTTCTAATGTCATCTATTCACTGGCATTGTTGCTTTTGTTAAATATTCAAGTGTACATCTTTCTGGGACAATATCAAATTAGTCTGTCCTGGAGTTTACAACGAATTTCCCCGCAACAGCCTGATTTTCATAAAAGTAAACAAAATAATGTGCACACGTAGCATGATTTCCTTCCCTTGGTTTGTTTGTGTGAGGAAGAGAAATACATCCTACCAGGGCTAGAACATCTCTGTTTTGTTGTTTTTTTGTTGCTGGTGGTGTATTACTCCCTCAAAGTCAGCTGCCACATTAAACATGGTATTCCATGTGAAACTGCAGGGGTATAAGATGAACTGCTGGAGCACTTTTTTTACCCCCCTATTAATTTAAACAACTTATTAACAAATCAAGCCATTTTATTTAAATTACGCGCCTAACCATGTAATTAGTTAAGTAAAACCACTTAAAACACGTTTTTCTTCCCATTTTAAACTGTGATGTTGGAGCTGTTCTATGCTAAGGCAGAAAGAAAAGCAATTACTCTAACAATGATTTTTTTTTTAAAGGCTGGTACACAGGTTCTGTGCAGCACAGACAAGGCTGTGGGTTTTGTTTAATGATCACTTATTTCTTTACTGTGTACAGACACAGCTTGGAGTTTTGGATTAATTTCAATAAATATAAAGTCTTTATTCTAACTGTTCCAAAGCACTTGTTATTTACATTTGGAAGTGCAGGATTACTCATGCATGGCTGCCTGTCAATTAATCCAATATCACCCTGCGGATTTTCCCATTTGTAATTGGAAAATCGAGCTTTCCTGGTTCTCTGCAGAAACAACAGCCATTTAACTACAGGTGGTGCTTGCAGTGGCAGGGCACACATTTCTTCAGTGTTTACACAGAAAATAAAACCCCTATTTCCTCCAGAGGTAGTAAAGCATTTTGGGGGGGTTATTTTCCTGTCTCTGGTGTTAAAGTGAGGTTTTATCAATGACAGAAGGCACAACAGCAGCAATGGGTGAAGGAGATTAACAATCTTCCCAGCGTGGTGTGGTTTAACTCCAGCCCCAGCTCAGACACCCCTGGTGGGATGGGGCAGAGAATCCAAGGAGTAACAGTGAGAAAATTTGTAGGTTGAGATAAAAACCCTTCTCAGTGGTGCCTGAGAGTCACTGATCCCCTCTGCTGAGTCCCCACAAGTTCCAGAAGCAGCGGGAAAGTGACCCAGAGCAGAGCGCTCAGCCAGGTCACCCCACGGGAGAGGGTGGCAGGGGACCTGCTGACAGTCACACAGCCAGGCTGCATGAAATCAAATGGAAAAGCTGATGGATTACTGTGAACACTGGCTCCCAGAACTCCTACATATTCAATGCAAAAGAGAAGGAATAAAGATTAACCGAGTGTATATTCCCTATGGTGTCCCAGAGAACTTGGGTTTTTACCAAGTTCAAAATCCAGCAACTTTTGTCATAGGGCACCTATTCATCAGCTACAAAGTGGCCTGGAAAAACTTAGCAGTGTGCCTTTCCAGTCACCCATGACTACTCTCCCAAGCCTCTTGGATTCTTAAGGTATTTATAGCCAATTATTTACATCCCTTCTTAAGTGATTTCCTAGAAAAGACTCACACAAACATCTTAATCACTGGATATCTTCCAGGCACTTTCAGTTTTATGAAATGCCATTACACTAACCAGTCACAGTGCTATAATGGTAGCAGCAATCATCCAGATTAGAGGGGTTTGTACTCAAAAGTAAAATACAACAGCTCTGACTGACTGTGGAGAACTGTCCTTGACCAACAGCAGGTGGGGGATTCACTTTCAAGGCACACACAGCAATATATAACATTGCATGCTCCAAAAAACCAAATACTATTTAATGCACAAATTCATATGAAGAAAAAAAAACACCTCAAAAAGTATGACTCAGCATTAGAAATTTCATTCCAGAAAGGTAATTTTGGAGGAGATAAACCCACAGAGTTCAACCCTGCTGCAGGATAAATAGGTGTTTACTTTCATTCAGCAGAAGAGTAATCTCAGCTACACCACAACAGCATTAACATCACCTAATTACTCATCAAATGCAGGAGCAAAGCTTGCTGACCCAGCCAACATCTTTCTCTTTTCTTCATGTTCACCATGTCCATATCTCTGCAGCACACGGCAAGACACAAAGGTGGCCCAGCAGCTGTCACAACAGGGGCCGTGGGCCCGTGTTTGCAAAATACATCCCAACCTGATTACACGCTTCAGCAGCTATCACTTCTCAAAATTCAATAGAAATTAATTTCTTAACAATGAGGGCAATTAAAAGGTCTGCATACTATAAAGCAAGAATACCTGCTGACACACCAGCTATGCCACTAAAGCTGTAAACAAAGCTGGAATGCAGTGATGCTAAAAGGAAGGCATCCAACTTCCACACTCTGATTATGGGTCTGTTAATACAGTTAATGAAACAGTTACTGGTTTAATACGGTATTAACTCAAGCACAGCTTGTGGTACAGTAAGTTACACGTAGCAACTAGATTTTGTCCTCTAATTAAAAGACTTAATGTGAAGTAAAAAAGAAAGCCTTCATTATATTTGTGGTAAAACAGCATTGTTAAAAGGTTCCAAACAATCAATGCAATCAGCAGTTCTGGAGTTTATTTGAGGCCTTGTTTTTACCACTCGATTTGAGTTGCTTCAACCTCCAGCCATGCTTGAAATCTGAGCAAAAAAAAAAAAATAATGGTCATCAAAAAAATATTCTGATGACTCACGGGACCAACTGCTCTGTCTGTGAAGCAGCAATTTTCTGAGAGCAAGGGCAAGTAAATAGGGGGTGTCCAAAATACTTCAGGAATGCCATGATAATGCCTGAACAGAAATGGCACAAGAAGCCTTCCCTGTAGCTCACTTTAATCTAAATTGGACAGTTACCTTTTTAGACCTCAGCAGCCAAAATTAGGGAGCAAAAGAACAGTTTTGTCAGAAGTGGGCTGGGGCACAGCTCCTGGTGACCATCAGAACGAGCTTCTTTCTGGTGACAAATTCCTTGTGCCCCAAGCACATGTACAAGTGAAATTCCTACTCCAAATCAGCAGTGCCTGGCTACTGTAACTCCTCTGGCAGGTATAATAAACACAGATACCTGTATTTAAATACAGAGCACACGGCCATCTCCACAAAGGTGATGCATTTTCCCTTCCTTGAAAAAACTCCCCAAACTCCTGAGTGCTCATGCTGAACATCTTTTGGTTCTGACACATTTCCCTCAGTAGCTGCCTGAAGAAAGCTCCGACCATAAGATGACAAAAACAAAGGCAGGATGACAAAGCGCCTTTCCTTAGCCCAACAGCTGGCTTTAACTAATTTTCAGTTATTGAACAAGCTCGCGCAGGTGTGGAGTGTTTGTGGGAAACTTGGTGGCAACGCAGATAAATGAGAACAGCAGCTTCCTGCAGCTCACAATCAGGCAGAGGAGCGTCTGTGCCGGCTGCCACCGCGACCGTCACAACAGAAACCGCGGGGCGTCATCAGAATTCAGGTGGAGTTCGCATTTCCCTGCCATAATCGCTTCATTAAGCGCTTCTCAAGACACCTAAGCTGCTGCTCTAGCAGCCCACAGTCTGGATTGTCTCTGGCCACACACTCAAGCTTTAAATCAGAAGAAATTGTATGTCAGATGCAAGTTATGATTTGGGAGGAAATAACCATATTTAGTCTCTTTCTTCGAGAATTGAATAGGCAAATTGAGGTGGTTTTGCTGAGCTCAGGCAGGTTCCTGGCACAGTCTGTCACATCCGACCCACAGCCTTGATGCCACCCCAGCTCAACTCTGTCTTTCAGAGGAGTTAACCCACAAGTTGATGATGGCATTACAGCAGAGGAAGGAAACTCTGGTGGTCACAAGTGAGAAATCCTCAGAGCCAAAGATGACTCTGGGAAGCTTCAGGAAATAGGAGGCTTAACATCCATACAAGTTTTTCAAGTAGCTCTTCAAGTTATGTAAAAAATCAGGCCTCTGACATTTAACCTTCTTGTTGCAAGGGTCATAAAACAAAGAGTTAAACTGCAGTTTGGGCTGGAAAAACACCAGTTGCCCAATACAAAAAAAACCCAAACAATTTCAGTGTCAAATCTAGAAAACACAACAGTCCACAGAACTATTTGGGATGCAACTTCATTTTCACATATGAAGGTGAAAGGGTGTCCCTGAAACTGGGCTGAACCGACAAATGCAGATTTCACTTGCCAAAAATGGGGACAATTAAAGAGGCAATATTTTCCCCAAAGCCAAATGTAAGTTTACACTGTCTTTAATCTGGTTAAGTTCAAAACTGAAGCAGATTTTTCCACTCCTAGCACCAATGTGTGCTTCAAGACATTCAAGCAGGAGAAGTTCTGCATCAGAGACAGGTGCTCTCCTGCCACACCACCTGGCTCAGGCTTGGTGGCCACCCAGCCCAGGCTCTGCTCAATCCTGCCCCCATTCCTGTCACAAAGTCACTCCCCAAGGGGTAGGAGCCTTTATTCACCAGGTCTCACTCTGCAAACACACACTTAAGCAATAATTCAGTTTGCAAGTCCTGAAGCTTATACTTGTGGCTTTTTCCAGTCTGAGTAAAGCAACACCTCCAAGATCTCAGGCAACCCTGGAGACCTCAGTTAACAGCACTGGCTTCTAACAATAGGCAAGAAAACAGTAAAGTTAAGAAATAAGCCTGATAGGAATAGCAGAGTCCTCTGAATAATGAAGTGATGTCAGCTGACAGCAATCATTATTCTATTCCAGAAAAATTCCTTTACAATTTAAATACCATGAATACCTCTCAGCCCACAAAGGACATTCCACACCTGCTTTTTCTGTTCATTTCATTCATCAGCTTTTCAATTTTTTTACTGAAACACAGTCACAACTAATTAAGTGCTAATATCACAATGAAGAACTGGGCAAGACCCTAAGTCTACTTCAATATTCCCTCAGAGAAAAAGACCTCTTCAGGTGATCAAATTGTGTAAAAATTTAAAAGAGAACTTCATATAAATTAAGAAGCATGTTGCCATTACAGATCAGAGAGCAGCCATGGGAACAGATTTCCCTGCTGGTAAAACCACAGCATTGCTGTGACAAGACAATACACTGAACTCAATCATTGCCATATTCTGCACTGCAGAACTTACATATGCAATGCCAAAGTATTATTTTAACATTAGTTAAGACAACATTTCCTCCAGTCAGGGAAGGGGTTTTTTTGGGTTTTTTTTTTAATGCCTGCTGCCTCAATGCTCCAGTGTCAAACAAGGTATAAGATTGTTAAAGATTTTTCCCTTTGGTAGACACATTTTCCTCGTATGCCCACCTATAACCCTTGCAGGTACTTTATTATTTTTGACACTTCTATTACTTGCCAGCAAAATCTGTAACAGGGTAGTGAGGCTGCCCAGCTGGTTGAAAAGTTCCTGAGAAGTCAGGGAAAGAGACAAGGGCCACTCAAGCTTTGTCTCCTTTGAACAGGCTGAAAAGCTCTTGATGCAACACTGCCTACTCAGAACTGCCAGAATACAAAGAAAATAAAACTTTCATTATTTTACAGAGTATTTCTAGATTAGACAATGAACAAGAGCTTTAAAATAATTTCCTTTCATCTTCAGTATTCACTGACCCCACCTGTGAGTGAATTAACTGAAGTTCCTTCCCCAGGACCCACCTTGACCTAAGATACACTTGTAGCCTGGGCAGGAGGAGAGCTGAATCCATTTGGCTTCTATTTTTAATTAAGCTTCCCTTATTTCCATTGTTCTTTCTTCTCAATGGGATATAGACAAATCCATTTTCCTCTCCTTGTTGCTTTCTAAGTCTGAATAGATGTTTCATTAAAAAAAAAATAAATCATACAAACTGGTGTGGTTCTTGGGGCAGGGGTGAGACAGCAGCAGGTTCTTTACCTGGCTTTTCTAATGCCAAAACCTAACAAAAGCAACCTGAAACAGAGCTGTGCCCACTCCATTTGCAGGCACAAACACTTAAATTGCCCCCACGGCCCAGCCACACATACCTGGACATTCTGAACAAACTCAATTAAATGCTCCAGTGCTTTTCAATATTTTCCCACTTGTCAATATAAGGAGATGTGCACACACAAAAACCTCTGCTTTTTAAGCAGCCTTTTTATCTACTCCCATTACTTCAGCGGCAGTGCTGTGTTTTGTGACCTAACAGCACAGTGCTACAACACATGGCAATGATGAGCCACACTCTGCATTTCCATGTTCCCAGGTATTAAGGTTGGGTTTAGATTGGAATCTTACAGGTTTCCCCCTCTGTCCTTAACAAAGAAAGCCCCTTTTGGGGGCTTTTCATCTTTGAGATTTTTCCAAGAGGCTCATAATATACCAAAATTACAAAACCTCAAATCCAAAATTTAGTTTAGACTAAGCGACATGCCAGCATTTTTCCATCCTTAACAGAACTAGTTTACAAACACCAAGTGATATCTGACTTGAGGTCTCTGACATTTCCCCCTCTGCCTTGTGTTGATTAAAAGACATCTTTTCTGACAGGACTTCTTGGGTTTTGCTGTTCTTCTTTCTTTTCTGAATTATTCAGTAAACTTTCTGCTATGGGCCCCACTGTACGACTCATTCAAACAAAAGTGTTTGCACAATGCTCAAAAGCTCCTTCTTCAGAACTGGGAAACATAAACCGAAAAGGAACTAGGTCTGTACAATGAGATTATTAAGGAAACATTTGTCTTTAAACCACCTGAATCCCCAGTTTGCTGCTGTACTGTAACACAAGGCTCATTGCTTTCCCTCTGCCTGCCATGCAATAGGCTGTGTGAGTACCACGGGGACTAAAGTAAATTCTTTGTTATGTCTGCACAAAGTAGTAAATGAAGCATGCAGCTCAAACCTCTCCTGCAGTGGCCAGATCCTCGGTGCTTTTTCTTTTTGGAGTGGGAGATTTAATGCTGTTTTCTTTTCCATATGCTTCATCTTTCAGCTTTAGCATAAAAAGGAAAGGGAAAAATCTAAAGGCTTCGTTTTGCACTAACTGCTCCCTTCAGATTCTGAGACGTGTCTTGATGAAAGCTGAGTTGTGATGGTGCAAAATCAAAAGAGGAAGAAATTTCACCCCATGAGATGATACTTAAAAGGGGGGGAAAAAAGACCTTGGAAAAAAAGTTCTTTATTGAGTAATTAGCCATAATCTTAGATAAGACAACAGATCAAACAAGTTCTGTTAAAAGAGTTGCTGTGGGAAAGAGAGAGAGGCTTTTGGCAAGGGTTTACAAATAATGCTAAAAATAATTAAAAAGCAGAAACACTGGCAAACTTTTCCACCAAAATTAAAACTAACCATGCAGTTGGTATCTGCTCCATTTCAAAATGCAAAATGGGTCTGGGAAAACTCCAGAGGAAAATAAGATCTTCCCCTCCCTCCCCAAACAGCAAGCCCAAGGAGGTCTCTGCTTTTCCATGATTTCCAGCACTTCCTGGGCACCTCCATGTCCAAGCTGGATCCAAGCAGCTGGAGCAGGGGACACAACCTGGGGGGCCCAGAGCTGGTCCCCACATGCTGCTCCTCAGCTTTAACTTCACAGCACATTTCTTTGCCCTCTCCCTCTGCTAACTTCTGCCACCAGCTTAAACAAGCAAGATTTCAAATGGTAAATAGTTAAGAATTCTACATTTTCCCCTTCATTGCAGGACCACTAATGTGGAAGGAACCAAATTACTAGTTTGTGTACCTGTGATCTCCCCTGCCCTAAGACAGCCCACCTTATGAGTGTAATTTCCATAAATGCCATCTATGAACTACCAGGATGCTCCCATGGGCACCTATCAACTCTACACAAACTCTGGAAAAGCAGCAGGATGAGCTGTGTATAAACCTCTTGGCCTGAATAAAACATTAAGGGGAAAAAAAAAAAGGAAAAAAAGAAATCACACCCTAAACTTGACAGCCTCTTTTTATCCACATCCCTCCTTGGACACATCCCTACTACATCTGAGTAACTCCCCCATCCCAGAATAGTCACGCTCGATTCATGAGCTAACACTTACTGACTTGCCAGATGCTTTACCTCAGATGACAAATTTTGTTTTATATGTGAAACGAAGACTTAAATCAAAACCCAACTATAAATATTTTGATGAGACACTTTTTTGTCACATTGTGAAAACCTAATTAAAGGGCTCGTTACATGTGAGAGTGAGCGCTGTCTAAATAAAGCTGGTGCTTGCCCTGGGCTTGTTATAAACCCAAGCTAGAGCATCCACCCCTGTTCCAAACCCACACAGGGCTCACCATCCTCTCCAAAGGCTGGGCTGGAGTGTCCCTGATGGCTCTGTAATGGCTTTCCTTGACAAGGAGTTTGCTCAGACCACTGGATTAGGGGCAGCACCTTCTCCAGTCAGTGGTGAAACAAACCCAGGCTCCACACACAGGGGAAGGGCTGGGGATACAGTGAGGAACTGAGCAAAATCACCTTTCCCACAAAAAAAATTATCTGGGCTTTTGAGCCAGATTAATGGCAGACTGTTCTAACTCCTTGCAGTCTTTTTGTGCTGTAATTTTGTGTTGTTCTCAAACATCAAAAAACATTTCAGACAAAAGAAATAAACACATGCATTCACTTGGATGGCAGTGGGTTTCTTCCTAAAATAAATATTTCTAAAAAGGCACTTTGCCAGCTGTGAAAACAAAACATTACTGCTGTAATTTATTTCTTGCCTTTTTTTTTTTAAATAACAGATTTTTAAATCCTAACTTCAAAAAGACCATAAGCAAAACTATTATGTTTTAGGGCATGCCTGACCTCCTTCAGAAGCGTTCTGCCCCTTTCACACAGGGTACTATTAAGTTTGCAGAGGTGATTTGGGGTTTATGGCCAGGAGTCACAGCCTGACCCTCTGGGCATCTGTTCAGAGTCACCCACCAGCCATGACATCCCCAAGTGCCCTTTTCTTGTACAAAAGCTCGGTGATACTGAGCAAGCAGTGACCCAGGCCATGGATCAATCCATGGTCTCAAGTATCAAACCAGAGAAGATGAATTTTGGAACATCTTCTCTTCAGATCTTGATACACATTTTATATTTTGTAGCTCTGTTATATAACTAGTTTCAGCTGTTATTGAAATGCTTCTACCTCTGGAAGATTTTCATCAATACTGTTTAGAGCTAATTAATTACCTTAATGTTAAAAACAGGAAATACAATGCAAGTTATGAAACAAGAACCCTTTGATCTGCACGATTAAATGGAATTAGGAATCCTAGGTCTGCTGCCGCAATCTAACTCCTGGAGCACTGAAAAATGATGAGCCAGGACAAGGACCAAAGGGACCAAAGCAGCCTTTAGATCATTCATTAACAACATAGCACATGTTGGTGGATGCAAGACAGGATTGTGCTACTGGCTGGATGTATAAAACTTAAAACCAGAGATACACATCCATACACAATTTGTTATAAAACAGGCTTCAAACTACAGGAATATATTTTCCCATTTTTGCAAGGTTTACCTCACAAGTTTCACTGAAGGAGGTGATGTGGGTCAGGACCCAGGAGTTATCACTTGACATGTCTTGTGGCTTTTAATTGACTATACCCAACCTGGAGTTCAGATTTTTTAAGCTAAAAGGATTCAAAGCAAAAAGGATTTTGGCCAGTTGGAGGTGCAAATATTTTTTGGTGCATCAGAGTATCTTGTACATACATCAACAGGCACAGAGCAGGTTTCTGTTCTGAGCTCCATACCTGGGAATATCAGGGCTTGTTTTGGGCTTTGGTTGTTTTGTGCTCTTAGCATCCAAGCTGTGCACTTCTTCCAAGTGATGCACTAATAACATTATTGCTCTTTAATGGCATTTTTTTATTATATAATTATGCCAGAAGCCTCACAGCCATGGAAAATATATGTTCACTGGCATTTAATTGCTTTATCATCACAACTATAATCACAAATGAGGACCTTCCAGAACTGAGAGCCAGGAGAGGCTTTTACTCACTCAGTTCTACCTGTCACCATAATAAACACTCCCTGGAAATCTCCCCTGTGCTGTATTTTAAAGTGCTACATATCCAAGAGTCTTATTTATGTATTTTGAGTGGGTGGTTGCTTTTGTACAAAACTGTTTCCATTTCTCAGGATGAAATGCGCCGTGCAGGGGGATGAACAAATGCAAACGTGGGTTCTCCCACACAGCTTGGAGGGAAGCTGGGACACCCCAGGTGCCAGAGGAACGGTGCTACCTGTGCTACAGGTGTTTGTGCACCTTCCCAGCACAGATGAGCTTCCCCCCCAAACACTGCTCCCATCCCACATCCCATCCCAGGAGGAAAGCCTCTGCAAGTCAGAGAAAGGGTCAGGTGATATTTTTTCAATAGAAATACCACATGCAGAAAAAACCACAAAATCACCTGCAATACTTGTTTACATAGTTAAAACAAAGCCCCTTAAAAAAACAAACCCAAAACCCCTTCACAATGATGCCCTGAAAAAGACAGGAATACTTTTAAACTGTGTATGGCTTGCTTAAAAAGTAGCAAACCTGTTTCAGTTCAAACCCCATAATGTTAAAGGAGAGCTCAGTTCTTGGGGATAGATCCTATTTTATGAAGCTGTGAGTATCAACTTTACCTAGACGAGGAAACTGAGAGAACTCTTTTCAAGGCTATTTGAAGGTAAAAATTATTTTGCATGAAAGCAACAATTAATTAGCACTCAGCAAGGTTCCCTCTACTCTATGCTGTGAAGTAAAAGCAGGTCACTTCTGCAGCCCCTCACACCTGTTACAGGTCACAGATCCTTACCTGAACACAGTATCTTATTTGCTGTTTCAGCACCTCAAGGTTAAAGCCTATTTTCCCTCCAAATATAACAGCAATTAAATATTTTTTTCAGCATAACTGTATCAAGGGATGGAATCTGAGATGCTTCTGTTTGAGAGCTGAAAAAATGCATTTGCTGCTTACATTTTGGAAACCTAAGCATTTGTGCTGTAAGTTATGCTCCAGACCCCAAGACAGTGTTTGTTCCTCTTCATATCCTTTTTCCTGGAAGGACACCTTTAACAGGATGGCCACCCACATTCACCCTTCCTTAAGCTCTTGCTTAAAGAAGATGAATTCTTCCCTGTCTTTCCTGACTGAGACAGGGGGCAATCTCCATTTGATTAGTTAGGACGGCTGGCTGGCAGATTTAAATTATTTGTATATCAGTATTGATGCTGCTCCACATTTAGTGTAAATGCAATTATCATTAGGGCACTCAGAGCTATCAACTGCGAGTACTTTGAGGAATGTCAGTGCCTAAGCAGAAATAAATGCATGCACATGCACACAGGTGGACTCAGAATAAATCCTTGGGCTCTCTTCCCCTCCTTTGCCCATCAAATTTCTCCTCTAGGATCTCTGCTCTCATTTTCTCACACTTCATACAGTAAAAGCTACTTGAGAAAAGCAATCCAATCCACGTGAGACAAGCTTAAAATATCACCCCCCACCCTCCCTGGAGCTGTGATAGCTCTCATGAAGTTAAAAGGGTGCTGTGCTGGAGGGTCAGGAAAGGCTCCAGTCCCATTCCCACCAATAACCAGGAACCCTGGCCTCACATCTGGGAAGGGACTCAGTCTGGGTCATCACCCCACTCCCAGGGTGTAACCACACTGAACAGGACTTGCAAGGCTGATGGATACAAAGGGCTGGAAGGAAGAATTTGAACTCTTTGGATGCTGACCCTCAGGGAAGATGCAGCAAAAGGGCTGCTCCAGTCACAGCCCCAGCTCAGGCAACAGCAAAGTGAAGATCCATGGCCAGGACATCAAACCATGATACAAAACACAACAACAACAAAATTCAAGTGTAGGACACTGGCCTACCAGACATTTCTGATGTGATTTTGTGCAAGTCTTAAGACTCATCTCAATCCGAGCTTGAAGAGGACAAACAGCATTCAAGGGCATTTCTCCCTGTCCCTGCAGACCAAGGGAAGCTCACCAAACTAACACTGGCTCCGTGTCTAACTTCTCACAGCAATGACAGAGGAAATCAATCCCTCAGCCTGGAAAATGGGGAAAGAGCAGTTCCTGCTCTCCACAGAGCTGGGAGGCCAAGAAATCCGAGATGGATGGGCTGCAGGGCCCGAGATGGATCACTAAAGGAGGTCAGTGGGCCAGCTCTCCCTGGAGCACAGAGGTACTGCCAAGCTCTTTCCTAAAAATGAGATTTCTTCCAAAGAAACAGACCATCAAAGGCTAAAACTAGATCCCACAAGCTGGATTCCTACTACTTGAATAACCTGTGTGAAAAGAAAAAAAAGCACAACACCAACAAAACAGAGTAACTAAACCAAAACAAAGATTCAAAGCTTGCTCACTCTGTTCTAACACTCTACTCAGGGAAATGACAGCAAGCTGCAAATACAAGATGATTTCCAGAAACAAAGAAAAAAAAATCACTCTGAAAAGCAAGAATTTAATAAAGCCACTGGAGCTTTTTTCATTGCACTATTAGTTAAGATTTTTGAATACATAAATGAGAATTATTTGACTGACGGCCTCTTTATCAGTGGTATAATCAGCTTTCTACTGTTGGAGTAAGTCATTTATTTCAACAGTAGAAACATCTATTTTAGCTGTAGAAATATAACCCTATTTATTTCCAATATGCAAAAGTAACCCTTGGTAGTATAAACTAATTTAAAGAGAAAGGCAATTTCTTATCTGCAGAAAGCAGCAACAACACCAGCAAAGGACAATGGTCTGCATTTTTATTAATGCAAACATTAACCTTCTATTGCCACACTTGGATTTCTAGCCTCAGAACAATATCATTATCTACAATGCAACTAAATTTATGGTAACCTAATTTTATCATACATTATTTAAGTATCAGGACACTTATCTATTTATCTCTCCTTTTCCCTCCTTAGTGTTAATATTCCCCGCCTGCTTACAACTTTCAAGGGCAAGTCTGCATCACCAGCTGTCATCGTTAAAAAAAATCATTTCTTGTATTTATAAAGCAAATGTAAAGTAGTAAGCCATGTCACAAAAGCTAGACAGGGAACATACTTTTGCATACAGTCATGTGCTGATTCCTACTTGACTGAACACGATCATATTTTTAGGTTCTATAATTAATAGCTAACAGCTTTAAAAGTCTCACTAAATATTCATTATTAGAGGAAAAAAATGGAAAAGGTCTAATCCATTTTAAACGGCTCTGACAACTGCCATTAAAGCATCCTTGTGCAGCCTGTCACAGATATTTATATTCAGGCAGCGCTGAGATGGATCGTAGGAGTCCACATCCTGTGTTGTTCTTCCTCTGTTAAGTGTGAGTAGAAAAAGTGTCAGATGTTATAGAAACACCTTACACACTTCACTCCTCTCCAAAACCCACTTCTCTCTGTATTTCCATGGAGTGGCAGGGGGGCACCTTCTGCAATGGTTTGAGTTGACTTCTAAAGGCCATCTCATCCCACCCCCTGCCATGGGTAGGGACACCTTCCACTAGACCAGGCTGCTCCAAGCTCCATCCAGCCTGGCCTTGGACACTGCCAGGGATGGGGAGTCACCACCTCTGGGTAACCTGTGCCAGGGCCTCACCACTCACAGTAAAGAATTTCTTCCTTACATCTGGTGCATCGAGAACACAGGTGCCAACCTTTCAGGCTGTATCATGCACCAGCTTTTCAATGCTGCCCATGGGGCCATCGAGAGGAGCAGAGAGACAACAAAGGAGCACAGAGCCACCACTTCATTCACTGCTGCTTGACCAGGAGGGACCCTTCCCTCAGCTCAGGCAGAGCTGATTCCACCAGGAGCCTGAAGCTGGCAGGAATGATTCTCCTAAAGGTCTAAAAAGATGCTGCAAATGTCAGTCCTGCCCCTTAACAATAGAGCCCGTGCTTGCATTTTCATAACAATTGATACTTTTTCCCTGTTGCTTAATATAGGTTTCAAAAGCCAAGGGTTTAAAAGTTCATTTCACAACGGACTGAGATGCTGTTTGGATCCAATAATAAGCTTTGCTTAACCTTGAAATTGGCCACTTTCAAGTCTAATGAAAAAGCATTATATATAAGCAACACATGATCTTTTTGGTATATATATTTTTCAGGGATTACATTTTAGTTTTATTCCTTTTCTCATGAAATCACTTGGAAGTTATACTGCAAAACTCAAGCAGTGGGTGCAGCTCCCATGAATGCAGGAGGCCCAGGGTCCCGGTACAAGCAGTTTAAGCACCATGGATAGCTCTTAAAATCAGCGTGTTTTCAGAAAGCTAAACTGCAATTTTTCAGACTGAAATGCATGACTGGCAGTAATCCATAATCCTGACACAGTGTCATGGGTGCCAAAGGGCCTCCAGTGAGTGCTGCCTTTGCATTTTTAAAAATGTTTTATGAGCTCAAGACCCCAGAATTAAGTATCTTTACTTCGCAAGCAACCCGCCACCTACTAATACTATAGCAAAACCAAGCCAAAGAAAAACAACCAGTCAAGCTCAGAACAAAGGATCTCTAACCCGTAAGTAAAGTCTCTTTATCCCCAAATCCTCCACTTTGAGTGCTTGAGTGTTAACAGCTAAGAGCTTTCAGCTTCAAGCCCATTACCATTTGCTCTTTTTTTATCTGCACCAAATTGCTTTTGTTGCAAATCAACATTGGAAAAAGAGTAAGACAAACAGATGAGCCTACCACGTGTACAGCTGATTCCTCACAAATGACCAGGTTTCCCATTAAGGGGACTGTAGAATTAAGCAATAAGGAGATATTTACAGGCCCAGCAAAAGATGGACTGTTTTATAGTGAATTAGGGCCCCAATCAATTTCCTAATTGCCAGACCGCAGTGTTTACCAACCTGACTCCAGAATTACTTAATTCCCTGCTCCAAATAAAAACATTTAGCAGCCTATTGGTTATTTAAATAAGCTGATGCAGCTCCATTTAGCATAAGGGCATGATTTTTTGTTTATTTTCAAAGAAAATGGAAGCATGGAGCTCCTTACACACAGCTATCTTTGTCACTGCCCTTCAGTCAGTAAAGCAAAGAGTAAAGCAAAAGGGCAAGGCTGGAGCAGCCTAATCAGGATTCTTCTCCAAATGCTGTCATAAAAATCAAACATTAGTTTTTAAAGAGTTTCTGCTGTGATCCTGAATGGAGAAATACAGAGCTGGTCACAGACAGTATTTCATTAACATTTCACAAGAACTGTGCTCTGGAACAATTTCTCCAGGTAAAATATGTACATGATTTTAAAAATAAAGTTATAGATACAAAAATTGAAAAAAATAAATAGTATCACCATATCATGTAGTCTTCCAGATGGAATATTTCCAGAGTGGTTTACAGACACCTTATGCACCTTTTTTCAAGCTTTGTAACCTTAGTATTTCTTTAAAAGAGATTAAAATCTCATCACACAAGCTAAGCAAGTGAATGAGACTGAACTAGATCAATACTGCTCCCAACACCACCTGAAGTGCCTCTCCTGAAGGGAAAGCAATGTCACAGCTTGTACCAGCCCTGCTGTGCCTGCAGCGGGTGCAGGACACCCTAAATCCACACAGCACCAGGAACACCACCAGGAGTGAGTGCTCCCAAAGCCCCTGGGCTCCTCAGCACACAGAGGCTCCAGGGAGATGTGGAGGAGTTTGGATGAGCTTACAAACAGAGACCTGGTGCCCTGGCAGCTGTAAGAAGCAAGGACATCTCTGCAAACACAGCCAAAGGTCAGTGTGACACTGGAAACCTGGTGACAACTCTGCACCACTGAGCTCGTGGCCTCCCCCCAGCTGAGGCATCACCTGACCCTCCTTCTCCCAGCCAGGTTTTACTCTCCAAGATGAGTGAAAATGCCCAGTTCTTTCAGTCACACACAACTTCAGGAGCTTTTCACAACAGCACAGATGTTCATCATCATAATCCCGGTCATTTTTAGACACTGCATACAGAAGATTCACATAATCCATGTCTGCAATCCACATTCCCATTGTCTGCATTAACCATGAATCTCAACCTTGTAGAGGACCTTAAACCAACACAAAGGGTGTGGGAGCAGACTCCTCTTGGTTTACCCAGTCAGGAAGCAGCAATCCCAAACCTGTGGAACAGCTTTAGTTTCAGCACCACCTGCACGACTGAGCAGCAGTGCCATGAGATGACCTCAAGGTGCCACACAACTTCAGTCATTCTGTGATCCCAGATCTCAGCAGGATCGCAGATCCTTGTAAAGGGAGTGCAGCTGCTCAGGGCTCCTGTGGGACAGTTATTTTCCTACCCTCTACTTTATTTTTCCACACCTTCCAAAGCAAGACACAGCATGTGAAGAACTGGAGTACTAAAAAAGCTGTAACTCACAATTCCATTCTTCTAAGTGTTCTCTCACAAGTCCAGGTATCAAAACCTCAAAGAAACCTTGCTTGGTGATTCTGTAGCTCACCAGGTAACACCAGAAAGAACTGAGTTTTACTGTGAAGTGATTCCATCAATTAGTTATCAATATTTAAAGCTGAAAACCTAACAAAGAAGTGGACTCGTTCCAGCTTTGGCTCCTTTCCTTATGCCTCCCCTCTGCTGGTATCCATGAGATCTCACAGCTGGATTAGAGCTCCTCTAGTCCAGAGACAACACATCTTCCTGGGGGTTTGTTCTGTGCTCAGCAACGACACCCTACGGTGCCATTTCAACACAATACTGTATGAATTATTGTTACTTAATATCAGCATACTAAACCTGGAGCAAACTGATTAAAATTCTGTGTGTGTTACTGCCATTAAACCATCATTACCACCCATCCCTCCCACTGAGGTTAAGTGCCTGTCCTGCTCTACCTCAGGATCCCTCTAGCATCCCATAATGATTCAGACTGGGATACCACACACAGCATGTTAATTTGGAAAAGAAGGGAGAAACATTTAAAAGCAAGAATAATGAAGAATTAACAAAAATTACAGACCAAAAGTAAGATGAGTGAGAAGTACTGGTCCCAGAGTAGAATTTATGAGCAGCCCAGCAGCTGGCATGTGAAGTTTCTGCCCATAATGATTTTTAATGTCCTAGCTGTGATAAAACTAGAGAAATTAGAGGCAGGCAAGAATAATTAGGCCAAATGATCCTTTCCCCACCAAAACAGGATGGATTTAAATTGCTTTAAAAAGAACATCCCAATATACAATAGCAATACCTTTTACCCTGACCTCTAAGTACAGTTCAGTGAAAATTTAACTTCTCAGTATTATAATTTACCAACAGAAAGACATGATGAACTTGAACTGTTCTCTCTATTCAGTGCTACACAATCAGAGGAACTTCAAATACAAAGAAAGCTCAATTTTTTTTTAAATTAACTGCTAATTCCACCAGTGAGAAAAAGGTGGAATCACACACAGCCAAACTGCATTTGAAATTAAATTTACACATCAACTGTCAAACTTCTTGATCATAAACTGAGATGGCTACTTGGAAATGCCCTGTCCTCCACCACAGCTATTCTACAAGAACATGCTTAGACACTTACTTGTCTTTAAGGAAATGCCAGTTCTACTCAGATAATGTAAATGCCTGGAACTGAGGCTTCCCAACAAACTCCCACAAGTGACAAGTTGTGGATGTTTACCTTCCACAATGCCTGTTCATCACTCATCTTCAATGTTTGATAACCTTCCCTCAGTGCTTTCATCAAACCTGTGGGTTTGACCCCAAACCAGTTCACACATTCAAATTAACATGCAAATTATACACTTAGATCACCTCGAATTTGCCTTTGAGGGATGGAAATTGCCTGACAAGCTTTATGATGACATTTTCAGGATGATGCAGCTATTTGCAACAGGGCATTTGAGATGAGAGAAGGCAGCATTCAGCTACACAGTCATCCTGTCTGTGTTGATGTCTGGCTAAAACCTCATCCTGGATAAAAAAAGCAAAAATTTTAATATCCAACTCCTAATCATTATCACCTGCTAGAACAAAAAATTTCAGGTGAAAATTATATTGTTAAGTCCAACAGCTGGCTTTGAAGATTTCAGTAGCACCTCTAGCTGCAGAGATAATGGAACACCCTCCTGGAAGATTCAGAAAAAAGTTTTAACAATAGAAGCTCCAACACCTTTTTTTTTTTTTTCCAGGTGCCTTTTGGACAGTTCCCTCAGAGATCCAAAGAACTGATACAAACTGCCAGGAAAATTAGCATCCTGAAAGAGCTGACAGACACAAATGTACCGTGCAGGTATCTCTAGCAGGTATCTGAATTTATGATAATCCCTCTCCGAAGCACTTCTGGAGTCAGCAGCATGCAGCCTGACATCAGGGCTTTCAAGTCAACAGGGAGCAGGATGCCTGGCTGAAAATAGTAATTTTTGTTTCATTGCACCGTGTCACCACCCCAGGAGCTCGATATTCTGTGATTAGCACCGAGGGAAATGCTCCCTCCAGGGAAGCAGCACCGTCCACATCCCCAGGAACAGAGAGATGCAGCTCAGGGCACTGCACAGGCCCCAGGTCATGATTAAAACATCATCATTCAGATCACTGCATGTGCCACAAGTGATCTGGGTATTTTACCTTCCTAGTAACACACTGAAATATGATTGGGGTAGGATTTTAAGAATGATCTCAGCTTCTTTTAAAGCACAGATCATGCTTCTTAATTTCAGGGAAACTGCATGGGCTAAAGCCCATAGGAAAGTCAGACTGCAGCCTCTCAATCACTGAAACACAGCAGCAACAACAGGGCACAACCACCAGGTCAAGAGGCAAGCAGGAACATTTCTCAAGAGATTTGTACTCAGAAAAAAAAAATACAGTTGCTCTATCTGCACTCAAGTTGGCCCTTTTTTAAGCTTATCTAATTAAATCAATACAAATACCTACAAAGCTAGGCCTATTTCAGTTAAAATGCAATTATATTTCTTTTAACTTAACTTGAAAAAAACCCCACTAAATGGATTAGAAATATTTTTTTCCTCCAGTTAAATTAAACTTCAGGTAAAACTGCCGGAATAGTTAATCTTAAACATCAAGAAAACAATAGGAAATGTACCATGTACATACAAAACCAACTTTTGCAGAGTCCTAAACTTAGAGCTTCTGTCAAACATCTGGCTTAACACACAGTTAAATTTCACGGCTGCAAAATTTTTTAAATTCAAAATTTTCAAAGAATTTATTGTTTTGCATAATTAAAAGAAGTATTACTTATAGCCCCCTAGGGTAGACATGGTGATCCACAGACAATCAGACTTTTAGGAGATTATGGGTTCCAGCTGTTTGCCTTGCCTGGTAATCTCCCTAAGGTGCTGTTTCCTCATGATACCAGTAATCACTTTTCATGGGTTTACATAAAAGGTGCTGTATATCATCAAATCAAAAGGTTATTGCTCTCTTCTTGTTACACTGAATATGTGGCTTAGTGCTAAAAACAGAGAGCCAAAATAAAATGTGCATTTTTACATTACAGTTGACCTACTGGTTTTTATTCAATATATAAAAACAAGCGTTGAAGTTGTCCATTAACAAATTGGCTTCAATATTTCATATCAAACCATGTAAATATATTCACATTTTCAGTAGTTGTGCTTGTCCAGTACTGCTGAGCTTTCAAGTTACACTCAGGCTGAACAATACAAATCCATGACTTGTCAACATCCTTCATCTCATTAGTTTCACTCAGCAACAAATCTCAGTCATCATGTTTATTGAAACACAAACTGTTCTTGTACCCTGTTGAAAACTGTGGCAGATTTGACGTGGCAAAATATTGCCATGGCAAAAATGCCTTGTAAGATCTTTTCAGGTTGGAGTGGAAGCTCAAGCATTTCCTGTCCCTTTTTTTTTTTGCATCTGACAGAAACAAACCTTCCATTGCTTTTCTGAGGCACAGAAATAGTCCACAGTTAAAGATCCTCTAGTCATGGAAATAGCTGAAAACAGGAGCTTTTTACTGGAGGGTTCTCTCCTCTGCTCTGCAGCCTCTCTGGCTGGAGCATCTGAGCCAAAACCAGTTCCCAGCAACTGAGTGACCTTCACAGAATTTGGAACTTGGGACTTCTCAGTCTCCATAAGCCAAAATCAACCATTCTAAGCCATTTCCCACTTTCTCCATCCTGAAACCAGAATTTCAATGAGGTTATGTTGACTCACAGGAGAAAGGAAACTGAGCACCAGGAAGCACCACCACGGAATGGTTTCTGTTGGAAAGGAACTTAAAGAGTGACCCTTGGGGTGATGCCTGGGCAATGAAAACTGTTCTGGGCCACAAAAAACTAAATTAAAACCACCAGTGTTCTGTTGACAGGCAGTGCTGTGCAAAAACAAAACCCCCAGCAAACCACCCCTCCCTGCTGCTGGAAACCTGCACACACAATTCTTGACTCAAGTGCCACTGCTGTTTCTTGCAGCCACAAGTAGTTTACAGCCCCTGCTCCATTAGTCTGCGGCTTATGGGAAATATTTACTGCTTCTACTCACAACTTCAGCATCCCTCAGCACATGTTCAGATTGCAGCTTTGTTTACTGCGATGTTTCCTTTCCAATTTATTTTTCTTTTTCAGAACTCAGCATTATCATATTTAAATAAGATCTTGAAAATAGAAAACCTGCAATATAATACACAGACTGTCTCTGAAGGAGTGGGAAGGACAAAAAGAGTTGGGATATAAAACCCTAGGGAATTCTGTGGTGTAAATAGACTTCCACTGATGAAATTAGCCCTGCACACATGGCAGACAAAGAAGAACCTAAGCTTCCAAAGAGCACAATAAAGAGACACTTCATGAAAACACCTTTTTATTTACAAGGAAGATCTATCAGTATCTACAGTTAATAATTAAAACTACATCTACTGCTCTCCAATCAATTTTTAAAGCAATCCTTGTAAAAACACCCCATGTACACACGTCTCTTGCACTATCTGCACAGTCTTCTATTAAGCCTATGCCTAGGACAAATACAGATTTTAATTGTTTTAGGGTTTTCCCCAGTCACAAGTATTTACTGATAATGAGCCATACTCCTTGGTTTTGGCAAAGGCAGCACACATTCTAAAGTAATCTGAAAATCCATAAAGCAAAACTAGCTGTCTTAAATTGACAGATTACAATAATTTTGTCATATTAATGTCTTCTGTGACAGTCACACAGGCCACATCCATCAGCAGCTCCTGGGAGGGAGCACAGGAAGCCCTAAGGAGCCACCAAAAGGCCACAAGCAGGAGCTACAGAAGATAAAAGCCAATGCTGAGAGCATCAGTCCTATATCCTGGAACAACCCTGACTCCAGAAATCCCATCATCCCTCCCTTCACCGCCCTGCTAAAACAAGGGCAAGAAGTTTTATGACCATCAGGCACATTACAGCATCTTTTTCAACATACTTTGGAAGCAGCAGGGGGAAAAAAAAGCAAATAAACAAATAAAACCACTCACCATATTTGGTGTCAGTCTTTACTGTCAGTGCAACTAAAACTCTTCAAAATATCGAAAGCTCCACAAATGTTATTAGCAAAAATTTCACACTTTTTTAATGGATATTTACACTTCGAGGCAGTCTTTTAATTACTTTTGTTATTTGCATCTGATGACTCTGGGAAATGTTGAATTCAGATATGAGACTATCAAGGACCACTGGATGAAGTCCAATAAAAAAACTGAGATCAGCCTAGTTAAATTAGCCATCTGTCCTAAATAAACAAATCAGAACTACTTTTTAATATTCTATCAACCCAATCTTAAGTGAAATGAGAACTTCATAGAAGGCAGCAGTTGTGGTAAGGCAAACTCCAAGGAAGTTTGCATCCACCTGGTTTATGATGGATCTTAGAACTTCAACTCTAGCAACAAAAAACCCACCCCAGATATGGCACAAGAAAGTCACACGACAACAACCAGATTTCAGCCCTTAAACTGTGATGAAAATGAATTAATGAATTACATTTGTACCAGTTACTGTTCTAGTTAAATTATTACCAGGAGAGTGGATTTATAATGTGCTGGTTCCTGTTCTCATTACAATCCATTCTCACGAGAACTTATAATCAGAATTTTAATGCCTCCTTCATTCCGGGAGAGATAGCTGTAAAAATATATTAATTTGACCTTTTCAAAATTTTGTTATTTGATTTGGTGCCGATTTTTATTTGCTCCTATCTCCAGCTCTTATATTTGATCATATCTATAAAAATGACTAGGAAATGGAAGTATGTCAGTAAGTCAGAAGAGTCTTCTGTTCATTTTTTCCACCCAACCTTATGACACTCCTTAGATGCCATAGGCAGGCCAAAGTCACTGCCTAAAGCAACCATTACACTTTAAATAATGTTTCATCAATAGCAGAGGAACAGTGATATCCTAAAAGTGTAAGGAAATACAACAAAAACCATTCCCAGTGGACCGTTCCAATGGACATTCCCAGGGGATGACCCAGGTTGGATACCCAGCTCGAGACAAAACCAATCTCCCTGGAGACTCTCCCCTGTCTCCACTACAACAGGAGCCTTGAGCACTTGGATTACAACACAAGGGTGGTTTTAATCCCCCTAATTGTCTCTGAAAACACGCCAAGACGCTGAGCTCCCAGGGACCTGGAATTAACCTGATCCACTTCCACGCTGAGACAGCCCCAGCAACCTGTGCCTGGTGGGAGGCCACGAGCACAGGCACAAAGCTGACATTCCAGGAGTAAAAGGAGGATTTCATCTCTCGCCAGCAGCCCACAGGGACCGCTCCCTGTCGTGACCCGTGCGCAGGCTCGGAGTCGCTACACCAACCCTCTGCCCCCCTAAATATTCCTTGATGACTTCATCTGAATTAACCTTAATTTCATAGCGCACAAGGAGGTTAACAGAAAGCAGATTTATCAGACAGCAGAGCCTACCCTCTACTTCACAGCCAATCCTGTACAGTCAGTCTCTGTTCTACCTCTGAATCTGGCACTGTGCTACAAAGCTTTGTGCTACCAGTGGCAGGCTGAGGACAGCCTCAGGTGCCATCTCAGGAAGCTGCTGAGCTGCTTTTACAAGTTTTGGATGCTTTATGTGACACCAGAGCCTAGAACTCTTTTTTTTTTTCCAATTGGAGTCATAACACTGAGCAAAATAGTATGTGACCTTCCAATCACAGATTTTTTTTTTTTTTTTTAATACATTCTTTAGGGTTCCACTTGGCCAGAGTACTGTTTAAACTACACCAAGTGAATGCTGTACAGGAAACTGGATAAGAAATTCAACTGCAATTATATTTGTCAGCATCAGGACTAACACTTCATTCAGGACCCCAAAGTAAATGTCATAGGTCAGTACCATTCCCTCTGGGAGCAAAGAATGAAACCTGTAACAATAGGTAACTCTCATTCCTTGTCTGGTGGAGTTTTCAGACTCCACCCATGCTCCTCAATCCAATCCTTCTGTTCTCACAGCATCTGCTGTTATCATTTCCCCTTTTTATCTGCCTTGGGAGCAAAGGCTGTTCCTGTACAGCTATTTGTGATTACAGATAAGCACACATGAAAGGCAGGCAGGGAGGAATACACATGCGTGTATATATATATATGTATTTATGTACACACACTTCTCTAGGTCCTCAGTGCTACTTCAGATGAAGATAGGCACAAACCAAAACTGTGACAGAGTAACACCTGCAGCAGCGAGTGATGTAGGAACCTGAACTTCAGTGATTACACCACTGATGGATTTTGGTTCCCGAGTTGCTTGGGTACTTGTGAAAATTACACCTGTAACACCTACCACATCATTACAGGGATAAAAGGTGTTGGAGCCAGACCTGACAGCATTTCCCATCATATCCATCACAGGGCTGACAACAACAACGTTCAGCCCCAAACAAGGCCAGCAGGCGAGACAGATACCTCCCTGTCTCCAGTGATTTGTTGCTCAGAGGGGTTTGGAGACATCAGTCACATCTTTTATACAAGAGTGCTCAGCAACCCAGCTCCTCTGGGTAGGATCTGGAGTGACTACATACACACACCAGCTAAGAGATCTCATGAACATCCTTCTCTACAGCAAAGCCATCTCTAAAAACTTTTCCCCCCATGACCCAGTCACTGGAATCCCATTTCACTTCCTAATTTCAGATGAAATCCACATGTACTAATTCTAAGACATTGGGATGGTGTCTTTTCTGCAGTTAATGAGAAAGCCCTGAGAGCTGGAGTTGTGCTGTGCAGAGATGATGTTTCTGTGACCATGTTGCTGCTCCAGTGAAGGTAATAGCAGACAGTGTTGTTATAGTGAAGCTGCTGCGACCTTGAAATGTTAATTCCTGGTGACTCCGGGGATTGGGGATGTCAGCATGGCAATGTTCATGGCTTCCACAGGGGATGGAGCGTGTTCACAGCTCTGCTCTTACAGCAACCCCTACAGTTTAGTGCACAGAGTGGAACTGATGCCTGTCTCCATAGAGACCTCCTGTCCTGCTTTTGAAAACGGAAAGAAAATGGAAACTATGACAACAGACAAACCTGTGGGATGAGAAGGCATAAACAAGCCAGCAGGAAGCCCACGGTAGTACACTGGGGCCAGGCCTCGTGTTTTCCTTGTTATCCAATATTAACATAAACAGATAAGTGAAATACTTGGGAACAGAGCTGCCTGCAGCACCAGCAGGACCAGAATTCACCCCAGGACAGGGGCTGGGCACACAGCTGGCTCTGGCATCTCAGCTGATGAGGAAATGCCTCCATTTCCATCCCACCAAACCCCAGTCCTGCAGTGTTATCACTGTCATCTTCCCATCACACAGACACAAACATTTTATTATTAAAGGCACTGATGGACTTATCACAACATCTTTACCCAATATCACTTATACAGAGAAATGAAAGTGATGCAATTAGCTGAAGAGGACAAAGTTAAAATATAAATCTTAATTTACTGCGCCTTCTTTAAGACAACTTAAACCAAACCATTCTGATGGCACAGCTCCTGCAGACAGAGCCAGACAGAAAACACCCCTGCCTTCTCTCTATGAGCTACTCCTACACACCTCACTGGACTGAGAAAGCTTCTCCACTTAAAGGCAGAAAAATATTCAAGACTTTTTAATAGAAGACATCCCTATCTAAAGAGCACCCTTGGTATTTGTAAAGCATTTTGCAGAAGTAATTTGCTTTAAGGATGATAAAGTCAGCTCTTCATTGTTTTATTAGAAAGCATCCAGAAGGTCGTTACCTCCAGCACACAGAGGGATTCATCTCCTGGATTGCAAGAGAGATGCCAACGGGCAGCTGTTCGGCAAGTCCTGGAAGAATTAGAGCCTGTAATCAACTTCTGGTCAGTTTTTTTTTAAATTTTTTTGCAGCTGTAGCCTGGATACATGGCCTCCAACCACAGCTTTTAAGTAGCAGCACTGTAAGATTTTTGGGTTTATATCTGCAGTATTTGTTCAGCGACTCCTACCTCACACACCCACGCTCATTTCCTACAGAGGAAAAACCACAGCAACACCACCAAGGTGAGCTCTCAGGGTAAGGCAGACACCCAAACCAAGGCACTCTGTTAAAAAAACCCCCTTCCTTACAGGGCCTCTCCAAGGCGAAGGTTTCCTGTGCTATCTCTACATAAATATCAGTGCTTGATATTTGCTCTTTAGATGTTTAGCTATTTCACCGACTTGGCTCAATGAATTCATTAGCATTTCCCCAGCTTTCCAGTCACACACACACTCTCACTCAGCCTCAGTTTAGGGGATTACCATCCTCTGACTCTTCTCAGCCTAATGTTGCAAAACCCAAGTTGCCTGGGTTTGAAGCAGCGCATTGTCCAGAACTGTGCGTGCAGAAACATTTCATACTCATTCCATTGTCAGTAATTAAATTTGCTGTTCCCATCTGGGACACAATCTTCCCCGAGTCTGCAACAGAATCTCTTTGTCTGATTGCACTGATAGATTGAGATGATGTTCTCCTCATTATTATACACTTCAGATAACAACTGAGATGGAAAGGGACTACAGCTAACGAGGTCGAATTTTCATACAATAAACAATATATTGCATAAATATAGATTTATCAAATCATGACCTGGGATGGCCTTTTGTGGGTACATGCTACAGTGCAAGTACTATTTTACAGATTTAGGGACGGGAGGTTCATCAACTGGTAAAATAAATACTGTAGTCAACTTTTCTATTTTACCAGTAAAAGGAAGAAAGCTGCATAACTTGCTGTAGTTCCTAATTTTAACAGGAGTCATGCAAATCTTTTATTCCTTTTTTTAAGCCACAGCTGTTCAGGTTTGTACAGAACGAGATGTCTGTTCTGCAGAAGACGTACAAACTGCTTTCACTGAACAAACCTCCACCCAAGGAAACATGGAACAGAGTTCAGCACGCAGATGGACATTGCCAGGTTTAACAAAGCAGCACCAGCAAGGAGGTTATTTGATGTATGAATTTATCCATGCAATGCCACAATGAGATAAGGAAGCTTTAGTATCTCTGCCACTCAGGAAGAGCTGTACAAAAACCTCCCAAGGCCACGCACGTAACTTCTAGACCCACAAAAAGGGAGTTTTCAGGGCAACCCCAAGATCCCCACCCAGAAAGAGCCTGCAAGAGGTAATAGTGTGCAGCCAGGGAGAGATGCCATGCTAGAGGAGGAACCCATTATCAGATCTGAGCCACATTCCAGAATGCAAATCCAAACACAAATGGCAAATGATCCATGACACAGACTCATTTTTCATGGGCTCACAGATAAGGAGCTATTAAGGCACACAACACACAGCAAGAAAACTTCTATTTTTGAGAGAAGAGCTCCTGCTCTTGCAAGTATTACTGAGAGAGGCCAGGCATTGGAGACCAAGCAGTTCCCCTTCCCCACCTTTCTGTTTGTTACTAAAGGTCACGTTTATGGGCACAGTCAAACATCTGAAGGGCCTGAAAAGCACACAGCGACCTGTGAGCACACCTTCCTGTAAATAAACTCAGCCAAAAGCTGTAAACAGCTTTAATCCTGTTCCAAAATCCCTCAGAGTCACAGACTCCCACAGATTGCAACAGTCATTTGATCAATCCCTTTTCAAAGCACTGAACAATGGGAAAATACTTCAGTTATTCAGTTTCATGTTTAATTTCATTTGTTAACAAGTTTATTTACTATCAAACACTGGAATCCATCAACAACATGACCACCCTGCTAAATCATGACCACCAAAAGGCAGGCTGCTGTACCTTTAGCAAACACAGGGATTTGTTGTCTCAAAAGATGGAGCATTTTTCAATAAAAAGAGGACTTTTCAGGGGGAAAAAATGAAAATTAAGCAGCTGAGAAGGAGATGAGTTTCTTTCCTCTTTCTACCCTTCCCCCTACTACGCACCAGCCAAAGATTTATTCAGTTTCATTTAGAATAAAAACTGTGCTTGTGCACTGACTGTTTAGGAGAACAAACTATCCAGCAGACATCGGTACCACTAGATTAATTTCATCCAAAATCATCCCAACTGTTAGGAAAAAAAGCCAAACAACAGCAACAGTAATTCACAAGTCTAAAATGATCTGTGTGAAGTTTTTGCTAAGATTCAGCTCAGGACATAGCAAGGTTAAGATTATATCACTACCAAAAAGAAAGTTGAGTCTCTCTCAATTTCTAATGTTCTCATCCCACCACCTTCTAATATACTTATCCACAGAAGAGGTGTATGCCTGAATGATTCGTGATCTGCATTTTGACAGGAATTTTGGGGCAAGTCAGCAGCAGAGAAACTTCAATCAAAAGGGAATTTTCACTCCCCAGTACATCTAATGATACTGAAGTGTATTACAGACCAACACCAGCACTGTGAATGTCCTAAGGGAAACGAGACTTGTGTGTGCCATGGAGGAGTCCAGAACAATGCAGCTGCTCCTGTTACCATCTCTTAACAGCCAAGACTTGTCTGATACGATTTATACCTGTTGATCTGTGATTAACCACCACCACACCAAGATTTACTGCAGCTCATACTATAATTGGAAGAAAATTGACTGCTTATAAGAAGAAAAAAAAAACCCACACTAAAAAATCTGTAATAACAAGTATGGTATAGACCACATTTCCTTGGAGCTTTTGTGAGCAACATGCATTTGTCTCATCAATCACAGAACTGCATTTTCATGTCAATCAATCACCACATTAATGTGCTGCTCCGTTTTCCACTGTAAACATGCATTTACTTTGTAGAGATTGTTACAGAAGGGGAGAATCAGCACTTGCCTCTCAGAGGGTGCTGCTTGAAGAACTGAGAAAGTCAATATTTATCTGATGAGAGGGGAAAAAAACCCAGAACCTGAGGTAAATTTTCTCTTTTAGCAGGGAGATGGAACAGGGAGCAGCTGGTTCGATGGCTGGGCTCGCAATGCCACGCTTCTCAGGCACGAGGGGCTCCAGTCAGGAGCATCAGGACACAGATCTGGTGCTTGCACAAGCTGGTGCACACCAGAAACACCCCCAATCCACCCCAGATAAGGCAGCTTTCTGTTCTCACTCTTTGCATCCAGCTCTCTTCACAGGCAGCTTAGCTGCAGGTTGGAGGCTCGTGCCTTATGGCCTCCCAATAAATCTCCCCACTCTTCTACACTCCAAATACTTATACACCAAAGAACTGTAAAACAGGCTTATGTGAGCAAATGGTGGAAAGCCTGCTTTCCTTCAGGAGCCAAGAAGGCTGTTTATAATTAGCAGCAAATGCATCTACAGCATGTAACTGACAACTCTCTATCCAGCAGCAATCAAAGTGTAGTGCCAACAACATCCAGAATAAATAAAAACCCTTCGTGAAGTTCACACAGAAGAACCTCAAGACATGTTTTTATGTAAATGTACATGTTGTTTTACCATTATTTTCATCTTTCTCTGGAGATCAGCCCTCTTATATAAGAAAGAAACAACAGATACTAAGAGGAGTGAACTCCATCAAGATGACTAATACACAAATGCAACAAACTCCCAAATAAAATCAGAATAGCAGACAGGAAGTCAACAACCACAGTGCATGTGTGTGAAGGCAGCCCTAGGGCAGCTTTAGTTAACATTTCAGCAAGTTACACAGGGTTTACACAACTGTTTACTTTCCAGTTCCATAAAGCTGAAATCCTTACAGTACAGCAACAGCTCCCTCATCACATGCTACCCACACCCCACCCCAAAGACACAGACACATTCCCCAAACAAGGCAGGTTTTTGTACTCTTCAGAGAACTTAAAAAAGCAGCAGCACGTTCACACCTCCCATCTCACCTGCTCAGTGTTGATGCTTTTGTGGTCAGCATTGCTACAAGCAAAAACTCCCCCAGCACTGCCCACCACCTTCACCAAAAAACAGCACAGCCCCTTCTACACAACCACAAATCCTGTATTTACAGAGCTGTAATCCCACACAGGGCACAATCGGCAGGCCAGGACATGAGCCAGCTCCGTTAAAGCTGGGTTTTAGGTGCCACATCCCTGGGAAGGAAGGCAAAGCCACATGCAAGGAACCCAAGTCCTTCCTTGCAAAAAAGGGACACCTAAATACAAAATACAGACAAGGCAGCACACTGAGCACCTCACCATCAAGATCTATCAAAGACCTAGACAAAGAAAACAGAATTCTGATTGTCTTGGGGGGTGTTCTCACCTGCTTCAGAGTCAGAGCTCCCACCAGACATGCACAATCCTTAACATCCCACAGCAAGTGCTGGCTCCCAGCACCCACCAGGCTCCTTACAGCCAGGTCACACACCTGCAACCCATCACCCCAACAATGCCACAGCTGCCCCCAATTTGGGAGGTGATGCCAGTTCCAGGTGCCGATGTTCAGCCTTGGAGCAGAGCCTCACTGCCCTGTATCTGCTCAGAGCTTGGGTGGGGGGTTGGCATCACCCCATTCTCAGCTGTTGGGGAGAAAATTAAGTTCCTCTGGAGATCCTTGTGCTCTGCTGAGGAGGGAGGATGCTGGGAGGCATCAGGAGCTAAAAACTTAAAAGAATTTTAGGATTAACTATGAATTTACTTGAGGAGGAAGAGGTGTCTCCCAAAATTCTGGAATTACACTATTAAATTCTACCCCCTGTAGTTTATTGAGCTACCTAACTGTTACATGCCAGAAGGTCACAATCACTTCAAATGCTTAGAAAAAAATGGGTATTTTAAACCTTTTATTAATGTGTTCTTCCATTCTTGTAGGATAGAAATATGAAATATGGCTTAATTTGGAGGAACAGAGAGCTCATTCATGTGGGAAGCATCAATATGTTGTTATAATGTGCTTTTAATTAAGCAGACATTGCACAGCACTTGGTAAGATCAAGTAAATGCTGCTAATGTTTCCTCTGCTATTGCCCCTACCCTGCAAAGCATAATGCAATCAACAAAATCAACTGAGAAAATAACAAACTTTATTGAATTTTCAAATTTATGAACAATAACAGACCCCAGAAGCTCTTATATGCCAGTAGATGGCAATCTTCAGATAGAGTAAAAATGTGTCATTAACAAATGCAAAATTTCAAATTAAAACTATGGAAGAGGAAAAAGAAAAACAACTCAAGGGCTGAAATTCCTCAGAAGTTATTCAGAATCACTCAGGTTTCATTTTATAAAAGACAAAAAGAGGACAGAGAATTTTTTTTATTGGTTTGGTTTTAATTTTCATCCTAAAAAAAAAATATTTTTTTAAACAAGTTAAAGAAAGAGCAGTATGGTGACATACACTAGCATCAAAACTGAATCTTTTATTCTGGACAAGTGAAATATTTGAGGTTTTCACTAAAACTCATCTTTCTGGTTCCCTTGGGAGTCCCTCACGTGGCCACAAGCCCAGGCAGTTTTCCTGGGGCAGATGTGGCCTGGAGCCCACAGCTGGATATCCACCTTGTTAGGGAAGGGGGGGAGAGACCCAAGTGACGGAAACAGGAGAAGTTTGAGTATTTCTTTTGCTGTTAGGAAATAAAACTGTGCACTCAGGTTTTGGTTTAGAACTCAGCTGCATCCCCAGCTCGTACCACGTGGCCAGCACATCACCAGGAATGCACAAGAGTGCACTGGCCTAAATTTAATTCCTGCTCTTCAGAAAAGCTGAACTTGAAATTCTGCTTACTGTTGTTTCTTGATATTTTGAGACCTCAGGACATCATGAAATGTGATCACACTTATAACAGCAGAAGGAAACCCAATAAACAGTTCCAATATCCATGCTGATCCCAGCTCAGTGTGCAGCCATGGGAGGGCTGGTAACTCAAACACCACTCTGTTGTGTCCACTGATAAAAGAACACATTACAACATGTGCAACAAGAATATCTGACATCATATTTTAAAAAACACAAAAAAACCCTGTAGGATGTAAGTTAAAAAAATAAATATTTTTTACATCCAAAACTGTATTTGTCAGAAAAGTTGCAAATTCACTGCCTGGGATCGTCTTTAAAAAAAAAAACCAAACATCTCAGACATAGATATCTTCCAACCTGCTACCTGAACCCTCCAAAGGGAACTCCCAGCCTCCAGAGAACAGAAGTGGGACAAAATCCTTAACAGCTGGAGTAATTTTCTTGGAGCTGAAATTAAAAAGCCTGACAGTGTCATAAAATAAAAGATCTCAGAAAAAAAATGATGCAAAGGATGTTATTAAAGTAAGGTTTATGAAGTTGAGAGTAATTACAGATAATGTGTATTTATTATTCTTGCAGGATCTATCCATGGCACAGATTTCAATATCTGAAGCCAAACGTACAGATATTTCTCATGTCTGTAGTTATCTTTGCTCTCAACTCCCACTCATCTCCCCAGTGACACATTTACTGTTTCCATTTGTGATATATCAATACCCTTCATTTTGTTTATTTCAGTTTTCTCTTTACAAGAGAAAAAAAGAAGGAAGCTGATTTAAATTTTTGATAACAACCCCTCCATTTGTGACAGGACCCGAATCCAAGCAGCAAAAGCCCACGTCCAGATCACCATACCAGGCTCCCTAAATAATGGCTGATCCCTTTGAAGAGCACATAATGAACTCCAGAGTTAAAGATAAGCCTCTAAAGACTCAATGTACTCTACAGTCAAGAGGAAAAGGCAGATTTTCTGCTCTTTTGAGGACACCTATCCCAGCACACAGCAGGGCAAATTAAGATCTCTGAAGATGAAATTCTGTGCATCTCACTGGGTTCAGCTGTGGGATTCCCTCTGCAGAACCAGCACACAGCCCTAGACAGACTTAAGAGGTGCTTCAGGAGTACTTAACTCCTGCAATCTACATATCTTTACTTCAGTCCTTAAATGAGAATGCAAAAGGCCTATTTTTAATTCTGAAATCACAGTTTACCTTATTAAATTATATAAAAGGCATCACTATATAAAACACAAAATCCAAACATGCAGGGGGGCAAGAAAACCACCAAATACAAATTTCTGCAAATGTTTCCCTTCATGTCAAATACATAACTTCATGATACTAGGTTGCTTAGAAAAATAACTTTCAGTGGATATCTGCATCCCTTTTTCTGGCAAATGAAGAAGTTTCTAGGCACAAGTAGGACACAGGACAGCAGAACACATTAGCTACCCTTGTGGCCAAATTATGCCCAACTCAAAATTCACTTTCTTTTCCTGCATTCTCCTCTCGCCTTGGGTTACGTGGTCACACATTTCCACTTAAAAGTATGATGGAAGCGGGGAGGTGGGAAAAATGTTTGGGTTTTTATTTAAAGTTATATATAGCAGTAATCCTACACACTGGTTTTGCTTTCTAAGCATGATTTTTTTAAGGGAAAAGGGAAAAAACCATTAAGTAGCCAGGCAGGCAAAACGTCACTGTCTTCATTTGCTAAGAGCAGCGCCGTGACTGAAGGTAACACCAACTCCCCAAATGTGTTAAGAAATTTTACTACTGAACAATTTCTTATCATTACACCATTTAAAAGTTAACTTGATCAAAACACACCATTTAAACACGTCCAGGCTGTCTCTAAGTCTTGAACCAATTATCCTGCAGCACTACACCTCTTCAGCCTTTCCAAGAGAAACATCACCACCTTAAATACCCTCATTCATTCTGGAAGTATTCTTGCCTCCACATCCTATCGTGGCACCTAAGATCATTAGAACTGAATAATTAAAGAGAAAGAAATCCATTCCAGTTTGAAACTTTGCAAATTTAAACCAGCTCAGGGTTTGACCCAGAGCTTAACTAGCAGATCCCACAGTGCTGCCCCCGACCCCGTGAAACCCTAAAGGCTGGACACCACCATGCTTCTAATGAATGAATGAATGAATAAGTGCCCAGGGGCACTTCCATCAGCACCCAGCTCTCCTTGGAAATACAGCATGACATCTACAGCCAGCATGGCATCTACTCCATCATGCAGGCAAGAAAAACTCAGTGTTCTTGTACACCATCAAATCTCCAAATCTTCAGCCTTTTCAATGAACTGCTTCAAAATACAAAGCTGCTCAATGCTATTTCACTTCCCTCCTTTAAATCAGAAGGTATGCCAATGATGGGTAAATTTTTCATGGAAAATAGGAGACAAGCAATGAAGAAGGGAAAAGAAAAAAAAAAACCCAGCCTTTTTCTACTTCTGAAAAACTTTTAGAAGAATTATTCTTGAGGAATTAATGGAAAGAAACTATTTTTTATACACAGTATTAAGTGATTAAAAGCTTGTTCATCACTTTGCTTAGTTTAATTTTAGAAAGGCCTACTTGCAGATTCTTTGAAATGCATAATTAATTGATAGCAGCGTGGTTACATCAGTACAGAAGTGAATGATAGATGTGAAGTGGTTTTTCCACAAAAAACACAAGCAGCACAGGGCACAATTACAATATCCGATTCACTCCGCCCTCCAATGAAGCTGTTTGATCTGCACATCTGATTGCACAATCGTCCATAAATATCCCTTGCATTAAAATTCTGACTGGTTTGCAACTCGTTTCAACTCGTGCGAGATTCTTTTTTTGTCAATTGGATCTGACAGAAAAATTAAAATAATCCTCTTTTACCTCTGCATTATCCTTTAAGTACTTAAGTTTTAATTATATCTCAAGTCTACCTGAAGACATTTCGGGCAACTTCCAGTAACGTGCATAAGCAGTTGAATACAGTGTAAAAGTGCATGTAATTTCCAAGTCCCCAGTTGTTAATGAAATCCCAAACATTCAGATTTTAATTGAACTAGATAAAGATTAAGAAGCTTAGCAGCAGCTGGCATTGCGAATTAGTTCTCAGCAGATTTTTATGTTGTACTCTAAATCATTGCTTTTGTAATCTTCCTAAATTGTCCTTTATCTTGCTAATGCAGATATGATTCTCAGAAAGCATTAGGCTTCCACTGTTCCCATTGCCTGTAGAATCTTGAACTGTAAAATCTTAATAGTCTTTTTTTAATAAGTATTATGATCTATATGTATAATGTGCATTCAATAAAATCTTACTGTAATTAGAAGAAAAGTTTTTAGGTTTTTTTACGTGACCTGTTTTACAGATTAGATTTATTAAATAGCATAAACTGTTGGAGCTGCTTTAAGACCTATTTAGAGCCGTCTGGCATCAGATGAAAAAAACAGTGCTAGACCCAACGCTTGGGGTTCAGCTCTCCAGGAGGTTCATTAGGAAGTTTCCTTCTCCTTCTGGTTCAGGGAGCTCGGCATAAACAGTTTTATGTTGCCTAAACGCCTGACAATGTATTATCAGCACTGATCAAATAACATTTTGCTTGTAGGGCTTTCCAGGGCTCGGGGAAAGGACTCAGATTAACACCAGCATTCATCAGCTGTTCCCCCTCTCCACGTCCTCTCCCTCCACCCCAAGTGCGACGCCAGGAAGGGCCCTGCACACACCAGGTCTTTGTGCAGGCTGCAAACTCTGGAGAGAAGGTCTGTATTTGAAATTACCATGACAAATGTGCTCTCAGGACTTGTTCATGCATTGTAACAGCTCTTACGAGAGTTACAAGCGCGGTTATTACTTGCATAGTAAAAGGGGTTATATTTATGCATCTCACTTGAGGATGCACTGTTTTTATTCACACTAATGCAGATAAAATTGGAGTTCATGCTTTATGGGGGAAGTGTGGGGAAAAATAAAAGAAAAAAGATAAATACTACTACTACTACCACCATCATCAAAAAGCAAGTAACACTTCCATTTTTCTCGTACATAAAAAAAAAAATCTAGCTATTTTCCCAGCTAATAGTATTGGTCTTTCAAGTCTGTTGGTAAATGACCAACTAATGCAGTTACGTATGCACTGAAGAAGAAAATTATAAAGAGATAATACAGCCAACTGGCATTAAAATTTTGAACAGAATGGAATTTTAACAGTTCCGCTGAGGTCTTTTAATATTAAGAATCTTGGCTGCTCCAATTTTCTTCCAAGTAAAGGAAACATTTGGCAGAATAACAAACACGAATGTCAGAAGAAAGGAAATATCTTCACCTGCACTTGATGACTTATTTATTTATTCATTAGAAGCATGGCGGTGTCCAGACTTTAGTGATGGCATTTCAGTGTGTTCTGCCACCCCGGCCTCTTCCCAACTGCATTTTCCCTCTTCCCTCCCGTGCTGAGCCCCGCGGTGCCATCTTGCCCGGAGATCAGGATGCTCCAGGGCAGGGACAGCAGCACCACCATGACAAGCACAGTGATCATCAGTCTGTACCTGTCTTCAAAGGATTCTTTTTGGTTCAGCAAGCTTTGAGATCTTTGAATGAGAGATGCTCTAAGCAGCGCTAAGCAATTTTCTCTCCCTCAAACCAAGATGAAGCCGCGAGCTCCTCACGTCTCCTCAGGCCCCTTGTTACTCTGCCATTTCCCCTTAGCAATCTTCTCATTCCACATTCTGACATTCTGGCAGCCCAGCTATTTTCAGAAACTATTATCTGGGTTTGAAATTGTGATTTTTCTGCTGGGTCTTTTTTCCAAGCAAGCATTTCGCTACCTAAACTTCAGCAAACTTCCAAGTAGATTCCTAGACACAACTCTATTTTTTTTTTTTTTCTGCCATAAAACAAAGATTTAACTTCAAAATGCTGACTTCTCATTTAAGCCATTTTCTGAAGTACAGCTCTGAAAGTAACTTCAGTACTTTTGCCTCAATTTGCTGAGCTTTTTATAAAATCTTGACAAATTTTTTCCTGACATTAAATAACACATTCTTTGGATGTTCCAAGTTCACACTATGTTTTCTGATGCTGCTGCTGATTCCAAGGTGCCCTAAATAGAGCATTTATTGGGAAGCCTGTTATGATTTTGTCCTTCAAATTACTCCAGTAAGAGCAATGGAACTTGGCTGCCGAATTGCTTCCAAGGCTGAAGGATTTCTTTTGCTTCAAGATACCCACTAAATAAGAACTTCAACCCGTTTTTTTTTTAACACAAAGCAAATTATGCAAAAGAATTTGACACCAAAAGGAATTTTGTTATGGACTTTATTTGGAACATACTTAGTACCATCCTTAAGAGCCCATCATCCCCCCTGTGGCTTTATCCTCAAGTTTCTTCAGAATTTGCCAATGCACCTTGAGAACAAGAGTAGCGAAACCGGAAATCTTTCATTTAGAACAAAAATGAGACATTTAATTTTCCTAAACATACAGAGAGGCATGCACAAGATTAATCATTCAACAAAATGTTTTTCTTATTGCATGAAAATACGCAGGGTGGGAATGCAAACAAATTATAATTATTTGGACTCCTGTTAAACAGACTAGTGAGCCTTATAATTAGTAACATAATCACTTTAAGACAAATACACTAAATAATAATGGATCCTCGGCAGTGCTCCACAGAAAAATGCTAACAATTTATGCTTTATTAATTAGCTCGTTGCTTTATCAAAGTTTGGAATTCAGAACCTCGGAGAGTTGCCATCTTTGTTGACTGGAGGATTCGCTCTTCATTGAACAGAGGTGCAAGAGCAAAAGAGAACTTCCATGGAGTCCTCACACAGCTTTAAGATCTGCTCGTGGGGATGTTGATTATCCAGGACAATGGATCAATAGAATTCATGTATTTCAATCCTCTCCTCCAAACACACCCCACCAGCCCTAATTGATTTCTCTGCTGGCTAATGACCAACCCAGATGCTCACTGACTTGAAAACGACTGACCAGCACTAAACAGTGTTGTGGCCACGTCCAATGAATCAAAGGGACTGAAAAGAGCTGGATAAGCTATTTTTTCTGATATATAACCACAGATGCAACTACTTCTATTACTCAAATCATAAGGCAAAGAATGCTTCATCAACTGACTGCTGGAGTCATTGGAATTAGCCACTCAAGTGACAATTGCAGGCATTAAAAATTCTTCAGAAAATTTCACATTGAGGTGTGTTCATGTGTTGCCCTACATGGAAAACAAGGAAAAAAAAAAGAGTAAGGAGCTGACACCACAACACAGACAAGGAATGCCTGAAGCAGCTATAAAGGGAAGGCAGAAGTGGGGCAGATCTGTGCCAGGCCAAGCAGTTCAGGCAGGAGCGGGGGCAGCAGGAACAGGCTGAAGCAGAGAAGCTGCCACATTAATCACCAACATGCAAACCAGGAAAGATGCTCCAGGATCAAAACTCACCATGTGCCAAGGTCACTCCAGAGAACACAAAAAGGTTCAGTGATGATCTCACATTAAAAGTTCATAAGCCCATCAGAGGAATTTACTAATGAAAACTATTTTATCTGAAGAGTTCTCCTAAGGCCAAGTAGAAATCACAGGTTTCAGCGAGTCTCCATAGACAAGCAGAAAATTACATTTTAAAACACCCCAGAAAGGTGGATTGAAGGATTTATAAGCAATATGGGGGTCCTTAACGTGGGGTCTCATATGCACAGGGGCCATGTGACAGTGGGGACTTGCAGAACTGGGCTCTGCAAAAGGCTCAGCATCATTCAGAAAAGATCTTCTGAAAGAAGAGCAGGTTGTTGTAGTCCTTGATAAAACAGAAAGTTCTTAGAAGTGTTTTTGCCTTTTTCACAGCATCACAGAATAACCAAGGTTGGAATGACATCAAAAAATGGGCTGCTGCTACCTCAGAACTTTTATTTGTTGATCGCTCAGTAAATTGTCTATGACTTCAATTAGAAACACAAACTGTGACTTGCATCCAGAGCTACATTTTTTGCTGGTAGAATGATTTCAGCAATACAGGTCCCAAACATAGCATTCAATATTTTTAAAGGTAGGAATTAAGAATTACTTATGAAAACAACTGCCTTCAAAAGATCACCAGACAACATGCATCACCAGCAGGTATTATTGCTCGAATTACTCTGCTGGAGACAAACATTCCACACCCCTGTCCACAAAAACCCAGGTGCTCTCTGGACACACATATCAGCTTATGCTTTTTCAAAATATTAAATGAAACAGAAAATCATTTCCTACTTCTGTTTTGCTCTCCCTTCTACTATATGAAAACAATTTGCCTGCTTTCAGACTCTGGCTGCGATTACTTTGTTTTCACCTCGTCTGCATGCAGTGAATAATCTCGGTCACGGCTACCGAGATAAAAGCCAAGAGAATTCATTTGCTGTTCCACGCAGACACAAGATGCTGGTGACACCTGCACCACCAGGAGTGCAACTGCACACTCAAAGTGAACCTCAAAGTGCTGCCTCCACAGACCCAGTTTCCCCAATCCCATCTCATTCATTTCTCTAATAATTGCACCAGTTTCCTGGACAAACACGTAACGTCGCAAGAACAGATCCATCCTGACAACCAAGGCCAACTGTATAATGCTCGTCTAAGTGGCAATAAGATTCATTAATTAGGTTGCTGCTTTGGAGCGTTGTTCCCCTGCAGCTATGTTCTGCTCAAGGGTATTTTCAATAGTATTGAGTAGATGAAGCAATTACTAAGCAAAATCCACTAACTGATGGCCAGTGTCAGATTCCTCAGGCCATGCTTTCAGAGTGTGTATATGTACATATTTTCTTGAATGAGTGACTGAATTTAAGGGAAAAAGGCAAAGCAAAATCCCAGTGAGGCACATCCTAAGTGTTCTCCACTTTTAGAGGTGTGATCTCTAAACCAAAACTCCCCCTTAGCAGACACAATTAAGATGTAGAGGGGCTACAGGGTACCTGCACATACTTAACTCACAATTAAAGGCAGGCAAAGAAAGCTTTGTCTACAATTATTTGCCTCTCTACTGACAGCAATATAAGCAACTTGTAAAAATTGTAAAAACTGGATTCCAGCTGAGTGCTCCCTGTTCAGGTATCTGACTTGCAGGCAACTGTTTTATTCCAGTAATACTATTTTTATAACATGACATAGTTCTAAGCATTTGAATTAAATAAACACAGCACAAATATTTTGGCTCCACTCTAAACATGTGAAAAGATTTTCTTGTGAATTGTCGGGTTGGCTTTTTTTTCCCCTTTCCACTGCCTCAGTTACTATGATGTTTAGACTGTGCCTCATTAAAGTTGGGAGCAAAAGTAAAAAAGTTTCCAGCAGAAGCATTATTTTCAAAGTTCAGGATATCTGTAATTCTAACTGATCTTCCACCTGGCATTAAATCTTCAAAGAATGTCAAAAAGTATCTTAGAAACTTGAGATGCCTGGCTGTATACAGAGAAGGAACAGATGCACCTCTGTAATTTGCCCATAAATAAGTAAAAATGAACCCATCAACTTTTCAAGGATACTTGCATGCAAGCAGGCAAACACATCCTTTTTTTCATTTTCTTGTGTGTTTGTGGTTTTTTGGTTGTTGTTTTTTTTTCTTTTTACAGTTTTTAAATATCTTTTGAACCAGACCTTACAGGGTGCTGGTAAGAAATGCTGTGTTTGTTTTTAGAAACTTACTATGCGGCAGTGCCATCTCGTAACCTTCTGCTACTGCCTTTGGCCTCCAAATTCAGGGGGACCCATCTGTGGCAGTAAACCACACACGCACCAAGTACATAACTTCTCCCAGAAATAGTGAAAGCTCCGTCTGCAAGAGCTTTCTTTAAGGTCACAGCAAGTCAACTGCTGAAGAGAAGTTATCACCATAAATTAAACTATTCCTGAAACCCAGCAGACACTTAACTGAGCTCTCCTAGTTCCCCCTGCTCCTTTTCATCTCCAGTTTTAGGCATGCCTCTGAGCAGGAGTGCACACCCTTCTCTAAGCATTCATCTAGCTGAGCAAAGAAGGGAAAGAAGAGAAAATCCATAAATTTGAAAGAATTTAGCTAAAGTTTTGAATGGTGACAAGTTTCAAAAGACAGATCAAAAAATCAAGTTGTGGCTAATCCAAAACCACTTAGAACATCCAAATTTGAACCTTCATCTTTATTCTTTACAGATTAATAAACACATTCTGACTGCTCTTCTTCCAACTGAGTTGACCTGTTTAAAATGTGATGTAGGAGTAGTGGACTAAAGGATGTGAATTTTAAAAAAAATCCTTTAAAGTCACCTGTGCAGAAACGACACGCAATTTGTGGCTTGCAAATTCAAAAGGAGTCAGCTACACAAGCACAGGTGAGGAACTCCCACAGCAGGAAATCCTTCAGGCTGATGGCATTCCCGAGCTTGACAAAAGTGTGTCTGGGTGGGTGATCAGATGGGGCATCACGCTGATGCTTTGTTCTCTTCAGTAGGCTGTGCTGGGTTCTGTAATGAGCCTCAACGTCGACATCTGAATAACACATCTAGGGAGGAATCCTTTCATTCCCTTATCGAGAAGGCGCAGAATGAAAAGAAACAAAGGGATCAGCTGGTTTGTGCTAAAGCGTTCCGGTGCCAATTATGAAGTTGAGAATGGAGTAAGATGTACATCAGTGGCTGACAGCACGCGAGCTCCGCCACTGCAGATATTATTTCCCCTTATCTCGTGTCGTGATACTGGCACGCTCCTTTCCATTTTCCTTGGTGTTTTCTACTCCTCCTTCAGGGCTGCACGAGACACGGAAAACTTCCAGCGCTACAGGAGCAGCTGTGCTGACCTGGGCAGTGTCCCAGCCAGCTCGGGGTGTCCGTCCTGCTCTAAAGGCCACGTGTGTGACCACTGCCTCCCATCCGGCTCCAGAGAGGCGTAAGCTTCCATTTCTCTTTTATTGCTTTCTCCTGTTCATAGATGTTCAAGCTTGAAGAATCTTCTTTTTCAGTTATTCAGGTCTAGAGGGTGCCTTTCTTCTGCCCTTTCTGAAAAAAACCACGTCCTTAAAGAAAGAAACGACACAGAAACCCCAAACCAAAACCAAAACCAACACACCAAAAATTCCTGAACAGATTTCCGTATCACCCTGCTCTAAAACATCATCTGAGCAGGAGACTGAACAGCCACACAAAGGCATCTCCTGTTTGTTTTATTAATTCTTGACTTCAAGATAAAAGCTGGGAGACCCCACACATAGCCAGGATCCCACTATGCCATTTACTTTACAAACTCAGGTCAGGAAAATGGTGATCTCCAACTCGGAGATTATTTGCAATCTAAGAAAAAATCAAGAGGTAGACACAGAGGAAGACAAGTGCACAACTGAACCAGGATTAGACAATAAATAAGGACAAAAATTTACACATTTAGTTTGAGGGTTGTTTTAATTTGAAGACATTTATTTCTGTCACATCTTTACAGAACTAATAGTAATTCATCACATGTACACCTGGAAAGGAGCAGGATGTCTGATACCTGACAGACATTCATCACTTTGCCACAGGTTATACACAAGTCCTCAACAGAGAGGACTACAACAGAGAATGTATCTCACATCTGAATTTGAGGAAATAGTTATGAGCAGTATTCCCCTCCTTCTATAAGCTTTGATCAAGGAGACTCAAGAAATATGTTCTACCGCGCTTTGATTTCACTTGAGGGCTTTTTGTTATTTAAATAGTGAATAAAGATGACAGGCAAATAGTCTAATTAGCACAAATATCTTGTTTCCTGAAACTTCTGGCAATTTTTAAACATCCCTTGCTCAGTGTTACTATGAAGCTCTCCATTCCCAACCCTGAGCTACTGTGGGTCTTTTGTCTGACACTAAGACACTTTTCTCTTCCATTTTTGGAAGGAAACAAGGCATTCCCACCTGCACCATCCCTGCCCTCCCACGTGGGAGCGGAGGGGCAGTGGGACCCCTGGATGCTCTCACATTCCAGAGGGTCAGTGGACTCTGCTGGGCTAAGGCACATCTGCTGGGAGTCACTCAATGCCCATTTGCAAAGCTCAAGGGTCAAAGCGTATTTCATTTCACTTGGTGGCTCCCTCCAAGGGCAAGTCCCCCACCTGTTGGAAAATCCATCAAGGGCTGTTACTAAACCTCGAGTGTTTTGGTTCTCTGTCAAAATCTCGATATTCCCTTCTCCTGCAAGGATACAAAAATCACCAATATAGACCACAAACAACCCCTGTGGATCATCAGGACTATAACAAGAAGGTTCTTGTATTTGACTAAGCATATGCTAAAATGAATCCTGACAAACTTTATTAATGCAGAAAAGCCATCACTGCTGGACTGCCCTCAGCCTGAAGCGTGAGGTGACAGAGTCCTCATGGCATCGAGCGCTTGTGATAATTGAAGTCTGAAAATATGTCACAGAACAGCTGAAATACCAATTTATATTTAAAGGATATATTGAATTACCACAGATCACACAAAGAGGGGGACTAGAACTTACGTATTTTGTTGCTGAACTTTCGGCTCAGCATTTTACAAAAGGCCATCTAGTTTTAACCTAGATAAGTTGGAAAGATTATTCAACTAATGTCTTCTCTGGAAGACTGCAGCTCTGGTGCTAATAAGGGAATTTAATTAGATGGACAAGCCTTGACAGCAATCCATTTCCAATACACTTAGTATTGAAATAGGTCTGGGAGTTCCAAGATTTGTAGAAGAAATCCACTACTCAAGTCAACGTGGAAAAATATCTAAAGTTCTGACAAACAAAGGTGTAGGCTCTCATTTTTCTGACTTCATTTGTGACATACATCACATTACCAACAATTACACCAACAGATGAAACCCCTGTTCTAAATGTACATGCGATAAAGTTTGAGCAGAATTGATTTTTCCCTCTGCACTGGTAAATCTCACTAATTCCCTGGAAATCAGCTGAGGACAACAGCCCATCCAGCAGTGCTTCCACGCAGGACACCCACTGTTTCACCTCCTTACAGCAGCACCCAAAGCCCCAGGATGGAGCAGAGCTGCTGAGCACAAGGGCTTGGTACAGCCCCAAAATGGGATCTCTTTCAGGGTATTTACAACAGAAAAAGACGTGCACACAGACAAAAGGCACAGAATAAAAAATAAAAAGACACACAAAGCCAGTACTTTCTAAAATTGTAGAGGGAACCAGCCTGCCAGCAGGCTGATGAAACACTTGAGATAAAGTAGCATAATCAATAACAATGCTGCACCTTTAAAACCAGCAAGTACAACGCGATCAATTCATATCTCGGTGAAGTAGCGTAATAAAAATCTGCAACTACAATAAGCTAATTTAATGATACTTTATCAAGTGCTCACGTTTCCAACCACTGTTGTTCACGGCAGAATGAAGCCTGTGCAAAAATATGTCATGAGTCAATATGGCATTCTACTGAAGAGAAAAGACCCACATCATTAAAATCTTAAATAAGCTTTCATTAAATAAAATACATGAAATTAGCTCCTTCAAAAGAATTTAATTAGTCAACACATGCAGGTTGAACTCACAATCTGCCACTGTGGGCTTTTAAGCCGTTCGTTTTCTTAAAGCTTTGTCATAAGAAGGATATTTTTTATTGTTATTATTTTTATAATATGGTGGGAAACCACAGTTCCTTTATGAAAAGGACAAAGTATCCCTTGCAAACAGCAAGACACGTTTTCATTGCTGCTCTGTATAGAGCACTGCCTTGTTAAGGCAATTTCAATCATTTTACGCATCTTCATTAAGTCAGAGATACGGTTCAGCTTTTCACAGAGAAAAACCTCAGCAGCTGCAGAGAAAAGGAGGGACAACAGATTCTTAAACAGAAAAGAGAAATTACCAGTTATCTAGCTTGAAATGAAGCCTCTGGGAAGCCCCATCTGCAGTCTCAGTCATTACAAATCACAATAATTACGTGAGCTCTCAGCCCATATATAAAATTTCAATACCTATGAAGAGCTGCAATACTGCAACGTCCACAACACAGAAACATTGCCAGCTCATTTTGCCAGGCTTCAGGCTACTTGTAACACCGAGAGAAGATGAATCAATAAAATGTTATCAGTAAAACAGTTTGATTCCTGCACAGTTAAGCGCACGGCCACTTCTATATTTCAATCCCCTCAGGTCAATATAATTTTACACAGTTACCCAATTCTCAGCAGTGAAATGATACTGCTAGATGTTTCAGATATTCTAAAGCACTTATTTCTACATGGGGGGGAAAAGAAAAAAAGGGGAAAAAAGAATCTCTTGTTTCCTATCTGGTTCAAAGTGGAGTTTTTAGACTGGTCTTAAATGCATCTCTTTACCCAGCTCCAGCAAATTAAGTCCCTCTGAACAGTTCCCTCAGCCAAATCCTGGGTGTCCTATTCACCTGGTGTTTAAACAGGCATTTGGGAAGAAAAACAAGTCAGATCTAGATTTGGCCTTTCATGTGAACTAAATCTGAGACATGAAATAAGATGTAATTTCTGCCTACTCAAGAAAATCAGCCCATTTAAGCCAATTGAACTACTCACCAATAAATTCTGCTAGGTTAGTCACCACAAGGGCTGAAGAAACTCTAAATGCTGCTGACAAAGACCAACTGCACAGTTAATACCACATTTTGCCTCATACCCAGATAATTCTTCATGCATATTCTGAACTTCCAGCTTCCCACCTGGGTCTGCAATAAAATAATGCCTCAGGTTAATCACACACCTCCAGAGAGCTGCATTTTTTGCATAAATAAGAGCAACAAGTGTGCTTCCAAACCCAAGGAAGAAATAATCATGTCTAATAAACTACAGTGCTCCAGAGACAGAGAATACTCACAAGGAATCTCTTTTTAGACTCAAGTCCACCTTCCTTGACTTAACTTGACAACATCCTAATGAAACTGAATAAACCTATTATTGGACCAGCCATGGGCACTGTGAAATCAAAGGCCAATGATATCAGCTGGACAGGACCTTAGTCCCAAAAAGCCAGAAAAACCCTCAATTTTATTTCATTTTATTCCACTACCAATTTAATCTCATTTGTTTGCTTCATTAACTCCTTCACTATAGAAAACACCAGTGCACTCAAAGGCAAGAAGTACTTTTGGGGTTTTTTCTAATTGTAATACAAGACTGTTTATTCCCATATTCAGTTCTCAGCAAAAGTCATGAACATTTTAATAACAAGAAGATCCATAAAGCACCATCTTCTCTTCTGTCACAGCTCTTTTAAAAGGTTTAGTTAATCTTCAATATTTAAAGGGCTGTGGAAATATCTGAGGGACAAAGTTCCCTGGTTTATATGGTGCAATTCCCTTGGCACATATGTCTTATTGGGAAATTACATGGATTTCCCAAATACTGCCACTAAATTTTTTACTAGTTTAAAAATTAGCAGAAAAGGCCCAACTGCTAAGAAATAAAGCACACAAATTTATGGAAACATAAAGCCGCACTAACCCATTAATTTTTATATTTTGTTATATCACCAAAACCGTTCTCATTACTTTCTCCTGAACAAGTTTCATAATTGCAAATTCTCAGACAGTAAAACTTAAGTGATCTCCATACTCTGCTTTCCTCCTAAATAATGAGCCAACCACCACAGACACACACAGGAGGAAGCAGCCTGTCTATTTTACTAGAAGACTGAGCTCATGAAAATCCAACTGCATCAATCCTTCTTTTATTATTCTTTCAAACTTCCCAAATCAAATAACTTTCTTGAGCTTGGCTAGAGCCTCCTGAATAGAAATTCCTCTGGGGAAAGAGGTTTTAGATTAACAGCACAATACATTCAGAAATCAATAGATAAACCCTCTGTGCAGCAGCTCTACCAGAGTCCATGAGACTGAACCAGGGCTCAGAAAATAGAACAAACCACTCAGAAACAAATTTCCTAATCTGCCCACTTTTGTTTTTGCAATGAAACCGGCAACATGAACTTCACCTCTGCATCACACCCAGAGAATTACTGCCTGATGTTCTGAATCAAGAATACTTTTTATTTGCAAAAATATATTCATCTTTGCATTAAAACCAGAGGGTTTTGTTTGGTGGTGCTTTTCTTTTTATTTTTAAACTACAGAGATAAAGCTGAAAGGCAATAATGCAACTCCAAGATAACCACATGTGGGGTGCCCATCCTGATATAATGCAAGCCCCTTAAAGCTATAAAACAATGTGACTGGAAGTCAGGTGAGGGAGAAGGGACAGAGTGAAGCTTCTAAACTTAGGGTGAAAATTCTTTAAGCCTGGCCTCAACTTCACTCCAACACCTGGCTTGGACAGGATCAGCTTAGATTGTTCTCTATGCTGGAAGTAGGATGGTTTTTACTTGACCTGTTTGACCTTTTCCCTCTTCATTAACAGTTGCTTTCTCCACTTGCCAGAGTCCCTTTTGCAATCATGAGGGCTGGAGGGGAAAGGGTAAACCAGAGCAAGAGCACTACTTGGCCAAACACAGTCAGACCAATTTCACTGTGAGCTGCAGTTGTGGAGCCCAACTGCAGAGCCCAGCAGAGCTGGCTCTGCTTTGGAAATACACAAAGCCAGCAGCTGCCAGAGAACAGAAAACATGCTTCTGCCTCTGCCCATGTGCCTGTTACAGCAGCCACAGACATCCCAGCTCTGTAGGATGTGAGCAGGGCACAGCTCACCACAAAGACCATGGCACCCGCTGCACCCCCTTGGTTCAACCCCAAACCTGCTCAGATTAGATGAGAAATGTACCTGTACTGAGACACAAAGGGAAATGGATTTCCCCAGATTTTGGTAAGCTGGAACAGCTCTGATGGCACAAGCCCCCAGCCTCACTGGTGCTCCTGTTGTGTTATATCCATTAAATCCCGCATTCGTTATTTATCATCCTGCATTTCTGTAAGGCAAACCTAAAGAAACGTTGCCATGACAAACACACACAGTGGAGTTTTCACACTACCCTGATCCCCATGATGTCCCTCCCCTCCATTAACAGAGCCCAACTTCAGTGCATCTCAACAAGACAATCAAAATATTTTGAGTCCTGCTGCCGTGAGCCTCACAAAGGGGCCGATCGCCAAATCGAAAAATCCTCTGCAGCGAAGCAGAAGAGCTTTACACACAGCCAGACCTCTCAGATGCCATGGGCTAGGATACCATGTTATAAGGCTGTAAAACTATGGCCTGTGGCTCCAGTCCAGCCTGCAGAGTAATTTAATCTAACTCACAAAGAAATCAGGAAAATGGCCTCTGCTGTGCTGAATCAGCAGTGCTGGAAGCCGTGCCACCCTCTATCAGCTCGTAAGAGAGTGCTTTGTCCACGGTGCCAACTCTGTGTAGAGCAGCTATTGGGCAGAAGAAAGGACCAGCAGGAATATTATGTGCCAGATTTTCAGTAGATGTAAGTCAGAATACTTCCAATGACTTAAGGAGCTGCACCGATTTACATCATTTCAGGATTATAAGGATTTACATCCACTGGAAGTTTCACTTCTCTTTTTCGGTCTTTTAATTAAAAGAATGGTGTAGACTTGGCAGCAGTACGAGCCTTCAAGAGACTGAGATTTGGGAAGGATCCTGAAAAAGTTTTAGGCTCAGGGAATGGCAATAAGCCATTTTTAGTTTAAAAAGATACAGTGGCCAAATTGAAATTCACAGGATGTACATAAATTCTGATCTATACATGAGCAATATACATAAGCATATATTCTCACTCGTTACACTGGAGCTCCCTAAATATAACAATGGCAAAAGAACAGCAATAAATGAAAACTTTGTTCATTCAATCTGGTTATATATCACGAAAAGCTATCAGCACAGATGTTATCCCTATTTATGAGTCACAACCAGCGCCAAAACAAATGCCATGTATTACTTAATTTTTTCTCCTAACTGCAAGTGCCAAAAAAATGACTGCCACTGGGATTAGGAAAAAACACACAAGTGGAAAAAACAGGGGGTACTGCTCCTGAGGAAGGAAGCCAACTAGGCAAAGTTTGGTTTGTTCCGATTTTCAAATAAACTCAGAACGAGCACAACACGTCTTGTGACCTCAGAGCAGTTTCTGTTTCTCATCTGCTCACCTCTCAAAGAAAGATCCACCATAAACCTTAAAAAATCTGCCTAAAACCACCCTCAGAAACGTGCACACATCTCTCTTGCTTCCTATAGATGACCACGATGGGGAGAGAACAGAAGGAAAGTGGGAACCTGGCATCTGAGATCCTGAAATGGGGAACAGATTGATTCTTTAAGAATGAAAGTGAGAAGGACCCGTAGGTATGGCCACGGGCAGAACTACACACAGTTGCTCTTCAAGCTATTTCTGTGGCACAGTGACCCACTCCCAGCCCAGCTGAGCCCTCAGAAACACTTAAAAATAGGCTTAGAAATAAACAGGCCACTGTTACCAGTGCAGTTCAGCTGATGTGTTACACAAGAACTTAAAAATAAACTGTTCCAAAAGCCACCTCAGGAAAGCAAAACTCAAGCCAAAATACCTCTGTACTGAAGAAATGCAGCCTCATTCCATCGTATATTTTTCACTACTCACCTCTGAACAGGTCAGTTTTAAATCTCCTTCTTCCAACGAATCCAATTTAAATGTGTTCTTCAAAGGCTTCTGCAATTTTAGAAGTATTAAATTTTATACCTCCTAAGCTATTTATTAGCCGAGGAAGTACTTAATTGACATTCACCAGATATTAACTTTTTTGAGCATGTGTTAAAGATTTCCATCTATAACCTTGAGGTTTTTTCTTTAGTTTTCGTTTTTGGGTTTGGTGGTTTGTTTGGTTTTTTGTTTTTCCTTTTTCAGGACAGCTCTCCTAAGAACAGATTTCTCAGTGAGTGAATTCCCTACAAATTTCTCCTGGAAGTGCAGACAGATATACTGCAATAAAAGACTGCCCACAAGGGACCCCGATGCAGATGAAAGGTCAAAAAACCACTTAGACTGTTAATAAACTGTTGCAGAAATATTGTCTTTGCTTTAAGTCTCCATAATTTGCACCAGTTCTGGTGTTGCCCAGACCCAACACGAGCCCTGGCCCAGCAGTTCTGTGGGGTACCAAGGCTCCAGGCATTCTACATCTTTTTCCCACCCACCCTTAGTTTAATGTTCTATTTTTTTTTTCCAGAACATCCCCACTCCACAGATGTTGAGCTCTCCCTCCCACAGGTGCATTGCCACAGGACACAACTGCTGCTTTAACAGAACTTTGCTTCACCATCTCATCTCCCAGGCAATGAAACTTGCTTTATCATTGCACAGGTAAAATCGGCTGTGCCACCATTGCTTGGTTCTGCTGCTCTTTAAACAGGACACAGCCACCATTATGTCTCAATTCACAGCAGAAAGGGAAAATAAAACTTTGGTTTGTTGAAAATACCAGGAGAATTCATTCTGGTAAAACACCTCATCTGCACTGATCTCTGCCAAAACACCAGAGTTAATTCAGCACTCACAGGAATTCCCTCAGGGCCACGCCCTGGGTGTTCAGTGAGCAGGGTGGGATTAAACCTCTGCTAACACCAACCCAGACACTTCTGACTGCCCACACAGCCCTTCTCTGGGGCCTTCACAGAATTGCTGAGGTTGGAAATGCCCTCTGAGATCATCAGCCATTCACTGACCCATGTCCCCAAGTGCCACATCCTCACGGCTTTTAAATCCCCCCAGGGATGGTGACTCCACCACTGCCCTGAGCAGCCTCTTCAAATGTTTAACAACCTCTTTGGTGATGAAATTTTGCTACTGCCCAACCTAAACCTTCTCCCTTTCTTCTCGTCAGGAGGTCTCAAAACCACCCGGTACAACTGGAGTAGTTTGCTTGTTAGCAGATCTAGCAACCAGCCTTTCAACTTTGAATTTCTCTTATATCTGAGACTCCAGGCAAACAAAAAAAAAACCACAGAAAAATCTTTCAGTAAACTTTGCACAGAGATAATCAATCTCCTATTCAGTTATTTGAACAGGCATCTAGAGTTTAGTGTTCCAGAGATCACTGAACTCCTCCTGATGAGGGTCTCTTCTTGCAGTTTGAAAAGAGGATGGGGAAATCTTTGGGTGCAATCCAAACATTTTTGATAGTTGTAATCCTTGAATATTTCATCACTCCAAATCTTGCCTTGACCTATAGATTCTCCTTCATCCTATCAACCATACACATATTTTTCTTCATCCTCAACCTGTCCCTCCTCTCCACAGGCAAAGGAAAAATCCAAACAACATGAAAAATCCTTCTTTTTTTTAATATGGCATTTACCCACATTGATTTATCCTCTACAGAGGACCGAAAGGAAGCACTGAATCATTTGAAAAATGTTCAGAAGCCCATAAAAAGGTAAATAAGTGAAAGTTTAATTTCCAAAATAATTCAGGCACAAAATAAAAATATTTAAGGCTTATGGAGATGAGCAGAACAGTTGCCTTTCATGTGTAATTGTGTAAACCTGTTTTGAAGGGAGCAAAGCAACCAGCCAGCAACATCAGGCTCCTAAAAGACAAGTAGCAGGGCACACAGGGTCTGAAACAATGACTTTTTCTGACTCCCCAGGGAAGGACTTTTACTGGGAGCAAAATACTGGAAATTCTCTAGCCCAGCTCTTTTTCCCCTCTAAATTGAGATGCTCCAGAAGATTTTAGCAGAGAGAGTCTTTTCCTCCAGCACAGGGAGCAGCAGGTATCTGCCTTTCTCCAGTTACCACAACACACAGGCGTGATGGGCAAAATAAACCAGAGATACTAAACAGTAAAATATTTAATTGTGGGCTAGGCCTCCTAAAATGCTCTGTGAATAGTAAAGATCTGTAAAAACAGGCAGTGCAACACCCAGCTGGTTTGTGTAGGGTGAACACTTTGCTTTCCACACCTTCCAAGATGAGCTGGGAAATGGGAACGCAGCAAAGGTGGAAATCCCCAGCCATCAGTGGGAATAGATCATACCAGAGTCCATACTCCTCTTAGAGGTGCAACACTGCCATTTACTGCTTTAGCTTTAATTTAATCCTATTCTTGCAGCTCATGTTGAGATTAGTAACAGCTCTGTCAATAAAAATGTCTTTTACTGAGCAGACCTCCAGCATCCTGAGGAAAGCCAACCTGAAAATGTTGTCCTGTAGCCTGGACACACCTCTGGTCCAGCAGCTGAGTTGGGGCACTTAAACAACCTGACTGGGCAGAGAACTCCAGCAGTCCTTCCCCTCCAACAGCAACAGCATTCTCCTTAAATTCCATGAACCTAGCCTAGGCTTTTAACCTGGAATGGCTCTAGATGGTGAAAATTCAAAGGTCCCAGTGTTTGTAATTCTCATAAAAGTCAGGAAAAGTACTGACAACTGAAGACATTTGGAATTGTGTCCCTACAGATACCAGACAGACAACATCAAGGCTTTAAAGGCTCAGTTCACCAAGCCACCATTTCAACTTCAGTTACTGAAACAACTTTACGCAGAGCATGTTTTGATGGTGCATGGTCAGAGCAGAAGGCTCTGTCACATGGGCTCTGCCACAGCCTGTTTTGAACTGGGTTTGTTCAATCCTTTATTAACAGAACAGATAAAGGGATGCAGCATATGCTTGTTACATCTGCAAACCATACACGAGCAGGATGCAACTGCAACGCCGTTGGATGTCGAGATTAGAACTCGAAACAATCCAAACCAGTTAGATAAGGCTGATGATAAAATAAAAATAAGATGTAATTCAACAGAAGAGGAGCAAGGTAACACGATTCAGCAGGATTAATTAACTACACATATAGAAAATGACTGGGTAGGTAGCAGTTCATCAAAAAACGATGTGGGAGGTTATACTGGATCACAAGCTGAACATGAGTCAACAGTATCATACTGTTAAGAAAAAAAGCAATCATCACATTAGATAAATCAAGTGGGGTATTGCCTGCAAAACAGTCAAAGTAATATTCCCTGTCTGTTCAGCACTGTGAGACTTGGCTGGCAGTGTCACATCAGCCTGGAGTATCAAGTTAGTAACAAAAATAAGGGCTCAGAGGAGGGAGCCAAGCACGACACACAAAAGGGAACAAATGAGAGATTCAGCCTACAGAACCTGAAAAAAAACATTTTCAAGTGTGTTGAGGGGAGAAAAAAAAAAATCAGCAGCTGTTCTCTGTGCCCATGACAAATAGAAACAGGTTTAAATTGCATCAAGGGAGCTCCAGCTTAAACACAGAGGAAGGAAAGGGAAGCAATGTAATATATTGGCTTTGGTCCCCACCAATGGATCTTCAAGCCCCCATCGGGGACAGACCTGTTCCAAAGGAGCTGCTCATGCCCTGGGGAAGGAGTGTGCACTAGAAATCCTCCTGGGCTGCTCCAGCCCCGGTTCTGAGTCCAGGAAACAGCAACACAAAGGTCCAGGTGGCACCACAAACAGCTCTCGGTGAAATCAGTGCAGCTCACTGACAGAACTGTGGCATTTCTACAGAGTTATCTATTCGTCCCCATTGACTAGAGCAGGAACAAACAGGTGATTAAATTTTATACCTTAAACTAGTCCTGACTTGCACTTTATCACCTGTAGCAATTTCTTTATTTTCCACCATCTTCCCAAGCTTGTGTGTTTTTCTTTCATATACCAAGAATTCCAACACACACTTCCTGCTACATGGTGAAGTAACACATTTGTTACACTGACCTGCCTTTCATGATTCTCTAGACATGAACTGAGAGTTAATACATAGTTTTGTATGGAACAGTCTTTGTAATCTTGACTATTTATCTTCGGATAATTGCTACATTCATAATTATTTTAAAGACAATTTCGTTTAATAAGGATTGGAATTACTGCGAGACAAACTGATTGTAACAAAATTTTAGACTAAAAGTAATTTTTGTGACTAACCTCTGAACTACTAGGAAATTGTGATTTATAATAGGCACAGTAATAGCTTTTAATGACTGCAGCGCTTCTGGGTATCAATGAAAACAGACGGGCTCATTTCAAAGCAGAAAGGGCATCTATTTTATTTTTTTCCCCTTCATGGGTGGCCCATACATATCTTCGGGGTCCTTGGAGGAGCTTCCAACACCCCCACTGAGCGCTGCACACAGTGGCTGCCATTACCACGCTCATCCTAATGGGCTGCAGCTGATGTGACCCCTCCAAGGAGCAGCACAACCAGCACAGGCGGAATTACTGCCACTGGCTCTCTGTTACAGAGCGCTGGCAAGCGGCGAGGAACAGCGGCAGCGAAGTAGCGAGGGCACGGCAAAAAAAAAATAATTGGAATTTTGTATTGGAAGGGAGCAGGAAATGGGAATGTGGACGCTGCAGCCCGGGGTCACGAGGCGCGGGGCAGCGAGCGCGGCTGGCTGCTCCCATGTGCCAGGACATCGGCCGCTTCCCGCTCCCCCTGTGCGACTGCAATCCAAAATTAATAAATAAATTAGGGATAATGAATATAAACGAGAAAAAAAAATGGCGAGCCTGTGGCAAAAAGAGATCTTGTTCAACCCAAGTATTTTTCACGTCCCACAGAAGTCGCTTAGGAAACAAACATCCTCCCGAAATAAGCGAAGTAGCCGGTTATAAGACAAGTATTTTGGGAAAAGAGAAACTCTGCATGTTCTCTTTCATTCTACCAAAAACAAAGAGGAAACTGAGTGCTTTTTCAATATAAGTGTAACATTTCCTTATGCCAGGAGACAAACTGCCTAGGTTAAGTCTGGACATTAATGGAAGCAAACAGCTGAATGCTGGTCCCTGGTGTTTCAATTATTCCCTCTAAAGAGGTTGTGCTTCCAAGAAATTAAAGAAACACGATTTCCCAGTAAGGATCATGTTTTGCAGGCTGTTGCAATGTTTTTATTTAAAGCTGTCTGATTTGTATTGGCAGAAAAGTTCAGTTCACCCCTCTGCCTTCTCATCTATTCACCTGCAAAGTGCTTCCCGGGGTCAGAGCCCAGTGGAGGCTGCAGAGCTGCTGGTCCAAGCCCCTGCTCAGCACAGGGTCAGCCAAAGCAGGCTCCAGCACCGTTTCCAGATGGGTTCTAAGCATCTCCAAGAACAGAGACTTCATGGCATCTCTGAGAAACCTCTCCCAGTGTGACAACCCTCATACTGGAAGTTTCTTCCCACATTTAAGTGCAGTGCCCATTTTCTTCTGCCCTTCCTCTGTGCACCTCATCTCAACACATTCTCACGAGGAGTTTATACACAATTATAAAGTCTCCCCCTGAGACTTCTCTTCTCCAGGCTAAACAATCCCAGCACTCTCAGTCTCTCCTTTCAGAAATACTAATAAATAAATATTAAAACAAAATATCAAAACCAGTGTATCACAGCATCCTGAGCAGTAAGAAACCCCTGCCATGGCAGGGCTGGCCAAGGACACTTCTGGGTTTTACCTGGAAAAGCATGACCTGGGGGTCATGTAGCCACCAAAAGGAAAATTGAATGTGAAGCCAAATCCTCTTCAGAACCTTTGGCTAGGGCACAAAAGGTTTACATACACAAAGGGATGCAGATCAATTCCATCGAGCCTGCAGGGATTCCTCCTGCAGTGCTCCACATCAGGATCCTGGAGAAATCTGTCTGGAATCCCTGGCACAGGTTCATCCCAACCCCTCTGTCAAAGCACTCAAAGCTGGAGTTCCCAGGGGCAAGGACTGGTCTTTGCTTTTCAAACACCACTTTCTGGTCTTAGTTCTTACTATTTCCATTTGCCTGAAAATAAAAAATTCCACTTGATACAGCGATGGCCCTAATTCTGAATATACCAGTAACCTCAAATCAAACAGAAACTCCCTTCTTTCCCTATGTTACTCAAATTCATTCTATGAGCAACATTAAGCAGCAGATTTCCAATGAAATCCTATCCTCTGTAGTTTTAATCACTTCTTGCCCTTCAAATAAGACTTTTAAGTATTATCTATATTGCTAAAATATTCTATGAGCTGTGCACATGGCCCATGCTGCTGTCAAACCAAGCACTTCCCCAGCTTGAGTTTGCAGTGAAATAAGCTCCCTCTAAAAAAACATGAGACTCATTTCCAGGGTGGAAATTAAGGCAGAAGGAGGCCTGCACATAAATATCAATGAAATTAGGCAATGAGAACTGGCATTAGGTCAATGAAAATTAAGCAAGAAAATATTTCACTGCTAGAATAAATAAGTTTCAATTGCCACATGCAAAAACCGTAATTTTCAGAATGCTTTCAGCATCTGCTCTGGGAGATCAGAGCTCATGAGCTCTGTCAGTGACAGTCAATTCCTCTACAAAGAACTGACTCTAAAATTAACATTTTCTAACCTTAAAAGACCGAAAATGATCAGCTTAGAGCTCAAAACAACAGGTATTTCACAATAAATAACTAATTGATACTGTTCCAGACATGGCTTATTTCCTAAAAGCCTAAGCATAAATAAAGAAATGAATAAATTATTCAACAGAAATTGTTGTTTCATTTTCTTCCTTATTACCTATTTAGAGTGCCTAATTTGAAGCAGTGCAATTCTCTAACAGACAAATCCCTGAAAAAAGAGAGAAGCTTCAAGTCTGTTGTTGGAGAAGAAGATTTATTCAGATAAAAATCAGTTAACTCCCCAGAATGCAGAAAAAAGTAATTTTGCTTGGGTTTGAGGAATTTGGTTCAAAGCTCTGAACTAGAAAGCAATATATACAGTTATTAAACAGTGTAAGGGGATTAACTCTACAGAGTGTTATTGACTACTCCAGTCTCATTAACTGCAATTTTATTTAGATAAAAATGTCATCTTAAACATCATTTTTGTGTCAGAAGTTAGATCTGAAGAACAACATTAAAAATACATAGGCATCAGCAGTTCCCCGATCTGCAGCAGCTCTTTCTGGGGTCTCCCCTGGAACTCATGATGGAAATTAAGGTTTTGATTTGCAACATGCCCATCACGAGAAACTGCTCTTAGAAGAAGTTGTCCTGCAGAACACGAGAAGTGTTTTCTGAGAGGCAGCTTCACTGGAGTATGTACAAGCTGAACACAGAGCTGATGCCTGCCTGCCTCTACAAGGAAGGAAGGAAGGAAGATTAGGGAAAGAGTTCTGGGTTCCCGGTGGATGCTCTCCTACTTTCAGATTTTATTAGGGAACTGTGAAGCTAATTACGTGTACAATAACTCCAGTAACTGCTTTCCATGCAGAATCACAGACCAGAAAATAATGAAAACATGAATGGAAAAGCCTCTCTGCTTTTTTCAACTCTGAGCAGCCTGGAGAAGGCACTGGCTGTTCCAGGAGGCTGCAGCAGAGCTGCTGCAAGCACCGAGCAACCCTCAAGAGGTGCTCAACAACCCCACCAAACATCAGAACAAATCCCAACATTCCTCAGGCTCTTCCCTTTCCAAAAGCACCCACAGGTGTAAGAGACACCAAAGGCCACCTGGAAGGTACAGGCACAACTGTGGGCAGGGGAAGCCTCACATATCCCCACACACTCCTCAGAGACAGATCTTGACCTGCCTGTGGGAGCCAAGCTCCTGCCAAAATTAACAGCAGAGGGGTACCTGGGTATTTTCTGGACTCGAAACCCAGGAAAAGTGGGAAGCCTACACCATCAACACTGTTCTGCACTATCCCATGAGATTGTGGATGCTGGGGTTCTTTGGTCTATGCATTCAATACTCTCTAAACACTATTCACAGCCTTCCTAAGTTTTAATATTGGATGTGGTGAGGGCTGAAAAGGATGGAGGTGTTGAAACCTCAATGGGGAGAACAAAAAGCTTTTGACCATGAATAACATCCAACCTCTCAAAAACTTACAAGAGATGGTCTCCATAGTGAACTCTTATTAAAAAAAAAAAGAGGTACTTCAATAAAGCTTGTACATATTTTATTTGTTTTTAACCAAAAACCATGCTAGTAAAAATCCTAGAATGGAAGCAATTACATTTTTATGCATTTGCATGAGCTTGGCTACCTTTGGTTTCATACACTTGCTTACAGCAGAACATGCTGGCAGAGTTTATTCATCTTCCCATATGAAAATAAACTGAGCTGCCACGCACTTGTCCCCAAACGCAGCTGCCTACGCAAGTGAAGTTACCCTGCTCCATCAGCACAGGCACTGCTTGGGCTGGGCAGAGAAACATGAATCACTGCAGATGCACAGAAAAACAAAGTGGCTGTACCTCTCATCTGCTTGTGTTGTCTGCTGTGAGTTGTTTTGTTTAGGTGTGTTTGAGAGGTGCTGGAGCTGTGCTGGGATGACACTGGAGAAATAATACGTTCAGCACCCTGGTGTCATTCCACCCACTCCCAGTTGCCACAGCCTCACAGCATGCCAATTAAACCTGAACTTCTAATTTTGAAAAACGTCTTTTTTCATTAATTATAATCTTAAAAAAACACTACAAAAAAAATTAAAAAGGGCATAAAGCCAACAGCAAGAGTATCAAATTGCACACCACTTTCAGCATCCTACTCCTTCTTTCCCTCCCTCCCCAAGAGGCCACCGGTGATCATCACTCCCAAACACTGAGTTCACATCAGGAATCAGATCCCCTGGGACACTGCTGAACTGCTTCAGTGCAGCCCCACATGTCCCTGCTCCCCACCCCTCAGGACCAATGTTCTCACCATGTTAAGTTAACATGAATAATTAACAAAGAGGAAAAGATCCCCGTGCTGCAATCGCCCTCTGCCATACTGCAGACATGGAGAACTTTCCCTTAGGCTAAAGAAGAAAATACTTAACGAACCTATCTTAAACATTATCATGCATCAGTGATCAAGACTAAGTTTATTATCCTGCAAACAAAAACAAAGACAGAAAAGTATAACAGATTACACCCCAGTAACTTTCATTAAGAGATGCAGTGATGGCATTTCTAAGGAAGGCAATGGCTCCACAAATCACCTCAGCTCACACCCCATCACCAGGCCACAGTGTTGGCAGTGATGTGCAGCGTGTGGTATTTGTGGCACTACTGGGGAAAACTATTTTAAGTCTAATTAACATGAAATTTTTAGAATGCAGATGTTTTTCATTTATACATAAAACAAAATGCCATGACATTTCTCCCATCCATTTATCATAAACAAGTTAATTACTGTGTAACAAATAGCTCCTGCTAGAATCTGTATGTTTTTGAGCATGTTAGAGAGCTGACTCAGGCAAATAAGATGAACCACAAAGTAGCAGCTAATAGCTTACGGCATACTTATAATAAAACAATGACTCTGTAAAAGCTCTTGTTGTCAAATTAAGGCTAAGCTATTTCCATTGGAATAAACCAATTATAAGCAGTCATTATCTGTTTAACTTGATTCAAACCTAGAATACTATAAACACTTTCATTTTGATGCATTCATAACAGTGCATACATTTGAGAGCTGGATATTGCAAAGCTTAAAAGGGAAATGCTGAGTTTATTGCCACGCAGCTCATCCTGAACCATGGAACATCCAAACTTCCCCGTGTGGAGGAATTTCAGCACCATGCTGAGGTCCGCATGCTCCCTGATTTCTGATGGACAAACCTTTAGGTATAAACTGTCTCAGGCCTGCCCACCTCTCCTTCCTAAGGACAATGTTAGCATTACCCATAAAAACCTCATGTTTGCTCTGTGAAATCCCCCAAGAGCCATCCCAGCTACACACACGCTTTTTCCGCCCCCCAAATTCCATGAAAGCACTGACAGGTGAATTCCTGCCTACTTTTTTTTTTAATTCAGGCAAACAGTCCCATTTGGCCTGCAGATGAATTACTGAATGCTGATGAATAAGATGGTGGTAGCTGGCAGCAAAGCTTTGCGTGGTAAGATGGTGTGAAATAGTACATATGTCAATCTATCAAACATGATAATGTAAGCAATCTGAACCCATTTTTGGTCTGAACTATTGTACAATACTTCACCCAGATGGAAGAAAGAGATAAACATTTTATGCTTCAGACACATCAAGTGCTAGGAAGTAAAATTAAACCTAAACTGGAAAACTACCAATTTTACATGCTAGAGTATATATATAAAGAACAACACAAGCATGAAGAAGAATCTTTTCGCCCATTATTGTATAAATTAATTAGATATATTTGCTTCCTATGATAAACAACAGCATGTATTTGACTGTAGATTAAAAGGTGCAAAGATGATGGTTTACTTATTAGCAAACACAGTGCTTGCACTTTTTTTCTTCCTCCTTTTGTTGAGAAAACACTAATGAATCATGGAACTTGTGACAATGTTACCAGGACATGAATCTTACAAGTGGGGCATGGATACATAATGTCCCCAGGGTGAGTTCAGCCCTAAATCAGAGGCAGGTTTGCCATGACTAGTATAGAACTACAACTGGTCCCTAAAGGATAAAATCAAATAGAAATATATTTTCATTCAAATCAACTTGACAGCCTTGTGTAAATATAATTTCATATTTAAAAATTATCAGTTAAACCAGAAATGCAATGACAGCCACTGTGCTGTTTTGAAAGTCCCAGCCATCCAATGCCTCTAGACAGACCCTTCTGCTCCATCCCTGTTGTCCACCTCCATAAACACAGCACAATTTATCGAGCACTAAACTGCAAAAAACACTCTTATGAGCAAATGTATTTATGACACAGCTTTCTACAGTGCTCAGAGAACACTTTTTATCAAATAATTTGCAAAGCTAAAAGAGCATGAAATCAACTCCGCTTCCAGACTGACCCATAAAGCTGCCTTCACGTTTGGGAAAAAATTGCTACAAAGTGTGTAAACTATTGATTATTGTTCTCTTTAGGGCTGCATATTCTTGGGCTTTTCCATCTCAATTCCCTCTTTGGTTACCCTTCAAACTAAAAATAAACTCCCCAAGGTCTCCTAATTAATGCCAGGCCAGTCAAGAGAATTCCTGAACAGCAACACTAAGACAACTGGGCACAGAAACAAAAGTGATTGCCAGCTCATGCAGAGCAAAAATGTCCAGTCCTGGATTCTGCTGAAGCCAGAGAGAACACTGACAACTCTCCCTCTCTTCTGAGGAAAATCAAAGTAACGGAGCAGGTGTTTGCTCTGGAGGAAGACAGAAATCCCAGCTTTCTGGCAGAGGGACACGCACGTGAGCAAAACGTACTCAGGAAAACACCGCAAAGGGTTTACAAAGCCTTGAGCAGAGCACCAAGTCCTGATGTGCTCCCCAACTTCCTGGGGTGATGGGAGGGGATTCTGATCTTCAAAAATTCTCTTGGAATAAAATATTTCTCTGTGTCATGCAAATATAAAGTTTAATTATTTTTAACTTGAAAGGGAGACAGATCAACACACAGGATAATCTATTGTTATTTGGATTACGAAGACATCTTAGAGTTTACAATCACAAAAGTGGTTATAATCCTGCAATTACTATAAAGCTAATTGGTAGTTTCTTTTTGCCTGTGTTTTCATGTTGTCAGTGGGGCAGTAATGAAAATGAATGCCACATTTGTGAACAGAATGTCTGTAGGCTTGTTTACCACATTTCCAACAACAACGTCTGCTTTATCATCCATTTCAAAGCAGAGATAATTTAGGGATCTTTGAATTTCATACATAAAAATACTTTCTAAAATATCAGATGCAGAGTTCCTTCAGACAGGGTGGGAGTGGGAGACTCAAGAGTGAAGTGATGACCTCGCATAGTATAACAAACAATCCACCTGAAGCAGACAGCACGCAGACTTGGAATGATTCATCTGTATTCAAAACTGTGCTCAGGTAAACCACTTAGTGTTTCATCCTCCTACAAACATAATTCTGCAGACAATTTCACCATCAAAACCAGCATCTTTAAGCCTCCTTTCACCTCCTGAAAATACAGTTATTGCAGAAGCTATTAAGCTTTTTATTCCACTTACCTTTGAGTAACTTCTGCCCTTCCATGATGTTCTGGGAGATGAATGCTGTGTAGTCTTGTTCTGAGAAGCCAGGCTTGCATGTGGGTCTAACTGTAAGATCCCCATTGTGTGCCTGCAAAAACAAAACAAGGAAAACGCACACCATGACTTTTGTCATTTGGGAAAACGTTTTGCACCCAGTGATGAAGTGTTTAGGCATGAGCAAACCCGAACAGTAGAGCAGTGTGCAAGTAGAAGTTGCTTGTGTTAGAGTGCCTATCTGTTGGAGTGGATCCATACTGTAGCTGCAAAAAATAAAATGGGCCAGCAATAGTTGCCTGACTACAAGAGAGCATTGTTTGTAGGAAGGCTGGAATACTGGGCACTGTCAGAAGAGGGGAGGAAACAAAGAGCAGCAATTCATCAAGGCGCTGTGCTCGCACTGGAGACACGCAAAGGCCTGATGTTGCAACATCCAAATCACTGGGGTTTGCCACTGAGAAACTGGGCAGACCCCAGGATGGGAGGGGGAGAAACACAGGAGCCTGCGACCCAGTGAGGACACCCTTCCTTCCCCTTCACCCTGCAGCAGCATCCCAGGCTCTGCCTGCTGCTGCCTCCGGGACCCTCCAGGCTCTGCACTTGCCCCGGCAGTGGGAGGGGATGGAGGGGATCACAATTAAAAACGTAACCATGCACAGTGCACAACGTGCCAGCACCCAGAGGGAAGCAGCCAACTGAACGCTCAGCTGCAACTTTGGACTGGGCAGAGGATCCAGCCCCCGCCACAGGGACAGGGCAGTCCAGTCACAACAGCCCAGGTTCCTCGGGATTCCCCGGCGGGGAAGGTCCCAGACCCCAGCTCCAAAGGAACTCGCTGACAGCACACAAGCCCGTGATTTATGCCTAGCGAGTGCCAGGTGATTTACGCACTAACAAGTGCTGGTGGCAGGGGATTTCTAACGCGCCCGGGCTGCCGGCAGAGCCAGCCAGAGCATCGCTTAGCGATGCTGGCGGCACCTCCGACGCCTCCGGACCCGGCAGCGCCGGCTGAAGCCGGGGGACCGGGAGCGGCGCTTCCCCGGCAAAGTGCAACTCCAGGCGTGCACCTGCCTCCCCGGGGGGAGCATCGCAGCCCCCCTGGGCCCCCCGAAACACTCCTGCACACAGACAGCGCTGCATTAGAGACACGGAAGGGAAGCGGAGCAAAGGGTCCTTTCGGATGAGCTTAGTAAGCAGAACACAAGCCAATGCACTCGGCTTAAAATCACGCTCGGGAGACGGATGCCAGCTACTGCATGGGAAGCGCAAGGAAGCGGCGGCTCTCTTGGACTCTGACCGTGGCTGGCAAGATGTTGCCATTAGGAAACATTTCAAAGGGTCTCACCGAGGATAGCGGGCTTTGAATCTTAGATCGCCGCATTATTAGAGCGGTGCTCGCTAGACGAGAGCGCATCGGGGCTATTGCTGCGCACCCACCAGCCTCCCCAGGGCTCGGGACATCCTCACAGATTCAACTTGGCACCGGGGGATTGAGGCAGAAGAAAAAGCGGCTCTTGTTCCTGCAGCCAGCCCAGCCCGAAACCCAGCAGCCGCCCGGCTCGCTCTGTAACACTGCAGCCACGCGTTCAGGCGCTTGTTGATGTTCTACGGAAACCCTTCAATTTCAAGCGGCGTGGGAATAAAACCCCAGAAATCCCGAACTTTTCAGACCATCACTCCCCAGCACGATCCGAGCCCGCTCGGTGGATCTACAGGCTTGTAAAAAATAAAAGTTACGGGCTCGGCGGGGCTCGGCGGGGAGCGCGGCGCGGCCGCGGGGGCTCCGCGGAGCTCGGAGCGGCTCCGCGCCGGGACGCGCCGCTGCCCCCGAAGTTTCTCCGGCGAGGCGCAGCGCGGAGGGCAACTTGTGCCCGGTACCGCGGCGGCACCCGAGTCCCAGCTCAAAAAAACCCAACAATTAAAAACTGCACAGCGTC
>VZTH01009184.1:541435-571439 GCA_013397815.1 Aleadryas rufinucha
TGATGATGATGATGATGATGATGGGGATGGATGGTGGAAGGGGAAAAGGGTTCGGTGGTGTCGCCGCTTCTGAGCTCCGCGCCCTGCCGAGCTCCAGCGGCCCGCGGGAGCCTCGTCTGTCCGGAGAAGAAACTTACACGTGTAAATTGCCGCGAAAAGCTGATACATTCGTGGGAGAAAACCAACCAACCAAACCAACCGGCCAGCGCATCCAGAGATGATGGAGGGAGATCATGGAAGCATCAGGCTCGGAAAGGACCTTTAAGGCTGGTTAGGGCACGGTGGTGATGATGCCAAGGTTGTGGTTTGATCTCCGCCGTTCACTTAAAGGTTGGACTTGAAGATCTCCTGTGTCCTTTCCAGCTTAGATTCTGTGATTCCCTGATCATCAAGTCCAAGCATTAACCCAGCACTGCCACTGTCATCCCAAAACCACCACCCAGTGCCACATCCAGACACCTCTGAAACACCTCCAGAGATGGTGATTCCACAGCCTCCCTGGGCAGCCCACTCCAGTGCCCGACCACTCTAACAGTGAACATTTTTTCTAATGTCAAATCCCAATCTGCCATGTCTCAGTTTAAGGTAATTTCCTCTCGTGCCCTCTACGTGTGCCCACAAGGGAACAAGTAGCATATCAAGGGGAAAATTAATACAGCCCTGGAAAGATGTGCTTAGAGGGCAAAAAAACCAACATGCCCAGGCAAAAACCAAGCGTATCGCATGAGGAAAAATAAGCGTGTCCACAGAAAAGATCTTTGTCCAGGGGTTGATGAGCATAACCTGTGAGGAGAGCAGAGCCCAGGCTGTGAGGGAAAAATGACATGAGGGAATAGCAGCAAATCTACAAAAAATTATGTGTTGGGGAGGAAAAAACTGATCTATCCAGAGACTAAAAACTCAGGATAGGGTAGAGAAATGGGTAGTGCCAGAATTGCTTCCTCAACCGTATCTGTGAACCAGCCTGAGCCTGGCTCTGCTTTTTTTAGAGGAAAATAGGCTTGTCAGGCCTAATCCACATCCACATCAGTGGCAGAGGAAGCTAACTCCACTAAACTAGCAAATTTCTGGTGTAAAAATAAAGGCAGATCAACGCAGGGGCAGAAAGTGAAACTTCAGTCAGTCTCCCAGAAAACTGAAAGCAGCGGCTTCAAGCAGAGAGTGTCTCCTGCTCTTTTCCTACAGCAGGACCCTGGCACCCAAACCCCATCCTTTTCCTCTCCAGCTCAAGGCCACAGATAGGAATTCCCAGGCACGAGTGTTCTGTGCATATAAATCCAACAGCAATTTGCATAAATAGATGCATATTATCTGATGTACGTGCAAAATCAGACATTGCAGCTGAAAAATCCGGCCATTAAACTCTTCTGTTGGGTTTGCACGTTTCCCAAGGAATGAGACACATAAATCCACTGGCTGCATCTTTGGCTATTGAGTAGATTTAATAGCATTGTGTTAACACCTAGAGACGTTAGCGAAGAACTGAGGCCTCATTGTATTGAGCTCTGTAGACAAGAATAATGAAAAGATTGTTCCAACCCCACCAATTTACAGTCTTAGTGGATTATGGGGTTTATTTTGTTTTTAAATAAGTATTTCTGAGTTTGTTATATAACATGAAATAAATCCCATCATTGTGCTGAATTTAATGTAGACCCTTTTTTATGAAGCACTTCCACAGAGGCAGAAATAATCGAGTGACACTATCACAGCAAAAATAAATCCTTATAAATATAGAAAAATCCAGCTTTTTTTCTTTTAGCTTTATTCTCAGTTTCAAAGTTTGGAGCAGATTGTTCCAGGTTTAAGGGCAGTTGCTATTTAAATAAAACTACAAGTACTCTGGAGACTACTGGGGATATTTTGGATTTGGGCAACTACACTGTGGATGCTCCTTTTTGAATACCTGTGGCCAGTTATTTTCACTCTTGCTGGACTACAGCTGTTGCTGTGCAAGTGCTCGCTCTGCTTGATAACTTTGTTAATATGACAAGTTCTACAAGTATTGTCAAAATAAGTCTGACACCACAACAGATTGTGAAGAAAAGGCAGAGCAGTAGTGGAAAAAAAAATAGAATTCTTCAACATGTTTACAGTTGATTTCTAATCTGATGGCAAATTGATTTTTTTCCCAAACTAGTTTGCCATCCCTGTTTTCTAAGCTGTGGTAACAAACTCTGTGCTCAGGGAATGAGGCTGCAAATGGAGTGAATTCTCAGTTGTGTTTCCAGTAACAGTGGCTGGTGTGAGACAGCAGGTGCCTCCCAAACTGAGGTGTTTCCAGAAGGAGCAGAGGAGAATCCTGATCCGTGTTCAGACAGTGGAAATCTCTGGTTTATGTGTGTGGTTGCTTTCACTCTACCATTTTCCTTCAACTCTTGACACTCCAATTAAATTTGGAAGGAATTACAGTTTTTCTAACTGATTAGCTACTATTTGAACTACCTCCTTGTTTAGCAGCACTTCACATGAAGTGCTTATAAAATGTCTTCCTTCAGATCTTTAAGGAAAAATTAAAATATGCCATTTACATTTTTGTACCTCCTGAATTTTTCCCAAACTTTAAGATTGCAGGCCTGAGCTGGGCCTGAACATATGTTATTTGGGAGGGTTTGCTTCACTTGGAGTCTGCTGGGAGACTGGTTAGGAACTGGTGTTCTGGCACAGAAAGGAAATAGGAAGCTCCACCATCTAACACAGGAGTGCTGCAAGATGTGGGTTTGGCGGGATGAAGACATTTAAGAGGGTACACATGCACAGCAAATCAACTTGCTAAACACCTCAAGAGCAAAACTGCTGATCCTAGGAGGCAACTTGCTGTACTGCACAACACTCAAGAGAATAAAGGGCTCGTAGATGAGACATCTCCAGAGCTGACTGTGCCAGGATAATGAGGAGCGCAGAGCACACGAGGGATTTTTCCCTCCTTGATGCACACATGTAATTCCTATTGACAGCAGTGGGAGTTGCACTTCCATACCAAGGGGACAACAGAACCCTTAGTGGTGGAGATGAGTATCGGATGTGAGCTGTGTGACCACGGAGAGGGAACCAGGGAGAGGGAGGTGTGATCACTGAGGGACGGTACAACACACAATAAAATTGTCAAGCAGCCATCAAGTATCTGAAAGCATGGGAATAACAAATTAAATGGACAGGAGGTGAGAAAACAGAGTCTCGAGAGGCTTTTGCCTTCCTATCTTAGGGCTGATATCTGAATTCCTTATCTGGGAAATATTCCCGCTGGCTTAACCCGTTTAATTCTCTGACAAGTAAATATTTCGCTGAACTCGAGTAAATAGTTGTGGCCCAGATGCCAAGGATAAAAAGTGATTTTATTAAAAAATGTGATAAATAAGAAGAAACTAAATTAATACAGTGTGCAGACCTTACTGTAGGTTTCTTCTGTATGATCTGATGATTTTTGCTTTTCATGTAGGAGACAGCTGGATGACCAGTGGCTTAGAGTCCTTATTACTAATTTGGGTTTGTGTCAGAAGTAGTAACAAAGGACACAACAGGAAATAATGATGGTTCTAGTCTGATAGATAATGGCAAATTATGTGTTTGTGACAGCAGTTCAAAAACAAGATGAATGAGAAATGCCTTCAGATTGAATCTGCATTTGTGATCTTTTAAGGATTTGTAGGGAAGAGGGGACGAGAGAAACTGAGCAGTGAAGTGAAATGTAAATCAGAGCTATGGAGAAATTAATGATCAGGAAAAGAAAAACTTCTACCAGATCTGGATGGAAACCAACAGAAGAAACAAAGGATGCTCCTGAGTAGGAAGACCACAACCACAGAAGGAAAACAGCTAATGGTAAAAGCCAGAGTTTGGTACATTTATGTAATTTTTTAAAGCAACTGCAACTGGAACTACATGAATGGTTGTGCACAGCTCAACATTCTGGATTGCTTATGATCTGGCTCCAGTACAAAATCTAAAGACAAAATGATGAATCACAGAGGAGAAAGCGACTTGAAGAAAGAATCCACAAGAAAAGGCTGCACTGAACAGGAATGGGATGTGCTTTAGTCCAAGCTGATTCCATCCCTGCACGTGCTCCCTGTGTGCTGGAATGGTGGGAATGACACAGCTATCTCCCTGGTTAAACAGCTCTTTTGAAATCACATTTTCAGTCCTGCCAGACAGGCTGCAATGCCAAGGAATTTGAACCTTCTCTCTTTTACTCTACCTACTCATCCGCACATTGTGGATCCAAGGGATTCTTCTTCCGAGCTGGTCATGTGAATGGCAATGAGGAAAACACAACTTCAGAGGCCCTGTACAAACCCTTCCTGCTCACTTAATTACACTGACCAAGGGAGGCCGACTTTGGTGCAGTCTGACCTCCAATTACGAGGCACACTGCGGTCTCCTCACTGAGCTGTGCAGGCATTAGTGGCAGCATGCCAGCAATGGCTATATTAAAATCAATTTGAGACTCCCATGTCTCTTTCACCTCAGGTGGGGTAACACACCTTATACTAATGGAACCCTTTGTAAAATATTGTAAAACATAACTGACCTATGCGAAACAACTAACAGTTCTATTATTTTCTTTTTTTTTTGTATTCTTGCAAAAACAAAGGAAAAAGGAAAAAGCAGACCAAGAGGTTTAATAGATCTGTATCTTTGCAGTGGATGGCAGTTTAAAGAAGGGGTATTAAAAAAAAAAATAAAAAAAGCAGAAAAGGAGAATTAGGTTTGTTCTCAGAGTCACCAAGGAGAATAAACTGCAAGAGCTCCCTGACACAGNAAAAAAAAAGGCAGAAAAGCAGAATTAGGTTTGTTCTCAGAGTCACCAAGGAGAATAAACTGCAAGAGCTCCCTGACACAGCAGGCAGGCAGCTCCCAGGCTGCTCCGTGAGGCAATGCTTGATATTCATGGAAACAATGAAATCTCACCAGATTTAGTACAAAAAAGAGATGAATAGCCAGTCTGTGATTTTACAAGCAGGAGGAAGGCCACAGATTCCCAGTTTCCCCAAAGCCCTCACAAACTTACTGATTTTAAGACTCACCTCATATGAGCACGTGTAAAAGCAAGATTGTGCCATCACCTCAGGAACAGAGAGTTACCTGAAGGGCCATCACCTGCTTTACCTGGAACAGCAAAGGGAGAACATTATCAAACACTAACATAAACCCAGGGATTTCCTCCCCACCCTCTCCATGCACCCTCTGCAGCAGCTCAGGAGGAGATGCCTTTTCCAAAGGTTCTGTGCCTGTGATTTCCCGTGCCACTGGAATGCTCACTCTCACACATTCAGTGAGGTACCAGGGGAAGGGGGCAGGATCTGTGATCCAGCATCTGACCTGTGAAACTCTACAGTCTTGTAATTTTTACTCATCACACACCAGAAAACTCTGAATAAATATCAACATCATTAATAATTTTTTTAAGGGACAGCTGAAGGAAAATGAGAATTTTTCAGACTTGCAGCTTGTGCTGTTGTTATTGTTTACAGTAGCAAATCTCATCACCATTGCCTTCTTCTGATAGACATGGCCTCATATACATGGAAATGTTCACAGTTATATAACTTATTCCAGTCCAAACCTCAAATTAAGTTACCCTGCTACAAGCAGCAGTATTAATAAATGAACATTCTTTTACCTAGCAAAAACGTGAGGTTGAGATCAGTCTTTCTAATATGACTGACACTACATTCTTTTTTTCTTGATCAGTAAAAAAATATGTTTTCCTCTGCACAGATTGGTAAAGCATAAATAGAAGTGATCTTCTGAGCTCTCTCAGCCTTTTGTGGCACCCAGCTTGTTGGTATTCCTCACAAATATTTTTTTTGCTCACAGATACATCCAACAGTTTTAGCACCGCAGCAGATATTCTGAACTGTGTGTGTGTGTGTGCCTGGTAAATGCTGAGGCAGAACTCCTCAGAGAAAGCCCCAGTTACCTGTTTAATATGAAGTAATTTTCTGGAGCCGTCAGCATTTTTGGTTGAAAACCACCTGGAAGACAAAGCACTTTGCAAGAGACAGCTTTGACAACCTATGGATTTTAACAGTGGAACTGAAAGGATAAGAAAAGAAAACTTGGAGAGAGGGGAGAGATGCGCTCTTATAAGAAATTACTTCATGACAGAATATCCCATACTCAAAGTAATGCAGCATATTTCCAATTAGGAAAAGTAGTGAGAAATTTACAATGTTTGCCTCCTTGCAACTCCTGTATATCAAATTTATTTAAATATCTGAATCAGTGATTTAGCTACAAATGAGGATAATAATATGATGTTCTACTAATAATATTATGTGCCTAAGTGAAATAAAGCCTAGAAATAAAAGAAAGGGAACTATTTAGAAACACCATATCCATGAATAATATGGACTGACTGCAAGCCAAGAATAATAAAAACCAAAGTCTTCCACACATGCATGAACAGAAAGGAGGAGAAAGTGTAGAGTCACAGGGGTTAAAGTTTTATTAACTGCCATTGGCAGTCACCACCTGACTCCTGCTCAGCTGATAAAGGCTGGTTTTGATGTTGGTGGAGTTCTGTACATGAAGTAACTGCTGCTTTTGCCAGTGTCTAGAAATGCCTGAACTCCAAAGATTAATTTTTCAAGTTCATGCATTCATCTAACGAGATTATCTGCATTTATCCTGTTAACTCTGACCAGCAGATCCTGTGGTCTCACATCCCCTAATCCATTCCCAGCTGCACACAGGCTTTCAAGTCAGACTGGAACCGTGTCCAGGACACACAAACAGGTGCTAAAAATATTGGTACATCTAAGATTGAGTGACCCCCAGCTAAAGAGTGGTTTTGATCTTTTTGAGAGAAGTCTACAGGACATATTCCTGCACCACCTTTTGGTATGAGCTACAGGCAGACTCGTGTTCTAATAAAGCTCATTTTAAGTGATTCTGATTGTGCTAATCCATCAACAGGAAATGGCAGAATCATGGAACAGCTTTGATTGTAGGCCAGAAGCAGCCCAGGATTAAATGGGACATTTTAAAGATTTTAACAACAAATACAAATTAAGCTTGGTGTGAGCTGTGGGCTGAATGTGGTAACCTGGACTTCACCTATGCAGATATTTCACCAGAACAGTAATTTGATCCTTAAGTACTTTAAGAGAGATAAATCTGATAACCTTTCTGGGAAAACCTCAGCAGGATGCAGACACTGTAATAATCCATATGCAAGCTACCACACTGTATTGTGTGCTGTCAGACAACTCAATTATTTTCTTCCAGATCTAACATAAGCTTCTGTTTAGTAAACATGATGAGAGTCAAACTTTTACATATATATATATAAAGTGCTTAATTTGCATGCAAAATTGCCCTAAGTATGTATGCAAATAGGAAAACTCATGCACAGATGACTAATTAAGTGCATTTATGTGAGAAATTACCCAATGCACGCATGGAATCTCAGTAATTGTACACACAACTCTGTGAGCCATTGCCTTTGCAATTTGGACACGTTACTGATTGAAAAAATTGTTTCTCAGTACTGTGTTGGAATAACTGACGTGGAGCACACGGCCAGAAGCAGGACAGCTGAGGGGGCTTTGGGAAGGAACTGCAAAAGCTTGTGAGGAGCTTTACAGTAAGAACAGAATTTGCCATCTCTGCCATTGCTGTTTTTGTATTCACTTATAACCATCCCGTGCTAATCTGTTGCTCGAAGAGAGTCATATCTGTAAAAAACAATCAGAAAAACAAAATCAGTGTGATGGCACAAGAGATGGTGCCATTAAAATTAAACCTGGAGTCTGTAGCCTGCTGTTGCTTGTCCAGTATGTGTTTTGAAAACAAACAGCCAATTTTACTTTATGTGTCTTGATCAAACTCCCTTTTGTCTCATCCAAGCAGGCTTTGTAGTATGACAGCACAATATCCCTCTGGAAGGTTCAGGGAGTTTTGGTGAGAAAAGGGGTATCTATCTGTCTGTTTTAATTTTCCAGGCACTGATGTTATTATAAGTTCTGTTATCTCTAAACACGGATTAGTTCTCTTTATACCCCCAAAGTTAGAAAGTTCATGCTAACATTGTTAAAATTCAATAGAGAGAACAAGTTCTTTCAATATGATGTGATAAACATCCCTGACTTCAATGTCCTGCAGAGAAAAACACCTGTCCAAATTGTTTGGATATGCTCTGGCTCCTGAAAGCTGGGAACATCCTCAGCCTGCTTTGTGGTATTTTCCTGTTTTCTGGTCATTGTGTTGATATTGGGCATAACAGGTAGGGGAGCACCTGTTTATTTACCCTCAACTCGAGGCCAAAGGTTTCAATCAGCCGCTAACACAGGCAAAATGTCTTTGTGGGCGCAGTCAAATGTGAGGAACAGGCGCAAGGAAGGGGGAGGAAAGAGGCTGGGCAGGGATGTGCTGGCTCAGTCAGGGATGCTGTGCTGCAGGGACGGACTCGGCAGCCTGGTGAGGCTGAGAACTCAGGCAGGAGGGGAAAGGGATGCGCTGTTCCAGGTTGGTTTGACTCGGAACTGAGTTCCTCAGGTTCGATTTCAGAAGGGAGGATTTGAAGTCGACTTCTGCCGCTAAGTGGTGCTCTAAACAGTGCAGCATCTTCACGGTGCCGCAATTCACAGGGAGGAACAACTCACTGCACTCTCAAGCTGATTAGACTGATGCAGACACTTAACAAGTGTCCATTACGCTGATTTAATCCTTCTGTGCCACTGGATAAATCAGGGGGAAGAACAGGCCAATCCAAAAGATTAAAGAAATCCAAAGATTGAGCCCTGGTATACAGTATCTGAAGTGGAGGATTACAGAAAACAATGCTAATTTTTCAAAAGCTTTGTCTGGCTTCTTTCTGTTCCTTTTTAATTATTAGTATTGTTTTCTCTGACTTTGTGGTTGTTAGAACTTGAAGTACTTATCAAATAAAACTGAAGCAAAACACTTAATTAATACTTGCAATTATTCCAGAACTTATTTTTAAAACAGATGCTCTATCTTTTTATCAATTGAAAAAAAAAGGTAGAAAATGTTTGTTTGGTTTTTTTTTCTGGAGTACATATCTACATGTAGATTTAATTCTTCCCACTCTCCAAAAAAGATGCCATTTAAAAATAGGGTGGAAATTTGGAAGGAGAATGCAAGCTTGCAACTTCTGCTCCCCTCAGTCCCAGGAGACATGGAAACACAGCAGGCAGAGGAGCTGTTTTGGCATTTTGACACCCTTGTTGTTGCCCACAAAATTGGGTTCATTACCTGCTGTGCAACAAGCCAAGAATTACACACTCGAGACATTGATTATTTATTTGAGAGTTGGGCAAGCCTGGATGCTCCATGTATTCCACAAATCAAGCACCACCACTGGGCTTGCCATTATTTGTACACAGAAACTTGGGTTTAGTGACTTTCCAAGCACAGCCCCTTTGTTATGGGTGGCTGGAATTTTCCATCCGGGTTACATAACCCCAGCTGACACCTCCAGGTGCTCAGGGGAAGGGTCTGTGCCTGGACAGGGTCTGTAGGTGTGATATTCAGCATTATAATGGACATATTCAGCTCTAGGATCCATGGACCTTGCGTGTGTCGCTAAATTAGCAATGTATACTCAAGACACACATAAATATCTTGATTTTAATACATCCTTACTTGTTATTTCCTGGATGTCCTGGCTAAGAGATGCAGCTGCTCTGCTTCCACTGTTCAGGTTTCCTTTCTTGCTGATTAGGCTTGGAGGTGCACAAAGATCTTACATCAAGGAACATCCAGACTTAAGAAAATCGTGACATATTCCACATTTTGCAGTGCTGCGAGCCCTTGCCCCGAGCAATTCTGCATCCTTGGTGCCTCTCAGGCATGGCTGCAGCAGAGGGTCCTGGGGAAGGATCAGAGGGAAAAGCTGTGCAATCCCAGGAATGAAGAGGCTCCAGTTCAGGAGGCAGGAAGCTTTTGTCCTGTTTTATAGAAGGAGGAGGAATTTGTTTACCCACAGTCCTCGAAGGAGTTTACTCCTTTTCTCTGCCATGGGGCTGTCCTAGAAAACAAAAGATGGAGAGAAAGGGTGGATCAATGAACACTCACTTTCCTGGGCCCCACATGGTCTGTTGGTGGATTTCTTGGCTCACGAGGGAGCAGGTCCAGTGCTCTGCATTTACACACCCATCCACGGGATGTGTCTGCAGCCAGGCCCAGCTCAGCCCAGGAGTCAGCACTTTCTAGCAGATCTGAGGACCCTAAAACATTGCCTCGCACTGAAACCCAAAGAATATCTGCCTATGTGAGCTGCTCTGCTGAGCAAAATCCTTTAGAAAAGGAGGTGGAACTTCTGGGGAGAGGATTAGTGCCTTTTGTGAACTGTATTTGTGCGCAGGGTGCTGGTTTATTCACAACATTCCCCGAGAAGTGCTTTAAATCAAGAATCAAAAGCTGAAAGGGTATCAAAGCTGTACAGGAACTGATTACTACAATAAATTTTGCTGAAACAAGCTGATGCTTTGCTGATTCTTTGGTCTTTTTCTGGTAAAAATATGTCAGTGTTAACTCACAGCATTGACTTCTCTGTATTTTTCTTTTTTGCTCCATGAGATTATTTTTAGCTGCTGTGCATTAGCTCTGCTTCAGAAAAATATTGAGGTAGAGGTTGCAGGTTCTTCCTGCAAAAAACAAATGATTTATTGGGAGATATAAAACAATACCTGTATATCCATAAAAATAATGTCATGTGACCCCTTCCCCTCCCTTTTTGAATGGAGTCAAGACAGATGTTAGAGACAGATGTGAATTTCTCAGGAGAGAAAGGAATATCACAGGTAAATCAGCTTTATACCAGAAAATCTGATAGAAATGAGGATAACAGCTGTAAAATAAGTAAACTCTTAGCAGAAGAAGGAACCATTTTCAATTTTAGGGGAAGTGGCCAAAGTACCCAAAGCAACTTTGTACGAGTTATTTATATTATAGAGTAATTTCTGAGCTCCAAACAATGGTAAGGAACAGCAGCTCTCCAAAATGTCCTCTAGAGAGAGCAGCAGAAATGCAAAATTCAAATGCTATGAACAGGGTCAGGTGCAAGTCCAGAAACAGTGTGGTTCTTCTGACATTTACATTTTGTAGGCATGCATTTACATATTTAGAAATAAATTTAGAGTGGTCTACAATTTCTCTGGGAAGTTTTTGAATTTAGCAGTAGCTTCACCACCAAAAAATCCTGGCCCCTCTGCAATCATCCTCAGGCTTTCCAAGATTTAATCAGTGTATGTCATCTTTAATATCTTTCTAGTGATGCAGGAATTTTACAGTTCTTTACAATATTTTCCAAGGGTTGGAATCCATTTTCCCAAGGCCAGCTCTGTGTGGTGGCATCAGTCTGGCTGGCTTGTCTCTGTGCCTTTTCCTCTTCATGCACTTCCTTCTTTTACTTTAACAGACTTTTTGTTCAGAATAAATCCAACTGTAAGCAAACCTTGTGAACTGCTGAAATCTTACCGTTGTATCTTCAAGAAAATACCACAAATTCAGTAGCAGCGACCTCAGTTCTTCAGCTGAATTTCAAATTGCCACCTGACTTTCTGATAACAATTTTCTTTCTATTCTTTTGCCTGTAATTTTGGCCTCAGATCTTGCTATGCACAATTAACTCTGGTTTCTGACATCACCATTTCTGAACAAGTGAGATTCAAAGAGAGAAAATGTTCAATTTTCACCTCCTTTTGTCCTGTTTGTGCACAGCCTGGGTCAGACACTGCTCCCACAATCCCAGGAGCAAACATGGAGCTCTTCCAAAACGAGGATCCCACCTATCCAGATTCCTCCTACTGGGAAATTAAACTCATTTTTTCCCCACTTGTTCCTAGTTGGACCAGGAAGGAGGTTCAATATGAACGTCTTCATTTAGGAGACACGAGCCACACACATTGTGAACCCTGTCATGGATTGTTTTATCTCCAGCAATTATTTGGAAAAAACCAAATATGACTTGACTACTTATATTTAAAGATCCATCAAAGGGGAAATCTGAAAATGTGGCTTTGTATTACTTAGAGACTAAGGTTTCTCAGTGTTAGTCGGATTCACTAAAAACTTGTTTAAATATTAGGCATAATTTCTACAGTGGTAGAAATGGATAAGGAACTTCAAAACCCCAGTTTAAACCTGCAGGAAGCTTTCTGTTAAGGAAAAATATGGATAATACATTTGGAATATAAATGAAGCACTGGGTAGGTTTTCCCCCCCCATAGAATGTGTGCATCTTGTACATTATTCTGCAAACTACAGAGCAAATATTGATTACAATTTGAAATAAAATACAAAATGTCATTTATGCCAACTATCATAAAAAACCCGATATCCTCTCATCTCCCAGAGTTTGTGAAGAATGGAGACAATAGCATTCCCTCACAGAAACCATAAAGAATTTAAAGAGTAGGATCAATATTGTACGAGGATCTTATCCATGTACATATCCAGCTGAATTCCAAGCAATATTAAAGGGAAATATTTGTGTTGAACTCCCTGCCTAGGGCTTCAAATTGCTGTATACTATCATGCATTATGGCCTGTATTAATTATCTAATTGAGACATTTATATGGTCATCAGGCAAGTGGGGACCTGGAGAGAAATCCCTAATTAAGACTTTGGAGTTTGATAAGAGGCTGCAACTGCGCCGTGATAAAACACTATTTTTGTCTTATCTTATGAATGTGTCAGGGCAGATTATGTTAAATGCTACCTACATGCATAATCAGATGACATATCTCTGGCAAGGCCCGCAGATAACAGTCTGCAAATGCACATTTATTATTTTACGGTTCAGACTGCTAAAAGGAGAACAAAACCTGTGGATCCAAAAGTGCAGCAAGTCCACCTGGGCCGTGCCCGGCGTGTCAGGCCACGGGTGCTTCCCTTGGGGTTTGGGGACAGTGTTTGGGGGGTGATGAGAGGCAGAGTGGCTGGAAGGCAGCACCTGGAGCCATCCTGTTGGCTCGGTGCTGCTGAGCTCTCCAGGCACTCCCTTGCTGCTCCCTGACACGCTTGGCATGGGTAGGTGGATCACAGGCATCGGAAATTCAATTATGCCAGAGGAATCCCTGTCCGAGTGCTCCGTTTAACCTCCGTTACGCGCCCGGAGAGAGGGGAGCAGGGCAGGGAGCAGGGCAGGGATCCAGCCGCCCCACGCTCCACATCTCATTTCATTCAGAGTGCACTCCCCGCTTCCTGGCATTATGAGTTTGTTGTGAATGCTGAATATGTAAAGCAAAAATACCAGCAGTGAAGGTTTTTGTTTTTTTTTCTTTTCTTGACAAGTTTTCTGGGAAAATTCAGAGCTGCTCTATTTTTTGCACGCAGCCTCCCGGTCCTTCTTCTCTCTCATCTGCAGAGTTGACTCAAACAATAGCATTCCCTTCAGGATCTCTTGCCTTGTTAGGTGCTTTGAGATCTCCAGGAGGATGGTCAGCTCTGCCACCGAAGCAAAAGGAAGCAAATTCAGAGAACAGAACATACATGACAATTGTTTTTAATATTTTTCCTCTTGCCATCATCCAACACTGCTGATATCAGTGGCAAATCTCCTGCCATCTCTTCCATTGTTGGAGCCTCACTCCAACAATGCAAGGAAATGTTTACAAGGTTTATATATATGCATATATTCATATAAATACATATAAAATATGTTATGCATTATACAACTCCACATTTATACACACACACACACTAAATTTAACACTGCAATTATAATTTGGGATTATTCAAAGCCTTCATTTTAAAACTTCCACGACCTTCTACCTGGGTAATATCTTTTTTCATTTTCTGCTATTTCCAGGCATGCATAATACAAACTGACAAGTGCTAGAGCTGCGGAAAAGAGGCGAGAAACAAGGACCAAAGGTCTTTGCTAAGTAGCAGGATGAAAGATGGCTTAGTGTAATTTTGCAGAAGGATTCAGTTTTACAGATTTCCAAACAGAAATGTGGATATTAATGGGGGTTTGCAAAGAGCAAACTCAATAACAGTCCTAGTCAATTAAAAGTACATAAAGTATTAATGTGTTGTACCCTGGTTTGTGTTTAAGGGGCTGTGGAGACTGATGTTTAAATCCCAGGAGAAAAAACCCACTCCTGTGCTCAAACCCCATATTTGGAGCTGTCATCCATTACCAAACATCACTTCATTAATATGCAAAAGGTTTCTCCATGTTTCCCCAAACATTGATTAGGCTCAGGGATTTAGGAGAGCTGAGTTTAGCCAGCCCCTGTCTCCCAGAAGCTCGGAGAGAGCTCAGCTCTGTCCTCTCAGCTCAGTGTCTCCTTCTCCCTGTGCAAACAGGGGCTGCGGGGCTGCGAGGTGGCGTCAGGATAAATCCATCAGATTCTGAAGGACTGGATGCTGCCATAACGAGGATCACTGAGGACTGGAGCTCCTGATGTGCTCCAGGTCCACAGCTCTGTCCCCTGGGAGCTTGGGAAAAATGAAAGAATAACTGGAAGCACAACAGAAGAACAGCTGCTCAAAAGCTGCACGCACCTGGCTGAGGTGTAAGCCAGGAGCTTTCCCAGAGTGATGGCCCAGGCAGGGAAAAGACCTGGCCACAACAACTGACACGTTTTTAATTTCCAGCTTAAAAGGAAAAGAAGAAAAAACAACCACTTGTGAAAACTTTATAACCCCTCAGCATCTTGTTTAACCTGATCACTGCATGCCTAAATAGGTGATGGAATGAACACGACCCAACAAAGCCTCTGGGGGTTTGATTAATGGAGTGCCCCAAAGTGAAATAGTCATTCTGAAAAGCTGAAGAGAAATGCAAACTTTTAATAACATTTTCAAATTATTTAATCATACAATCAGGCCTGACCTTGTTCAATATGAAACTTCATTACAGCCTGGAATGTTAATATGGAGCTCCAAAAGCACCATAAATTACTGGTTTCTTCAATGATGCATGGGCCTGTCCTGCTGTGGCCAACTGCAATTTTAATATTTTCTTAAGAAATGAAGAAATGAAGAATTAGCAAATAATGGCATGATCCTGAAATTACTGTTCTAGGGATCACAGTTTATTAACTGGCTAAAAAGGATAAAGACATTAGTCACTTCCATAGATAAATGATGTAGCTACTCCTTTTTACTGGAGGGAGGGAAACCCTAAATTCTTATTTTTGAATAGATCCATTAATAATCAATTCAAGTGACCTACCTTTCTGCAACATGACAGCTCTGACAGTCAATGAAGGAATTACAACATGTAACTGGCAATTTTACCATCAGAAACATTATGTTGTATACAACTGGTACCTTGTAACAACTTAAAAATGGTATTCACTGTTTGAAAAGGGCAAAATAAAACCACTTGCAATATTGACTGATGGAGATCCTTATGTGGTGCTTATTATTTAACAACAGAACAAGAAAAGTGAGTGGACATTTTAAATGGCTTGAAAAATCAGGGAAACTGAGAGGCAACTGCACTTTGAGCTCAAAAATACATTTTGTAAATGACCTGCAATAACTTCACATTGTTTGGAATTAAGAAGATTATTGCTAGAATCTCAGTGGTCTGCAGGAATAGCCCAGTTCAGCCCCCCAGTTTGATGGTTCTGTAGATTTCAATAGGGTTGGATTGAAATATAATATTCTTTGATTAATCACTTATCAAAGCATCATGAAAAAATTGGGAGTGGTTGCGCTGAGGGTCAGCCACTGGCCCAGGAAACCCTTCCCTTCATGTATTCACACACCTGTCTTTGCTGAGGTCTGAGGGTCCCCACAGTGCAGGGTACTCCAAAGATGAACTGTTTGCTGTCAGCAAACTGAAAAACAACAGCACAGGCCTGGAAATGAAGCTAATCAAACATTCTGCAGCAATTAAAAAATAAAATTGCATTTTGTCATACGATTTTCATATAATGAACAGCATGGAGATGTGGCGATTCAAGCATCTCAAATGCTCAATTAATTCAAGTTTGATTATCATTATGGCCAGCACCATGAACCTTCCCACCATCTCTTTCCCCTCACCTAAATCTCTGTTTGTAACCTCTTCTGCATTCCTTTAAATCTCTACCAGATTCATTCTAAAAGCATTTAATGTAAATAAAACACACACAAGACAGTTCAGCTTTTTTTCTGTGTTGCTCATCCAAGGCTTTATGTGCCAAGCAGAAATACTGAGCAATATTGTGCAGAAATCTATAATTGCCTCTACAATAACCTCAGTTTGCTTTATTTGTTTTTTTAATTTCTTCTGGCCATGAGACAACGTCAGGAGTTTTCATGGGCAAGCCATTGCCCAGAACTAATTGGTTGGAAAGCAGAGTAAGGAGAAGAATTTCATTGTTTTCAACCACAATATTAAACAACTACTTAGCAAAGGGAAAGAATAATGGAGAATAATTATTAACTGAAGTAAATATTCAGAACACATGGTAAAACAAACAATTAGGCCCGATTGTGGCAGTTCTGCGAATGTTTTACGCTGCCTGTAATGAACTCCCATTTGAAAGCTCAGTTTTACACTGGGCAATGGTTCAAAACCCAGAGACACATCAGTCCCAGGCAGGAGCTCAGAGAGAAGTGCCAGACTGTAACTGACTGACAGCACTTCCCACTGCAATCTGGGGCTGTCTTTGAGAACTTCTATTCAGCTCTGCTTCAAATCAAACTTCATTTAACTAAGGAATTCTAGCAAGGTCACAAAGCAAGAGAGGCTGCCTGCAGACACCAGCGATCCTTTAGTCTGTTGTACAATCACACGTGGGAGATTTACAGAGCAGAAATGCCAGATACCTTCTGTGGCAACAACCTCATCAGACAGAACTGCCACAACATCCAAAATGTTGAATTTGCAGCTACTGAGCCATGGCACAGTCTGTTTGTGAAGTCCACCACTCGATAGTGTGACTGTGCACTCACATTTATCTTAGGGCAAAAATATAACTGCAAGAACTAATAGAAGGGAAAATACAACTGGACAGTGCACTGGCAATTACAGAGCTGAGAATTAAAGCTACAGAGGAAAAAAAATGTGTTTTGGTGATGAAAGTCATCTCTAGAGTTACAATTAAGATGAAATTTATTGCCTCTGCTTAACATCTGTTTTATATTTATTCATTCTGATAAAAAATTATATCCTGGATCCAAAGCTTCAGCTTCCAAAGTTGCAGAATGAATGTTAATTAAATATTTGATATAAAGTCTTTTAAAAACCCACAAAAATTACTCAGTTTACTTAAAATAGGACCCAGCAAAATACAAAGCATGGTATCAGATCCCATAATGAAGTCTTTCAGTTCCCTTGAACTCCCTGCATTTAATGTGAAATATAAAGGACTAACTTTTATATTTGTTTCCCTCTGGTATAAACAGACTGTGTAATGAGCTGCTGTGTGATAGCAGCTGAATGTCACTCAGAAGGCAACACATCCCCAGCACACTGGTGGCTTTGCCCCTCTTAATCTTCACCTCATATCTGAGATGTTCTTTCCCTTTTTCACGGATGCTCATTATGTATCTGTTACTCATCCACTTTGCTGGATCCGAATAAGCATGGACTTCTAGATACGACATAATCTACCAGAAACTACTAGAGGAGTGAATATTATTTGCTGAAAAGCCTCATGCTCCTGAACAGCTTGTCAGTCTGCTCGCTGCTCAGAGGTCTGTTTCCCCATTAGTGCACATTTCCCCAGTTGAAGATTTAAAGGGGTTTTTTTTTCCCCACTGTCACAATAAAAAAAGAGGAAAACGAAGCAGGTGGTGTCTTTCTAAAGTCCAAGTGTTTTTTAATGATCGTTCTCTACTCCTTCAAGTGCAGAAATTTCAATTCTGATTAAAATGAAAAAATGACAAGCCATTACAGACAGACCTCCATTCTCCAAAGGCTCCCCTCTGAATACACAATATGTTTTCCTATATAATGCATGCACCATATTTCAATATTAATTATAGGAAGGTCTCTTTGGGGTCACATGCTAATTATATCTATTTAGAATTTATCATGCTACTTCCAATATAATGTGCTGTCATTGTGTCCTGTTGTTTTTCCTTGCCTGAGGCAGAAGGAAGCTACAATAAACCTGAAAATACTGGCAAGAAATGTTCATTTTAGAACATATGGGGTGAAAGCTGCAGTAAGGGCCCTGCCCAGTGCTCATTGAAATCAGCAGGAATCATTATGTCAACCTCAAGGGAAAATGATTTGAACCTGTTAAATGTGTGCAGTTCTATCTGAGGAGCTCTGTGCATCTCTCAGTGTAATGAAATGGTTGTGCCACAACCGACTGTAAATAATCAGGGAAGCATCCAGCACCATGCCAGGGAGGATGTGCACAGAGGAGTTTGAGCTGTCCTGATTCTGAGGGGGTTAGACTGGTACTAAATGGCCACAAGATGAAGAAGAATCAAAGCCTCTGTTCCAAATCGTCTCGAGTGTGTTTGATACGTTCATCTACAGCATTGTGTGATCACTGGGTCTGTGCAGGAGGCAGTGACAGTGGGGGTTTGTTAACTAACCACTCTATTACAGTCCTGCATTCAAACATCTCACATTTTTAAAATTCTGCCTCATTACAAGCTCTAAAATATCAGCACATTTGCTGATAAACACTTATTGTGTTTATAACTTCCTTTTATAGTGACTGGTGTAAGTCTGTCTGCATTTGCCAACCCAAGACGTCTCTGTGTGAGGAATCCTCGAAGTTCCCTGCACAAATCACAGTTAAAGTTAAATGGTGCCTCCTTTATTCCACCACCTCGTGAACACAGAGCCAAATTTCCAGCAGACAGCCCTGCCACCTATGTACAATTATTAATGTTGGAGATTTGCTTTCAAGAAATAGGTGCCTGCAGGATTAAACATGGATAACACAGAAAAAATCCAGGCACCTGAGATAAGCATCTTGGCCTAAATTATGCCTCTCTTGTTTCCTAGCCTTCTAAATTGTTAGTGCCACATTACCAGGCAGCAATGGCACAAATCAGTCAGTGACTCAGCAGGCAGGAGATTACCTCATCCAAATTTCCATACATCCTTTCAACCCAGTTGCTGCCAATGTTGGTCCTTTTACCTTCTGTGCCTTTCTGTGTCTGCATGAGGACTTTTCTAAACACACCTCTCAGTATATTTGTGGTGCCTGTAAGTAGCCTGACTCCTAGAAATAAGACTCACAAGATAGAAATATGAAATGACATTTACATGTCTATATCTCACTGTGGTTACCTTTTTTTTTTTAAAGTCTCTAATGAGATGTTTTCAGAATGAGAAAAATGGTAACCTCCAGCCCACTAACTGTATTTTTTTATTGATAGGTCTCAGCACAGAACAAACCAATATTCAAGGGGAGAAAATGAATTATCTGGAGCCAAATGTAATTTTATTTTGGTAGGCCAACAATCAATAGAAGAAATGCACAGTCATTTCAGTAATTGCCACAGCTTCATGACAAATACTTCCTAGAAACTCCTGGCTAGGTGATCTGTGCATCCAGTGTTACTGAGGTGTATCTTTAATGCAGGTTAGATCAGATGTCCAGAGACACATGCAAATTATGCAAGCATGTGTGCTATTTAATTTTAATATCCAAGGTCATGAGTCAGATTGTCTCATGTTGTGTAAAAACCTTGTATTGGAAAACGAAGCTTAAGTGTGAGAATTTCACTTTCCTTACCTGCACAAAAGGTAGAAAAGCCAATCAAGTTGGCAAAACCACGTAAGAGGATCTGAGGACACTTCTCCCAGGGTCTAAAGGCACAAGGCCACCCTCCCCGTGGGTCCCTGTCACAATCAGCTGTGCCTCGTGAAGCTGCCAAGGCAGCTTAAATCCTGCTCTGCAAACTGCTGAGCAAAACCGAGCTCCCCTCAGGGTCTGCTGCTGCTCCCTCACCTCCTGCTCTGCTGCTGCTCCCTCACCTCCTGCTCTGCTGCTCAGCCCAGGGGACCCTGCTCAGCACAGAGCAAGGAGCTGCAGCATTCCCACCTGCACGGGAAGGAAGAGGTGCTGTTACTGCAGCACCGAGCTGGAATCGGGCTGCGAAAGCCGGCAGTCCGCAGCTGAGCTTCCAAAGGTCTGGGCTGCGTCCTGTGGCAGAAGCTGAGGGTGCACAGATGTGTTCACATCTGTAGTCTCTGATGAGGTGAGGAAGAATTCAGGCTCGGGAATGGTGGGGGAGAGATGGAATGGCAGCAAGGTGCTTCTCAGTTCCAAAATGTGAACGATGTGGCTGATGGAGTAAGAACTGACCACCAGTTTTAACTGGGGTCCGCTGTAGAGTTTGGGCTCTTTTGGAAGACTGGATACTGCCCTGCTTGTGAAGTTCACGGCATTTGGAGGGACTTTTGAAGCTCATGAGGACCTGATATTAGTCTATTTTTAAAGTGCCTTCAGGGAAACAAGGAGCAGTGGAATCACCAGTTGTGAGGGGATTACAGAAGAAAAAAAAGTAAAAAGCATATTTTTCAAATGTATATGACTTATTAATCTACTTTCTCTGAATTTTCCACAAGAAATGAAATCCTGTTTTACTGAAATACTTTGGGATTTTTTCCCAGTGGCCATTTGTCTCAGAGTTTTCAGTTATGCAGATCAGACACTCGGGAAACGAAGAACATCTTCATTTCCCTTTTTGTTCTGAAACAAGAAATATTCTTCATGGCATCTGAGGGAACCTCCAAAGTATGAAAGAGACTTTAAATTATAATTTCTCCTTCAAAGAAAAGCTATCCTTTTGTATAAAGGGGAAAAAAGAAAACAAAACAACAACGCATTTGAAGAGTGTTCAATCAAAACAAACTTAGCCTTGAGTATTGTTATGAGAATAGAAATTTCTTCTGCCAGAAATCTTTCCTACAGGTAATGCTGTCTTTAAGCATCCTTTTCCAAATGTAACAGAAAGTAAAGAGTAAGGTTCCTACTTGTAGCATAATTAGCAAATCTTGGAAGAAGAAAGGGAATAAAATATTTTACACGTGTTTTTTCAGGGTGGGAAATGGAAAGGATAAAATAATTCTGGTTGGAAAAAAACCCCAGCTCAGTCATAACTGTGCATTAGAGAAACATTGTCATGTACCTGCCCCTGCAGGAGCAACGTGCCTGTGGTTGGCCAGACCCAAAGAAAAGACACTGNATTACAGAAGAAAAAAAAGTAAAAAGCATATTTTTCAAATGTATATGACTTATTAATCTACTTTCTCTGAATTTTCCACAAGAAATGAAATCCTGTTTTACTGAAATACTTTGGGATTTTTTCCCAGTGGCCATTTGTCTCAGAGTTTTCAGTTATGCAGATCAGACACTCGGGAAACGAAGAACATCTTCATTTCCCTTTTTGTTCTGAAACAAGAAATATTCTTCATGGCATCTGAGGGAACCTCCAAAGTATGAAAGAGACTTTAAATTATAATTTCTCCTTCAAAGAAAAGCTATCCTTTTGTATAAAGGGGAAAAAAGAAAACAAAACAACAACGCATTTGAAGAGTGTTCAATCAAAACAAACTTAGCCTTGAGTATTGTTATGAGAATAGAAATTTCTTCTGCCAGAAATCTTTCCTACAGGTAATGCTGTCTTTAAGCATCCTTTTCCAAATGTAACAGAAAGTAAAGAGTAAGGTTCCTACTTGTAGCATAATTAGCAAATCTTGGAAGAAGAAAGGGAATAAAATATTTTACACATGTTTTTGCAGGGTGGGAAATGGAACGGATAAAATAATTCTGGTTGGAAAAAAACCCAGCTCAGTCATAACTGTGCATTAGAGAAACATTGTCATGTACCTGCCCCTGCAGGAGCAACGTGCCTGTGGTTGGCCAGACCCAAAGAAAAGACACTGAGTTCATTAATTCGAGATGAGAGTGAGAATGCCTACAAAGGAGCAGATGAAATTGTTTCCAAACCTCCTGCTGTGAACATGCAAGTTCAGAGTTACAGACAACTCCTAACACCAAGGAAAGGAGGGGTGGTTGTCTCCCAGGGACAATGGGTAAATGCAGCCAGGATGCTCAGGTTTGTTCCTTGTTCACAGTTGCCTCAGTCTGTAGTGGTGGTTTTATTTGGCACAGACACCTGAAGTATTCATGGTAAAACCTCCCTTCAGTCCAATCTGACCCACAGCACCTTCCCTGAACGAGTCTGCACTGCACCCAGGATATGCTGCCCTCAGCAACAAGAGGCATCCTAAGGAATCTGCCCAATTCCCATCCCTGCTTTGCCACAAGCTAATCCTGTGTTCTACTGCAGCAATTGTGGCATCACCTCTGCCATCTTTCCCACTCTGACCTGATCTTCCTGCTAACCTCCACATTTACTTATTCCGACTGCACACATGAAATAAATAACAAAATGTACCAAGTGCCCAAGCAGGCTTGTGCCTGCAACTCTGTGGCTGCAATAACTGTGTTTAAGCTGAAACACAGCTCTGCTCTGCAAAGCCTCTACAGCTTTATGTTGTTTTCTCAGCCCATTCTTAACCGAGGCTCCTCATTTTACACTGTGACCACACACTATGTTTGTTCTCGCTAATTAAACAGCATGACTAAAATGTGTATTGCAAATAAAATAATCTGGCTGTTCTCTCCTGAAATGGTTGTTCTGTGTACCAAGGGATTTTAAATTTAAAAAAAAAAAGTCCAATCTTGTTGTGTTTGGCCACATGTAGCCACATTAGCTCAAAAAAGACCAAATGATGATTGATTAGCACTTACATTTCCAAAGTTTTTGTGATCTTCCATTTCTGTGCCCCCATGCTACTGAGTTTGAATTGCTTCCCTACGAGGCTGTGCATAGCAAAGTACAAGCAAATATTTTCAGAATCCATCTCTCACCCTCAGGATCCACATTTGATTTTGATATAAAATGTTATTAACTTTAGCTCCCAGTACAAAAGGTCTTGATCAATAATTGTTTCTACCTGTCTATCTTATTTCTGTGTATCTTCTAGGACACTTTTGGGCTGCTGCCAATACATTTTGGTTTGTAAGCACATAACAGTGTATCATGCACCTCAAATCTATGTGGGTTTATCTTATCTTTTCATTAGGTAGAAGATGGGGTTTTTTATCTACATAGATTAGATTAGTTTAAGGTCACCCTGAGAGAAGAGAAGAGAAGAGAAGAGAAGAGAAGAGAAGAGAAGAGAAGAGAAGAGAAGAGAAGAGAAGAGAAGAGAAGAGAAGAGAAGAGAAGAGAAGAGAAGAGAAGAGAAGAGAAGAGAAGAGAAGAGAAGAGAAGAGAAGAGAAGAGAAGAGAAGAGAAGAGAAGAGATAAAGGATAAACCAAGGGAAAAATAACAAAGGTAATGCAAGCTGTTAGAAAATGGGACCCATATATTCTAATATAAATCATCCTATATCACATCTAGCCACATCTTCAAACCATTCTTACTGATTTTTCACATCTAGGAATACAAGAAGCAAAAATAGACAACCTTTAGGAGGATCCTGTGAATACCTGCCCATCCTCTGTCTCTTGACAGTGCCACCACTTGGCTATAATATTCAAAAGATCAGGGAGTACAGCCAGATGATTCTAAAAACCTGGTTAAATTAATTAAATAAATATTAAATTTTATACCTGGTCAATGTTTAATTCCTGAAGAAGCAAAATCACTGCAGGTTATTGTCTTTATTCTCTTTATTGACCACAGTGGAAATACCATCACATGTGAAAGTAACAGAGTCACAGAAACTGATAGTTTCTGATCCTGTAAGGCAGTACACAAGTATACCAGAATAACTAAAAGGGGGTGGAAATTCACTTATTCTGTCAATAATTCAGTCCCCAAAGTTGGTAAAATTAGCAAAAAATAAGCAGTCTGGCATATTCAGCGGCTCCACATCTCACCCTTTCATTCAGCTCAAAAATAAAACTTTCTTGCTGCATTCTTTACTTGCTAAAAATCCTGAACTCGAGAAATTTTCACCACCCATGGTGATACCACCAGGTGACAACTCACCCCAGGGTGCATATTTACCAAGAGCTGTGATAAGAAAAACATAACTTCCTGCAGCACTATTGTGAATATATTTTGAAACAACTCTCCTTTGGCAGTGGAGGAAGAGCTGTGAGCGAGCCACCACAGGTAAAGAAAGCAGGAGCCCCTCTGCCACCTGCACAACTTTAAACTTTCACCTTGAAAGGCCTGGGCAGGAACTCCACAACAGGATAAATCACACACAACAGATCAAACATTTTTTAACTCATAAAATCTATTTCCTGGTACATGGTCCTTTTGCCACAGCTCCATTTTAGCTAATTTCTGTGTGAATTACCTTTTCCTGGTGATCTGCATTTGAACATCGGTGAAACATTAAAAATTCGTCAGGGTAAAATAAAAATCAAAGGAGATTTTGAATGTTTGGAAAACAGTACAGAAGAAGAGGAAGGGGTAAAGAAGAAGGAGCATCGTGCCTGGAGGTAGCAGGGAAGGTAACTCCTCTCCTCTCTGCTCTGTTGATGAGGGAGCTCTCTCCCTCTGTGTTCATTCTCCTCATTTAACATTCGAGGCAACTTTCTGAGACAAAACATTACATGAGTCTTTGAACTCCTCATTGTGGAGAGTCACTCTCTGACTCACCAGAAAGGGCAAAGAGCTTCCTTATAAAAATGTAGCTACCAAGGCACAAATATCATCAGCTGGCTAATTGGGTGGGAGGGGTGAAGGGAGCAGAAACCCTGCAATTGGATTAGACCGTGTCTGTTCCCAGGGATGGAATCCACTCCTGTAGCCAGAGTCATTCACAGCCTCAGGGAATTTTCAACCTCTAACCTCCGACTCAAGCTTCAATGGATTTAATTGGAACACAGCCCTAAACAATCACCTGGCACTAATGTGTTTTTACAACCATATACATATATATATATATATTTAAGCCCCTTATGCTTGCCATGTTATATTTAACAGAAGTTCTGGAAAGTGCATGATTTCTATTAGATTCTCCCTTCCCATGATCTACATTGTTTCACAAGATCTGTGCTAAAGATGGAATTTTGGAGGCAGAGCGAGTGGGAGGCTGTGAATAGTTTATTCAAAAAAAAAAGTTAATTAGAACTGAAATTATTCACCATTTTTGAGTCAAGCTTGGAAAATAGCTTGGGCTGATTTAAAAAAAAAAGGAAGTGGGACATAGGTGACCATTCACAAAAAAAGGTGCAAGTCAGAGATCTCTGCGTCCCTACCTTGTCTCAGGAACGATGGCATTCACCTCACAGAGGGACATGTGGGTTCCAGTGTTCCTTCTGCTTCCTTCAGAGCAGGATCTGGGGAATGCAGCCTCCCATTTCCAGGTGACTGCTGACATCATCAGCAACAAAGATTCTTATCTCTTGTGAAAAGAAAGAAAAGAATGGGTGATATTTTGAAATATTTAAATGGTTGGTCTGAAACAAATGAACAATTCCAAATTTGTTTGTTTTTTCTTTTCAAGTGGAACAAATTCACTCCCTCCTCTCCCTTAAATCTACCATCCTTTCCAGGGTGTGTCTCCTAATTCCAACCAATGGACTTCTCATTGTGGTCTTGAGGGGGATTCATCTCATCTAACTTCAGGTCCCTACAACAGACAAAATATCTTTGAGTTTAATCCTCCTGACATCATTAATTCATCTAAGCTTTCCCATGTATCTGCTGCCCAAAAGGTGAGTGCCATGTAGGGGGTTTCATTTCCCCAGCAGACCACCAGAGGTGATGAGCAGGGGGTGCATTTCCATGTCAGTTTTCTGTATTTGATGATGTGAATCCCTTTTTCCACACCTAAGACTTCTATTAAAAGCAAGCATAAAGCCCTTTCATAATCCTGGATCTTTGCTCTGATACCAAGATACTTTAGGAAACAGACAAATTGGTTACCAGTTATTCTAGCTGTCCTTTTCATTCCATAAATGCAAATTAAAAATACTTATCTGCTGTATAAAGACTTGGCACGTTTAAATAACTATTATCCTTTAAATATATTCCAGTGATGTAGGAATCATTATTCTAACAGATAGAATAGGCATTAAATCCACAGGGGAGTCATTATAAGATGGCTATTTCTCTCTGTTTGACCGAAGCAGCAGTTGTAATGTATTTATTCAGGATTTAGCAAATGGAATTCAATTAGAACTGAAATGGTGTTAAATTGAGTAATTCCTATTGTATTTGTCTGACAGCAGGAGTGGCATGACCTGGAAAGTTAAAAGGAGCAACATTCAGCCGGGATCTCTGTGGGCTGGAGCACTTGTTGACAGGATGTCACTGAACAGGGATCTATCCTGCTTAACTTCTTAATCACCTGCTTAACACCTGTGATAAAAAATAAGGACCAACAAACATCTATGGACATTATGTGATAAAGCCCCACCTCAACAGAAATAATCTCATTTATTCACAGTGGCTGAAACAGAGCTTAATATTCATTGTATTAGAGTTGTGTTTGAATCAAGTGTTCTGATATAATTCAATTCTAGGCAACGAGGGAGAATTCAGTATTATACAGTCTCTTGTTTCTCTGGAACAGCTTTTATTTAGGGGCAATGTGATTTTAAGGTATGCAGCAAAATACTGTNCCAACAAACATCTATGGACATTATGTGATAAAGCCCCACCTCAACAGAAATAATCTCATTTATTCACAGTGGCTGAAACAGAGCTTAATATTCATTGTATTAGAGTTGTGTTTGAATCAAGTGTTCTGATATAATTCAATTCTAGGCAACGAGGGAGAATTCAGTATTATACAGTGTCTTGTTTCTCTGGAACAGCTTTTATTTAGGGGCAATGTGATTTTAAGGTATGCAGCAAAATACTGTCCTTTTTTTAACGTAGTATGAAGGCATAAATATTTTACACACTATTTAAGGTGTGCATCTGCACATATAAAATATAGAAAGCTACAAGGACACATGGGATGAGTATGGATGAAGAAGGTCAAACACAGTATATTCTGTATATAAAGAGATTGTGATGGGGCATTGCTCAATGTCATAAATCAAGGCAGGGATGTGCCCTCCCTATTTTTGTAAAACCTCTTTGACAGGAACAGATGGGGCTGGGGTGGCTTTTCCTGTGATTATCCATGGGGAATGCAGCCTGATGCCGTGGAGCACCAGGCACTGCTGCTCATCCAATAAAGGTGCATCCGCTGCTGCATTTGCTGGGCTGTCCCTCATTTGAGCATCTCTCACTCACACACAGAAACCAGTCTGGGAGTGACATCTGGCACATGCTGAACATAGAGGAAAACAGAGAAAAATTGCATGAGAATGGCCTAGTAAATTCAAGAGCCTTGTTAAGGAAATTGCCCTGCTAACAACACACTCAGGTACTTCAGCCACTGCCTCAGATCTTCCACAGTCAGACATTAAAACAGGGATCAGGGTAAAGGACTTTGCACACTGTGGGTATAATGTTTTTTTTTAATAGTGGCAAGCAAAACAGTCCTCTTGTTTCAGTCCTGAAACACAGAACGTGACCTCAGATGAAGCAAAGAATTATATTTTATTTTTCTACTATTTCTATGGATCTTTCTAGCTCTAAGCACCTACATGACTTCACTCCCATTAGTATTCCCACCAGTTGCCAAATCTCTAATTCAACAAAATACTAAAGCTCCTGCTCAAAGCTGAGCATGTGCTCTGCTGCTGGTGGCTGAAAGGGCCTGGGATGTGAGTTAGACTTAAAGGAAATAAAATGTCAGGCGAATCCTCACCCACGCCCGCCGTGATCCTGACGAAAGGGTTCTGCTGTAATTAGCATGCAAGGAACGGATTTTCACAGGAACAGAAGTTGCTCAATCAGGTCAATAGAATTCACAGTTGAATAAAGCTAGATTTTGTTTGTTCTTTTCAAAATGTAGATGTGATTGGTGGTACTAAAAGGCATTTCTGAGAGCGTTTTGGTGAGCAATTTGTAGGGGACCAAATCCAAAGCTCCCATTGCAGAAAATGGGTCTGTTGTGTCTAATTTAATATATTTGCAATGACTCTGAACCAAAAATTGCTTCTGATGAGTACACACTAAATATCTATGATTAAATACAGAAGTGTATCATTAAGTATAACATTTCTAAAAAGCATTTTACGACTTCAACCTCAATTCGCTGAAAAGACATCCATGTGATTTTAATATATAAAGAATCATACTGTTTAGGAGGAAGAATTATGCCTTTAGCTGCTCTCTAAAATATTCAGATGTTCAGAAAAGGAGGCAAACATATGATAAAAATCCCACTGGACACCACAGTCCCCTTTGGAGCACTGGAAAGCAGATGNTATATTATATTAATAGATTTAAGATTGCATCCCTTTTTTGCCCAATATATACTGAAAAATTTAAAAAGCACTTTTTTTTTTTGGAATAACTCAATCAGTGTGGACTTCATTAAAGCAAGAAAAAGCTCACAAAATCAAATTCTAGAATTACCTGTTAAAAGGGAGAGTAAATTATGAGAGACAATATAATGTAAGTTTTAAAGACATTTCTACATTCAGAAGGAGAGAAACCATGACTGTGAAAGTCATCTGATCCCAGCAGGAATGGATTTTCATTTGTTGCTTCCATGTGCAGCCCTGAGTCATTGGCCAGCTGTGTTATTGCAGGGGATGAATATTCCTGAAAAAAGTGAGATATGGACACAGCACAGAAAATCCCCTGAGCAAAACACTCCACTCACACTGAGTGGTGCAGATCCATTAATTCTGACACAGTAATTACAATAGATAGAATTGAAAAAGCATCCAAGTTCTTAGCTGTAAACACCAAAATGTTCTGATGTGTCACAAGTGGGGCTGTNATGAAGGCATAAATATTTTACACACTATTTAAGGTGTGCATCTGCACATATAAAATATAGAAAGCTACAAGGACACATGGGATGAGTATGGATGAAGAAGGTCAAACACAGAATATTCTGTATATAAAGAGATTGTGATGGGGCATTGCTCAATGTCATAAATCAAGGCAGGGATGTGCCCTCCCTATTTTTGTAAAACCTCTTTGACAGGAACAGATGGGGCTGGGGTGGCTTTTCCTGTGATTATCCATGGGGAATGCAGCCTGATGCCGTGGAGCACCAGGCACTGCTGCTCATCAATAAAGGTGCATCCGCTGCTGCATTTGCTGGGCTGTCCCTCATTTGAGCATCTCTCACTCACACACAGAAACCAGTCTGGGAGTGACATCTGGCACATGCTGAACATAGAGGAAAACAGAGAAAAATTGCATGAGAATGGCCTAGTAAATTCAAGAGCCTTGTTAAGGAAATTGCCCTGCTAACAACACACTCAGGTACTTCAGCCACTGCCTCAGATCTTCCACAGTCAGACATTAAAACAGGGATCAGGGTAAAGGACTTTGCACACTGTGGGTATAATGTTTTTTTTTAATAGTGGCAAGCAAAACAGTCCTCTTGTTTCAGTCCTGAAACACAGAACGTGACCTCAGATGAAGCAAAGAATTATATTTTATTTTTCTACTATTTCTATGGATCTTTCTAGCTCTAAGCACCTACATGACTTCACTCCCATTAGTATTCCCACCAGTTGCCAAATCTCTAATTCAACAAAATACTAAAGCTCCTGCTCAAAGCTGAGCATGTGCTCTGCTGCTGGTGGCTGAAAGGGCCTGGGATGTGAGTTAGACTTAAAGGAAATAAAATGTCAGGCGAATCCTCACCCACGCCCGCCGTGATCCTGACGAAAGGGTTCTGCTGTAATTAGCATGCAAGGAACGGATTTTCACAGGAACAGAAGTTGCTCAATCAGGTCAATAGAATTCACAGTTGAATAAAGCTAGATTTTGTTTGTTCTTTTCAAAATGTAGATGTGATTGGTGGTACTAAAAGGCATTTCTGAGAGCGTTTTGGTGAGCAATTTGTAGGGGACCAAATCCAAAGCTCCCATTGCAGAAAATGGGTCTGTTGTGTCTAATTTAATATATTTGCAATGACTCTGAACCAAAAATTGCTTCTGATGAGTACACACTAAATATCTATGATTAAATACAGAAGTGTATCATTAAGTATAACATTTCTAAAAAGCATTTTACGACTTCAACCTCAATTCGCTGAAAAGACATCC